>PVHT021183699.1:2608108-2730729 GCA_004024745.2 Catagonus wagneri | reverse complement strand
CATCTGTCGATGGACATTTGGGTTGTTTCCATGTCTTGGCTATTGTGAATAGTACTGCAGTGAACATGCGTGTGCAAGTGTCTTTCTCCAGGAAATTTTTGTCTGGATATATGCCCAAGAGTGGGATTGCTGGGTCATATGGTAATTCTATGTAGAGTTTTCTAAGGTACCTCCACACTGTCTTCCATAGTGGCTGCACTAGCCTACATTCCCACCAACAGTGCAGGAGGGTTCTTTTCTAATACTCCCTTTCACCAAGAGAGTATCACTTGAGGATCTTGAATATCTTTTTTTTAAGGCTGCAGCTATAGCATATGGAAGTTCCTAGGCTAAGGATCTAATCGGAGCTGAAGCTGGTGGCCTACACCCCAGCCACAGCAACACTAGATCCAAGACACATCTGTGATCTACACCCCAGCTCATGGCAATGCCGGATCCTTAACCCGCCGAGAGGGGCCAGGGATTGAACCTACATCCTCATCAGATATTAGCTGGGTTATTAACCCACTAAGCCACAATGGGAACTCCTGAGAGTCTTGGTTTTATGTAAGAGTCTTGTTTTAACTCCTTGGCCATTAAATTTTAAGCTCTTTGGTTTCTGTTATTGGCAAATTATACTATGATACTTTTCAGTTTCTTTTTGATTTTCCCTGGGTGGGGAGGGATGGTGTTCCTCTCACTTTATTTAAACTCGGGTATAGAATTAAAAGGTTAGTGCATTTCACCAATATTTCCTAGTTGCTTTTAAGTGAGAGGTTCTCCCCTTCCATATACACAGGACAAAATATTAATGGAGTTGGAAATCTGCCATGAAATATTTATTTCTTCCTCTGTTTAAAATTTAACATTGAGGTGCATGTGTGTTTTTGAATCTGCACCTGCACAGCATCTGGAAGATGCTGGGTCGGGTACTGAATCCGAGCCATGGCTGCAACCTATGCTGCAGCTCTCCAGACGCTTTGACCCACTGTGCCAGGCCAGGGACTGAAGCAGTGCCTTTTCCGTGACCCAAGTCTTAATCCACTGTGCCATAGGAGGAACTCCTATTTTCAATTTTGTCAGTATCGTCCATACTGTTTTCTATAATGGCTGTACCAATTTACATGCCCACCAGTAGTGTACTAGGGTTCTTTTTTCTCTACATCACTGCCAAAATTTGTTATTTGCCATCTTTTTGACAATAGCCATTCTGACAGGTGAGGTGATAACTCATTGTGGTTTTGATTTGGATTTCCCTGTTGATTAGTGATGCTGAGCATCTTTTCTTGTACATTTTGTCTATTTGTATGTCTTCTTTGGAACGCCTATTCATGTCTTCTGTCTGATTTTTAATCAGATTGTCTGTTTTATTGATATTTAGTTGTATGCGCTCTTTATTTATTTTGAATATTAATCCCCTTATCAGATTTATCATGTCATCTGCAAACAGTGACCCTTTTACTTCTTTTCTTCCAGTTTGCATGCCTTTTATTTCTTTTTATTTTATTACTGTGACTAGAACTGCCAATACTATGTTAAATAGAAATGAACACATGGGCTTCCTTGTCTTATTCCTGATTTTAGTGGAAAAGCTTTCGGTTTTTCACCATTGTGCATGATGTTAGCTGTGGGTTTGTCACAAATGGACTTTATTATGTTGAGATATGTTCCCTCTATACCAACTCTGCTGAGAGTTTTAATCCTAAATGACTGTTGAATTTTGTCAGGAGTCTTGCTATTCCTGCATATATTGAGATGATCATGTGATTTTTATTATTCATTTTGTAAATGTGGTGTACCAAATACATTGATTTGCAGATAATAATCACCTTTGCATCCCTGGAATAAATTCCAGTTGATCATGGTGTATATATTGTACTATTATTATTATATTGTATATTAGGTTTACTAATATTTTGTTGAGGATTTTTGCATCTATATTCATTAGCAATATTGGCCTGTAATTTTCTTTTTAAAGTGTCTTTATCTGGTTTTTGTATCAGAGTAATAGTGGTCTCATAAAGTTAATTTGGGAGTGTTTCCTCCTCTTTGTTTTTTTGGTAACAGTTTGAGAAGGATAGTTTGAGTAGTAATATTCATCAGTGAAGTTATCCAGTTCTGGACTTTTGTTCACTGGGAGATTTTTTAATTATTGATTCAATTTCAATATTAGTAATTTGTTCAGTATTTTTTTCCTAAGTCAGTTTTGGAGAAGTGTATATTTCTAGGAGTTTATCCATTTCTTTTAGTTTGTCCAAATTTTTGGCATATAACTGTTCATAGTATTCTTTTATGATGGTTTGTACTTCTGTGATATTGGTTGTGATTTCTCCTTTTTTATTTCTCTCTCTTTTTTTTAATGAGTCTAGATAAATACTTATGAATTTTGTTCATCTTTTCAAAATCAGCTCTTGGTTTCATTGCTCTTTTAAACTTTTTTTTTTGGTCTGTATCTTATTTAGTTTTATTCTGAACTTTATTATTTTCTTCCTTCTGTTGACATTTGTCTTTGTTCTTTTTCTAATACCTTTAGATGGGAAGTTGTTTATTTGAGATTTTTTCTTGTTTCTTGAGATAGGCCTGTATGCTGTGAATTTCCCTCTTAGAACAGCTTTTGCAATTGGTTTTGGAAAGTTGTATTTTTATTTTCATTTTTCTTAAGGTATTTTCTGATTTCCTCTTTGTTTCATTGAGCTATTGATTTTTAGTAGCATGTTATTTAGTCTCCACTTGTTTGTGTTTTCCCAATTTTCCTTTTTATAATTGATTTCTAGTTTCATACCATTGTGGTCATACAGATACTTAATATAATTTCTATCCTCTTAACTTTGTAGAGATTTGTTTTGTGTCCTAGTATGTGATCTATCCTGGAGATTGTTCCATGTGCACTTGAAAATAATGTATATTTCTGGTTTGCATGAAATGTCTTATAGATGTTTACTAAGTTTATTTTATGTAGTGTGTCATTTAAGACCATTGTTTCCTTGCTGATTTTCTGTCTGGATAACATGTCCATTGATGTAAGTGGTGTGTTAAAAACCCCTACTTAATAGCATTTTTGCTACTATACTAATACCATACTATATTATACTAATACTACACACACACACACAAATACTATACTGATATTGTATAATGAAATTATAGTATTATGCCTGTTAATATCTACTTTGTATATTTAGCAATTTCTTTTTCACTTAAATATGACCCTTTACTACTTTTTGTAAAATTGGTTTAATATTGATAAACTTTTAGTTTTTGTTTTTCTAAGAAGCTCTTGATCTCTTCTTCAATCCTGAATGATAACCCTCTGTAAAGTAGCCTAGTTTGTGGTTTTTTTCCTTTTACCACTTTAAATATATTATACTAATCCCTTATGGTCTGAAAAGTTTTTGCTGAAAGTCAGCTGATAGCCTCATTTGGAGTTCTTTTGTATATGACTCTTTGTTTTTCTCTTGCTGCCTTTGAAATTCTCTTTTTATCTTTATTTTTATCATGTTAATTATTATATGACTTGGTTTGGGTCTACCTTGGGTTCATCTTGTTTGGAACTCTGTGTGCTTCCTGTACCTGGATATCTGTTTCCTTCTTCAGGCTGAGGATGTTTTAAGCTATAATTTTATGGCTTTTTTCCCTCTTTATCTCTCTCTCTCCTTCTGGGACCCCCTATAATGCAAATGTTAATAGCCTTGATATTGTCTCAGAGGGTCTTTAAACTATTCTCATTAAAAAAAGATCTTTATTAAAGCATAGTGGAGAAACTATTTTCATTTTTAAATATTTGTTTTTCTTTTTGATATTCTGATTGGACGAGTTCCATTTTTCTGTCATCCAAATTGCTCATGCATTCATCTATAACCCTAATCTGCTATTAATTGCTTCTAATATAGTTTTCATTTCAGTTATTTTGTTCTACAGCTCTGACTTGTTATTTTTTATATTTTGAGTTTTTTTTGTTAAAATTCTTACTATGTTCATCTCTTTTCCCAGTTTCAGTTACACTCTTATTACTATTGCTCTGAATTCTGTCAAGTAAATTATTTATCTCTGTTTAATTAGTGTTTTTCCAGGTTTTTTCTTACATTTAAAATATATTCCTTTGTTTTCTCACTTTGTTTAACTTTTTCTGTCTCTATGAGTTCAGGAGAAAAATTACATATCCCAGTCTTAAAAACATGTTCTTATGTGGAAGAGTGTACACACACACACACACACACACACACACACACACACATACATATGTAGTCAGTATGTGCAAATGGCTTTTGTGGGAGACCTGAATCTGAAATGAGCACATTCTGGCAGCCACAACTTTGTTCAATGGTATGGCTGGGGTTGAAAGGGCTAAAGCCAGAAGCAGGTGCAATCTGGCGCTTCTTTTATGCACAATGCTCTCACTGACCTATGAGGGGCAGGCAGAGTCAGGGAAGTGGGGGAATGGAGCAGGATCTCTGAGGGGGTTGGGCTTTTCCTGCGTGTGATGGCAGTCTCTGCCTTTCTTGGGATCATGGCTGGGGCCTGAGGGCTTGGAGCTACACTTCTTGACTGGTTTCATTTTTTCCCTTAGTTAGAAGTTGGTCAGGTCTGGAGCTATACCACTGAGCTAGTTTTGCTCTCTCCCAGGTGTGCACAGGAATGTGTGGGCAGACGATGGCAATCTCTGCCCTAGAGCTAGTTTATCTCCCTCCTGTGTGTGTGCACTGATGTATGTGCACTGGTAATGACGGTCTCCACGCTGGTCAGAGGCAGGTCTGGGGGTCTGAGCTAGCTTCATTCCCTCCAAGTGTACACACTCTCATTGATATTTCAACCTCTGCCTTGGTGAGGATCAGTGCTGGAGCAAGAGAGGCTGAAGCAGGAGCCTAGTGTGGATCAGTGGTGGGGGCTTCCTGGGGTGGTCCTGTCAAGCCAGCGAGAGCCACATGCAGTCTTCAATTTTCTTCCTTTCTGTCACTGGGAGTAAGAAAGTCTAAGCATGTGTTTTTCAAGAGCAGAGGCTTGGTTTCTGATAGCCCTTCAGTAAGCCCCACTGGTTTTCAGACCAGCCAGAGAGGCTTGTTTCCAGTTGCTGGACATCAGGCCTTGGATGCTTAATATGTAGCTCAAGTCCTTCAGTCCCCAGGTGGTGGTTTTGAGCCTGTGATATCCCCCACCTCTTCTGATTCCTCTTCTAGGGGTGCAGTCCCTACTAGACCACCTTTCTTTACTTCTTTCCAGACTCTATGTGGATCTTTATTTACAGCTTTGTTTGTAGAGGAGCCATCCTACCAGTTCCCATCTCAATTTCAGAGAGAGTCTCTCTATATGTAGTTGTAGTTGTAGTTTTGTGTGTCTGTGAGGGGAGGGGAGCCCAGCTTTCTCATGCTCTGCCTTCATGATCTCATCTTTCAAAGACTGTTTGGATTTCTAAGTGGAATACCAAGACTGGGCTTTTCCCACTGAAAAATCATTCTCTTTGAATTTGATGAAGTTCATATTGAGTCCTTTATCTTTGCTTGATACTTAGTTGCTTTGGGGGAGTTTGTTCATCAAGAGTACTTTGATTATAAACTCAAAGATAAGCCAGATGCTTTGGCATTGAACTCAGGACCCTCCCTTCTAAGTCCTGGGCTAGTCGAGTGAATGCCTAGCTGATTTATTTCCCCACTCTCCCTCGTCGATTTCCCAACTCTCCCTTGACATTCTTGCTTTGAACCATTTTAGCCTTTGCTTGGATTATCTTTTATGCCTGAAATACCTCCTTCCCTCTTCTCCCCAAACAACATCCTATTCCATCTTTCTCTCATCTGACATTTATCTTGTAAGAAGTGTTATTTCCCTACCCTGAAAATTGGACAATGCAAAATTTCTTCTCCCCAAAAAATGGAAAGACAGGAAACAAAAGCTTTATTATTGAACAAACATTGAACCAGACTGTGATGTGTGTCACAGGCAATCTACTATAGAGGTTGCAAAGACAGAAAGAAATATCACCCCTTTATCTAGCCAAGTAGATATAGCCCATGATGTACATTTTCTGGAAAAAATAATAATTAGTCAGGTAAGAAGACCTGACAACACCATTTGTTATACATAGTTCATTCCAAATTTACCTGGTAATAGGGCTGGTCAAATGTGTTAATCTCCTCTCTCTGAAGACAATTTTTTGTACCTTACCACAAGAGGTAGTTTTGCAACATAGATCCAGGTGTCCTGCCAATGTTAATCTCCTATTCATCCATGGAAACTGAGAGTTAGGAGTGCTCTCTTCCATGATGATTACATTTTAAAGAGATGGTTTCCAAATCCTTGAGAAAAAAACATTCCTAAGATATAAACCTGGTAAAAGGATCATTTAGCTATTAAAAATTTTACACACATTTCAAAAGGGCATAAGAATAATTTGCAAATATGAATGTTCTAAAGTAAATTATCTAAGAAAAGGGAAATGGGAGTGTCTAATTTGCTTTTTTTTTTATCCTAGGAAGATTTTTTTTTCTTATTTTTAATTTGTATTTGCCCTTACAAAGTTAGACAGCCTTTCAGGTTAGTGGCATTACTTTGTTGTTGGAAGTATTTGTATGTTTATCATCTTTGTACTACTGCATTATGGCAGAAAATGTGGCTTGTTCTTTTTGTGCTCGGGCACATTATGTGGCCCTTGTACATTACTGGAGGTTAATTAAAATTGATTGAAAAGGGTTGGGATCAAGATGGCAGAGGAGTAGGACTTGGCGTTCACCTTTTCCCACAATCACATTAAAAAAAAATCCATCTACATGTATAATGATTCACACAGAACATCTACAGAATGCTGGAATTAGGACCTTAAACCTCCAGAAAGGGCAAGAAATCCTCCACATAACTGGATAGAACAAGAGGAAAAGAGAGAGAGAGAGAGGTAGGAGAATTTTAACAAAAAGGAATAAAAGGAATTGGGATGGGACCAGGACTCCTGAGAGGAAGCTGTGAAGAAGGAAAGGGACCCGCACCCTGGTAATCCATCTAATTGACAGGGAGATCAGCTGATACAGAGGGGCATCAAAGTCTGAGAGAAAAACACAGCAACCAGACTGAGGAGGGCAAAGCAGAGAGAGAGCCACACAGACCATCGGTGCCACCTCCTGGGACCTCACAACCAAAGACCCTCAGAAAGGGGCTGGAGGCTGAGACTCAGGCTTTGGAGGTCAGTTCCAAGGAGAGGACTAGGGTTGGCTGTGTGCAGACAGAGTGAGGGGCTAGGGAGTGGTGCACCACAGGCTGGGGAGTTGAGCACCACAGCCAAGGGAACATGTGTGGAGGCCTTGCTCTACAGGAGAATAAGCCACCACTAGTGGGGAGGGTGAGAGGAGGAGAGGTGGATTGCCAGAGGAATATCTTTCTGTGTGCACATGGGGTCTCTTGGTTGCAGGTCACCACTTGAATCAGCTACCAGTGACAGGATGCCTCCTGCAAGGGTTATGGGCAGTAGGCGGTAAACCACCTCATCCATCTCAAACTCCAGAGAAGGGCATGGCCTGCCACCACTAGGGATATGTGAACAAGCACCACCTGTGGCCCCAGTCACCTCAAGGATTGACACAGAGGAGGGCACTGCAACCAAGCACCACCCATTGTTGCTCACTCCCCCCTGTGAATGCACCCGCCCTGCTGCTGCCACTGCCAAAGACTCTGGGTGCTGCATGCACCTACCTAAGGGTCACTGCCACTACTCATGGCCCTGCAACCAGAAGCAGCCTGTGCTACCTCCCTGTGTGTCCTTGCCACTGTCAAGGGCCCAACAAACAGACACTGGCTTCTAGCCTGGCCCATTACCTCAATCTCCCTGGCACCACAAGCAGAAATTACACCAGCATGAGGATAACAGACTGAACACACTAAGGAAAGAAACAGCAAGCATCCAAACAAAAAGCAGCCCTCATGCCCCCTCCCCACAAAAAAAATAAGCCCTCACAAAATACACAGGATTCTTGCACATACACTTAGCCCTCTAAGACTAAAGTGGTGGGTTTCCCTAAACTCATAGAAGAAAAATATAAGTAAAATTAAGAAGCTCAGGAACCATTCCTAGTTAAAAGAACAGGAGAATTCACCTGAAGGAGCAAACAATGAAACAGACCACTGCAGTCTAACAGACACCAAGTTCAAAATGGAGATAGTGAAAATAATGAAGGAATTAAGAGCAGATATGAATAGTAAGGCAGAATACTTTAGAAAGGAACCAGAAAATATAAGGAGCCAAGAAAAATTAGAAAATTCATTTGCAGAGATGCCAACTGAGTTAAAGGCACTGAAGAACAGAATGAATGATGCAGAGGAACAAATTTATGACTTGGAAGACAGAATAATAGAAATCACCCTATCAGGACAGCAGACATAAAATCAAATGAAAAAAAATGAAAGGAATATAAGAGATTTATGGGATAACATAAACAGGCCAATCTACACAAAATAGGGATTCCAAAAGGAGAAGAAAAAGAAAAGGGGACTGAAAATATATTGGAAGAAATTATGTTTTAAAACTTTGCAAATCTAAAGGAAACAGATATCCAGATACAGGGAGCACAGAGGACCCCAAAAAAGCTGAACCCAAACAGGCCCACACCAAGACATACTATAATAAAAATGGCAAAAGTTAAAGATAAAGAGAGGATTCTAAAGGCAGCAAGGGAAAAATAAAGAGTTAATTATAAGGGAACCCTCATAAAGCTATCAACTGATTTCCCCACAGAAACACTACAGGACAGAAGGCAGTGGCAAGATATATTCAAAATACTAAAAAGGAAAAAATTTCAGCCTAGAATACTCTACCCAGCAAGAATATCATTTAAAACAGAAGGAGAAATAAAGAATTTCTCCAACAACCAAAAACTAAAATAGTATGTCAATATTAAACCCATTCTAAAAGAAATACTGAAAGGGCTCTTCTAAATAAAAAAGTAAGAAGAAATAGGATGGAGGAAACCACAATTGGAAAGCAATTACTTAAATAAGCCTGTATGCAAATGCCATTTGCAGCAACATAGATGGAACTAGAGACTCTCATACTAAGTGAAATAAGTCAGAAAGAGAAAGAGAAATACCATATGCTATCACTTATATCTGGAATCTAATATACAGCACAAGTGAACCTTTCCACAGAAAAGAAAATCACGGACATGGAGAACAGACTTGTGGTTGCCAAGGGGAAGGGGGAGGGAATGGGATGGATTGAGAATTTGGGGTTAATAGATACAGACTATTGCCTTTGGAGTGGATAAGCAATGAAATCCTTCTGTATAGCACTGGGAACTATATATAGTCACTTATGATGGAGTATGATGATGTGAGAATAAAGAATGCATACATGTGTGTGTAACTGGGTCATCTTGCTGTACAGTAGAAAATCGACAGAACACTGTAAACCAGCTAAAAAATAAAAAATCATTAAATAAGCCAATATGCTGATCTAAAAGAAAAAAAAACTATGGTAAAAGTGATGATAAACACAAGGAACAACAAAAAGACAAACATGAAGATGTTAAAAAAGGACTTCCAAATCTTAAAACGTGGGAAAGGAAAGTAAGAAAATCTAGACTCCTTTTTTAAGAATGTGTTTGAGCCTATATGACGATTGGGCTAAAGCAAGCAGATATAGGAAGGGGTTAACATATTTGAAAAACAGGGCAACCACAAATCAAAAGCAAATATTACATTGAAAAACTAAAAAGAAGAGCACACAAGCTAAAATAAGAGGAAATCATCCAACCAAAGAAGAAACATAGAATCAACGGGAAAATAAAGTTTAAATGTCAAAAATACATATTTATCAATAATTACTTTAAATATCAATGGGCTGAATTCTCCAATCAAAAGACATAGAGTGGCAGACTGGATAAAAAAAAAGCCTACAATATGCTGCCTACATAGGCAAAGGACACATAAAAATTGAAAATGAGGTGACGGAAAAAAATATTTCATGCATATGGAAAAACAGGAAAGTGAGAGCTGCAATACCTCTATCAGACAAAATCAACTTTAAAACGAAGACCATAAAGAAAGACAAAGAATAACACTACTTAATGATAAAGGGATCCATTCAAGAAGAGGATATTACAATCATCAACATATAGGCCCCTAATATAGGAACACCCAGATATATATACAACAAACACTAACAGGCATAAAAGGAGAAATTGACGGGAATACAATAATAGCAGGAGATTTTAACACCCCACTCACATCAATAGACAGATTCTCTAGACAGAAAATCAATAAGGCAACAGAGATCCTAGACACAATACAAAAGTTAGACTTAATTGACATAGTCAGGACATTACATCCAAAAAAAAAAAATCAGAATATAATTCTTTTCAAGTACACGTGGAACATTCTCAAGGACTGACCATATAATAAGGCACAAAATTAACCTCAACAAATTTAAGAGTATAGAAATTATTTCAAGCAACATCTCTGACCACAATGGCATGAAACTAGAAATCAACCACAGGAAAAGAATTGAGAAAAAAATGACTACATGGAAACTAAACAATATGCTACTAAAAAACCAAGGTCAATGAGGAAATCAAAAGAGAAATTAAAATACACCTGGAGACAAATGATAATGAAAACACAACCATTCAAGATCTATGGGATGCTGCAAAAGTAGTTCTTAGAGGCAAGTTTGTAGAGATACAGACCTTCCTCAAAAAAGAAAAAAAAACCCTCAAATCAACAACTTAACCTACCACCTAAAAGAACTAGAAAAAAAGTCAGAAGAAGGGAAGGGCATCATAAAGGTCAGAGAGGAAATCAATGAAATAGAGATTCAAAACACAATAGAAAAAAAACCAATAAAACTAAGAGCTTGTTCTTTGAAAGGGTAAACAAAATTGATAAACTTCTATCCAGACTCACCAAGAAGAGAAAAAGAACTCAAAGAAACAAAATAAGAAATGAAAAAGAAGATACTGTAGAAATACAGAAAACAGATACTGTAGAAATACAGAAAACATAAGCGGATACTATGAGCAATTATATGCTAACAAATTTGACAACCTAGAAGAAATGGACAACCTTCTAGAGACATACAACCTACTAAAACTGAATCAAGAAGAAATACATTAATTGAACAGACCAATCACTAGAAATGAAACATAAAATGCAATAAAAAACACTCCCTACAAACAAAAGTCCAGGACCAGATGACTTCACAGGTGAATTCTACCAAACATACAAAGAAGAAATTATGCCCATCCTTCTTAAACTTTTCCAAAATGGTGAAGAAGAAGGAATAATCCCAGAGACATTCTATGTAGTTTCCATTAACATAATACCAAAACCAGACAAAGGTACTACCAAAAAAGAAAATTATAGGTCAATATCTTTGATGAATATAGATGTAAAAATTCTCACAAAATTTTATCCAACCAAACCCAATGACATGTAAAAAAGACCATACACCAAGATCAAGTGGATTCATCACAGGTTCACAAGGATGGTTCAACATATGCAAATCAATCAATGTCATATACCACATTAACAAAAGAAATGTCAAAAACCACATGATCATCTCAACAGATGCAGACCAAACATGTGACAAAGTTCAACATCCCTTTATGATAAAAACTCTTACAAAAGTGGGTTAGAGGGAAAATACCTTAACATAATCAAAGCTATTTATGACAAACCCACAGCCTATATAATACTCTATGGAGAAAAGATGAAAGCCTTCTGCTAAAATCTGGAACAAGACAAGGATGCCCACTATCACCACTCTTATTCAACATAGAATTGGAAGTCCTAGCTACACTAATCAGACAAACAAATAAATTAGATATAAAACCACAGTATTTTTTAAAAGTGCACCCCCCCAAATTAAACACCTAGGAATAAACATGAGCAAGGAGGTAAATATATATGCTGAGAACTATAAAACTTTAATCAAGGATTTTAAAGAGGATTCAAAGAAATGGAAAGATATTCCATGCTCCTGGACTGGAAGAATTAATATCATTAAAATGGCCATACTACCTAAAGCAATCTACAGATTTAATGCAATCCCTATTAAATACCCATGGCATTTTCACAGAATTATAAGAAATAATCCAAAAATTTATACGGAATCATTGCAAACCCGCAATTTCCAAAGCAATCCTGGGGAGGGGGGAAGAAGCAAGCAGGAGGCATAAGTCTCCCAGACCTCAGACAATATTACAAAGCTTCAGTAATCAAGACAGTGTGGTACTGGTATAAAAACAGACATACAGACCAATAGCACAGAATAGAGAACACAGGAATAAACCCAGACACCTATGGTCAATTAATCTTTGACAAATGAGGCAACAATATAAAATGGGAAAAAGACAGTTTGTTCAGCAAACTGGGCTGGGGAAACTGGACAGTTACATGCAAATCAACAAAATTAGAACACACCCTCACACCATGCACAAAAATAAACTCACAATGGCTTAAAGATTTAAACATAAGACAAGACAACATCAAACTCCTAGAAGAGAAGATAGGCAAAACCTTCTTTGACATCAACCATACAAAAGTTTTCTTAGGTCAGTCTCCCAAGCGATTAGAAATCAAAACAAAAAATATACTTACAAGCTTTGCACAGCAATGATAACTGTGAAAAACCACAAAGACAACCTATGGAATAGGAGAAAATAGTTGCAAACCATGCATCCAACAAGGGCTTAATCTCCAAAATATACAAAAAACTCATACAACTCAATAGAAAAAAACCAACCAACCCAACTGAAAAATGGGCAGAAGAACTGAATAGACATTTCTTCAAGGAAGCCATATCAATGGGCACATGATAAAATGCTGGACATTCCAAATTATTAAAGAAATGCAAATAAAAAATACAATGAGGTATGATCTCACACCAGTCAGAATGGCTATCATGAATAATCTACAAATTACAAATGCCAGAGAGGGTGTGGAGAAAAGGGAACCCTCCTACACCATTGGCAGGAATGTAAATTGGTACAACCACAGTGGAAAACAGTATGGAGGTACCTCAGGAAAGTAAATATAGAACTACTATATGACACAGAAATCTCACTCCTGGGCATATATCAGGACAAAACTTTCATTCAAAAAGATACATGAAACCATATGTTCATTGCAGGACCATTCACAATCGCCAAGATATGGAAACAACCTAAATGTTCATTGACAGATAAATGGATTAAGATAATGTGGTACATGAGTTCCTATCATGGCTCAGCAATTAATGAACTCTACTAGCATCCATGAGGACACAGGTTTGATCCCTGGCCTTGCTCAGTGGGTTAAGGATCCGTCATTGCCATGAGCTATGGTATAGGTTGCAGACATGGTTTGGATTCTGCATTGCTGTGGCTCTGGTATAGGTTGGTGGCTGCAGCTCCAATTGGACCCTAGCCTAGGAACCTCCATATGCCATGGGTAAGGTCCTAAAAAGAAGAAGAAGAAGGAGAAGAAGAAGAAGAAGGAGAAGGAGAAGGAGAAGGAGAAGGAGAAGGAGAAGAGAAGAGGAAGAGGAAGAGGAAGAGGAAGAGGAAGAAGAAGAAGAAGAAGGAGAAGAACTGGTACATATACACAATGGAATATTATTCAGCCACAACAAAAATCAAAATAATGCCATTTGCAGCAACAATATGGATGGAACTAAAGACTCTCATACTAAATGAAGTAAATCAGAAGGAGAAAGACAAATACCATGTGATATCACTTATATATGGAATCTAATATATACAACAAATGAATCTAAGAAAAGAAACAGACTCATGGACCTAGAGAATAGAAGTTGCCAAGGGGGAGGGGGAGGGAGTGGGATGGACTGGGAATTTGTGATTGTGAGATGCAAATTATTATGTTTAGAATGGATAAACAATAGATTTTGCTGTGTAGCACAGGGAAAATTATCCAATCACCTGTGATGGAACATGAAGGAGGATAATGTAAGAAAATGAATGTATGTATATGTGAAATGGGCCATTTTGCTGTACAGAAGAAATTGACAGAACATTGTAAATCTACTTTGGCAAAAAATTAAAAAAAATTGATTGAAGAATCAATATACCTGTGTGATGTAGTAGTCAAGGTTTTAATATATTTCAAATATTAATCATCTCATTGAGATATTATGTTTCCTTTGATAAATGCATTTTAGTGAAAATAATTAAAAATCAGTTTCAAGGGCAAATTTTACACAGATCTAAGATTTCATAACAGATTCTGAATGCCACAATCAGAACCTTCAATATAGAAGGTATGGCACTGGAATCAAGAGTCAGAAAGGTTGTATATAGAAGAGAAACTACACAAATTTAATCCAATTAGACCCTTGTCAACAAGAATCTCCAAGAGAATTATCCCTTAGTGCCATTAGGTGGTGGTTCTCAAAGTGTGGTCCCAGATCAGCAGCACCTAAAACTTGTTTCAAATGTACATTTTCAGGCTCCACTCTATACTTTATGAATCAGAAATTATATGGGGATTGGGCCTAGCCCCCACTGTTTTAATAAGCTCTTCATGTGGTTTTTATATTAGCTAATGCTGAGAACCACTGACCTAACACATCCTATACATTCCATGAATCAGCTAATTTCTTTTGTATGTAATATTACTTATATATCACTCCTGGGAGATTAGAGAAAATAGTCACTCAAATAATTACTTTCGTGTTCAGGTTTAGAAAGTCTGGAAGGAGTTTTATCTCTTTACAGCTACCATCCACGCTATACTCAGGCCAATACATGGCCCAAAGGGGTGACATGTCTGGGATTTGGGATCCTAGACATCTATCTGTGGGCCTGCTGTCTTTGTGTTCAGCCTTGTCTCTGGTTTTGATCATCGAGTCCCAAGCATCTCATCCCCTGAGATGTTGTGGTCCTCTGTAACCTGGCCTCAGTCTATGTGTTCTCTTGGAAGTTTCCTCCTCAAAGAGCTCTGATAGGTGCTGCACATGCATTTGATGGTACTGGTTCTAGAGAGATCAGTATCTTTCTGGTGCTGGTTCTAGGGAGGTCAGCAGTAAGAGTGCTTAGAGGTTGAAAGCTGAAAGGATGCCATGTATACCTAATTTTGCTAAGCTGAGAAAAGCCAGTGTTCTCCAATAGTGAATCAAATTATGAGAGAAAATTAGGATAAAAATTTCCACTCTTGGAGGACTCTTCATTTTTTAACAACTGTGGTAGCTTGTGGTTTACACTTCAGAAAAGGAAAGCCCAATAAAATGGGGGAATTACTGAAGTTTGAGGGGGAAGAGAGAGAAATAGAACATGCTGCAGGAGAAAGACCTAGAAGAACTCTTAGAAGGAGATGGCAAGGGAAGAAGAGACTTAGGATAATATGTCTTATGAGAATTGTTATTAGATGGTCTTGCAGTGTGTGATGTAAGTTCTCTTTTTGTGCCCATTCAAAAATTGTCAACGAAGCCTACATTGCTTGTTAAACCTTTCGGTATGAGTGAATTTTCTTTAGGGAATTCAAATGGTATTGGCCAAACATAATAAAGAACAAAACCAGACACTCATATGGGGATATCCGACCTTGGGGTTTCATTAGTCTTTAAGAGTGTCAATTTGAAACTATTCCCTCAGATACTAAGTGAAGTAAGCCAGGCAGAGAAAGACAAATATCACATAATATTGCTTATATGTGGAATCTAAAAAAAGGTACAGATGAATTTATTCACAAAACAGGAAGAGACTCGCAGACATAGAAGACAAACTTGTGGTTACCAAAGGGGAAAGGGGGGGAGGGATAAGTTAGGAGTTTGGGATTAACAGACTCAAACTAATGTATATAAAATAAACAACCAAGAAGGACCTACTATATAGCACAAGGAAATATCAATATCATGTAATAACCTATAAAGAAAAAGAATATGAAAATGAATACTATATGTGTGTGTACACGTATATACATATATATATATATATATATATACACATATATATATATATCTATCTGAATCACTGTGCTGTACATCTGAAACTAACATGACATTGTAAATAAACTATACCTCAATAAAAAATAAAAATAAAGAAATAAAATTATTCTCACAGAGATGATGGCTCCTGGCTGTTTCCTAGATTTCTTAATGCCAGAACAGAGAAAAAGTTTTAATTAAAAGTAACTCAGAGATGAAGCTGCTTTAATAAAATTTTAAACAGTGGTACTGCTGAATATTGGTATGATTTCAAAAAAAAGTGTTCAAAAATCAAATGAGGGTGGGAAATTTCTCTACTCTCTGTCTCTAGATCAAGGCTCCTTCTCAAGATCCATTTTCATTTGCCAAGAGGATGGAAATTATGCCCTATTACACCAGTTCTGTTCTGTTTAAACTGGTACAAGGACCATGTCCCGGTCTTTTTTCTTGACAGCTTAGCAGGACACAGCTGGAGTAGCTCATGCCTGACTAGCCAGGAGAGTTGTGAGGTAGTCTTTGGTTCACTAGACGAAAAGCTTCTTCATCTCCCCCCAGTGCAGGACTCTCCTCTCCTCATCGCTCACATTTCTATATAGAGCCCTTCAGCTTGGGCTCAGCTATCTCTGTCTCACGCATTCACACCTGCTCCTTAATCCTATTTGCCAAGAATATGGAAACTTGTATACTGAAGGGGATGATTTTGTTTGGTTTCAGAAAACAGAAATATCCTCCAATTATAAGCATCCACTTTCTTAGATAGTCATTAGGATTGCAGTGAATAAATAACTTTTTTTCACATGGGTGCATGTGACTAAAAACTTCCGCCAAACTCTCAAGGTACCCAAGCCAGAAACCCAGCAGCCGGTTCTTACACTTTTTTTTTTCATATCATATCTTGGATATAGTTCCAAACCATAATAATTCTGTTTTCAAGTTACAACTAGACTCTAGCCCTTCGTTCTGTTTTCAGTGTCACCACCATGGTCCCCATCACCTCTCATCTGGATCACACCAATAGTCTTCAGGCTGGTTCTCTACTTCTATTGTTTCCATTTTGCTATCACAAAGCAGGCATGATATTCTATTTAAACTGTAAAGGGAATTGTGTTGCTTTCCTGCCCAAAACCTTTCATTGATTTCTCAAAGTGTTTGATAAAATCCAGACTCCAGAATAAGCCTTCATAGCACTTGACCCTGCTAACTGCTCTAAGTGTATTTTGTGATATATTCACACTCACCCCAAGCTTTTCTTTCACTAAATTGCTTACTTAGTTTAGTGGTATTTGGATGAAGAGTGTTTGCAAACTTCCAAAGCTTAGCCTAAAGCCTTAGCCTATGCAATTTTTCAGTCAGATTGTACTTAACTATACACTGTTGACATTTCCGTGTCTTCACTAAACATTTAACCTTTGATGATCATGCACCATGAGTGTAGCTTCTGCAGAGGTGTGTCTTCTCCACTAATTGAAACTGTTCCCTATCTCTTCCAAAGTGTCAACCTGCTTTAGTGTTCTTAAAAATCATGCATGTATTTCTTCCAGCATTTTTTCTAGCTCTATAACAGCATAAATGTATCATATATTATATGTTAAGATATCATACAAAATGTCTTATTTCTGCCAGGATCTCCATGGAAGAGTGTCAAACATTTAAAAAAAACCTTGATCTTTTTCAGTCCTAACCTTAAAATTTTCTAAGTAATTTCTTGATGTTAGTATTTTTGAGGGGAACACAGCTGTGAAAGACAAAAATCATACCTAAGCCACAAAAAGCCTGGTGTGTGTCCTTTTAACCACCAGAGACCCCAGAGTATGAATAGTCAGCATGGGACTTGTGTGAAAGGAGTGGGGAAAAGGTCAGTTTTCAATTATCTTAGTCTTAGATAACAGACTTGAAATGGGTAATTTGAAGAGAGTTTAATAAAAGGACCTATTACAAAAGATGTAGATAAGATAGAAAAAAATCAAGGAGAAATGATATGGTGACTTAGGACATTTGAACAGTATAGACATTTCTGTTGAGCTTGGATTTATTTGTTATAGCCATTAGTCTATTCTAATACATACATGATCATTTATAATTTATTTAAATCTATTTTAAAATATGTTATCTCTATGTATTTCCAAATTAATTTTTAAATAGATAATGTGTACATGAATCAAAAATCAAAAGGAATAAAATGTTTACAGTTTAGTCTCTCCCTATTCCTCAAAGGCAGCCACTCTTTTTTTTTATTCAAGTGTAATTGATTTACAATGTTGTGTTAGTTTCTGTGTACAGCAAAGAGATTCATTTATACACACACACACACACACACATATATATATTATACTCTTTCTCAGATTTGTTTCTCATATAGGTTATTACAGAATATTGAGTAGATTTCCCTGTGCTATACAGTAGGAACTTATTATTTCCATGTTTTATGTATAGCAGGTTTTAACATTTTTTTAAAATTTTTATTTTTGTCTTTTTAGGGCTGCACCAATGACATACAGAGGTTCCCAGGCTAGGTGTCGAATAGGAGCTGTAGTCGCTGGCCTACACAACAGTCACAGCAATGCCAGATCCAAGCTGAATCTGAGACCTATACCACAGCTCAAGGCAATGCCAGATCCTTAATCCACTGAGCAGGGCCACTGATTAAAACTGCATCCTTCTGGATACTAGTCAGATTCATTTCAGCTGAGCCACGATGGGAACTCCTGTATAGCAGGTTTTATATGCTGATCTCAAATTCCTAACTTATCTCTCCCCACTCCCTTTCCCCTTTGGTAACCATGTTTGTTTTCTATGTCTGTGAGTCTGTTTCTCCTTCATAGATAGGTTCATTTGTGTCATATTTTAGATTCCACATGTAAGTCATACCATATGATATTTGTCTTTCTCTGTCTGACTTACTTCACTTGCTATGATAATCTCTAAATCCATTCATGTTTCTGCAAATGGCATGATTTTATTCTTTTTTTATAGCGGAGTAGTATTCCATTGTGTATACATACCACATCTTAATCCATTCATCTGTCAATGGGCATTTAGGTTGTTTCCATGTCTTGGCTATTGTGAATAGTGCTGCTATGAACATGGGGTTCAAGTATTTTTTCAAACTAGAGTTTTTGTATTTTCTAAATATGTACTCATGAGTGGAACTGCAGGATCATATGGCAACTATATTTTTAGTTTTATTGAGGAGCCTCCATACTGTCCTTCATAGTGGCTGCACCAATTTATATTCCCGCCAACAGTGTAGGAGGTGAAGGCAACCACTCTTATTAGTTCGTTATTAATCTTCCAGAGATATGTTATGTATAAGTAAGCAAATGAAAAGTTATCCTTTTTTTTCTTTCTTAAAAACAAATTTTAGTAACATTCGAAGTATTTATACTGATTTCTGTTCTGAGTATATATTTATTAACTCATTGACTCCTCTATAAGATATAAGAATATATATGTGTGTGTATATATGTGTTTTAACCTCAGGAAGAGGAAAGATACCTGACTTGTTTGAGATCACACAGATATTAAGTGCTAGGGTTAGGATTTGAACCTAGGTCATCTGATTCCAGTGTTCATCTTCTTATCCACTGTAGTGTACAGCTTTAGAGGTAACCAGGGTTAACATAATAAATGATTTAATCCTATATATGTTATAAAGAAAATCTTGTACTCATCCTATGGTACTGATGTAAGAGTTTTAACTAGATAAACAACCTCCCTGGCTGAGGAGGCAACTACATGCCTGACAGCAGCTTTGCTTGCCCCGTATCACACTTGTAATCTAGTAGCAACTACGTGCCTTATGGCCTTTCTAGCCACTCTGCTAGCCATGCTCCAAGCACCGCTTATCAATTTCATTTTTGTAATCTGGTTTACTCAGCTTCTTAGGCAGGAACACCATCTGCTTGGGGAAAGTGCGTGGGCAGGATGCTTGCATGGGAAAAACAAGACCTGGAAGTCTGTATTGTATAAAAGCTGCCCAGAAAAAAGACTCCAGACTCCAGAAGTGACTCCTCTGAGCATGCACTGCTGCTGAATAAACCTGGCTATTCCACATCTCTGAATGTCACTTGACTCTTTCTGCTGCGAAGGTTTCTGCAACATTTTCTGGTGCCTTGGCCCGAAAGCCAACAACCAAGCTGGACCCTTGTGCCACCATTATTGGGAAACTGGAAAAGGCCATGGTCACTGGCCCAGTGACAGGTGGATAGCACATGCCTGGCCATTTTGCCAGATCCCAACTCTCACTCAGGCTGTGCCAGCCCCAGCTAACACCACTTCCCAAATGGACTCAGAAGGAGGGAGGAAACAGGTTCCAGGATGAGACTTCAGACTGGTAAGTGCCCTGGAGACATCTGCCCAAGTCAGGACCCACCATATGGTGGAAGGAGAGACTGATCACCTCTCAGTGGCCAGAGGGTCGCTCAGGACAGGATTTGTTCCCTTGAGATCAGGTGACCTGTCAATTCTGGTGTGCATGTGTGAATGACTGGAGAGAATGAGAGCCAAGCTCCACTTTCTTTGGACTACGGAGTCTGAGTGGGTCCTAACCTGCAGTTCCATGGTGACCTCATAAAGGCTGTGCCAGGCTCTGAGGCTGTGCCAAGTTCCAAGGGTTCTCTTCCCTCCCTGTGAGACTGGTCCAGGTTCCAACCAGCCACATTCTAAGAGGCACCCTAAACTCCTGAGAGGGGAGCGGTCAGGTGGACGAAAGTGAATGCTCCCCTTATTGTTTACCTTGTGATATCGTAACGGTGGGAATTCAAACAATGCATGAATCAGCTTCAAAACCCACTGTCTTAGAATGTATGGTTAAGAATTTTGAGAAATGATTCTCTGGAGATGATGGTGTAAAACCGAGTTCTGGAAAACTGCATACTCTCTGTACCCTAGAGTGGACCTCCTTCGGGATCGGATGGCCATTGGAAGGGACCTTAAATGTGCCCATGGTTTGAGCAGTATATAAAGCTATAACAGGAGACCCTGGACACACAGACCAATTTCCATGCATCGATCAATGGTTAGAAGTTGCCCAGTTAAGGCCATCTTGGGTTCAGTTCTGTGTCACAGACCAGGGACAGTGTAAGGTCCTAGTAGCCCAGTCCAAAAAGAAAATCTGGCCTCAAGAAAAGAAGCCACCCATTTTTCAAGGAGAGGCTGAGGACTTGCACCCTGTGCTGCCTCCCTATGTGCTACCAGCCCCTCCTTTAGGGGCCAAAGGTCCCTAATTGCCAAACAGTCACATCCCTCTGTTTCTCCTCCTCCTCCCCCTGAAGTCTCCAAGGCAATACCACCCCCACAGCTGGATTCACCAGAACCAATGAGCAGGAGTCCCTGGTCAGTCCAGGGAGCAGCCACCCCAGCACTATGAATACCCTTATGGGAGACATGGGGACTGCAGCGCATCACTCCCAATGGGACCATACAGGATGGGGGACCAGTCTTTTTCTACCAGCCCTTTTCCATGATAGACCTCCTCAACTGGAAGCATCATATTCCCTCATACTCTGAAAAGCCTCAGGCACTGATTGACCTCTTAGAATCCATTTTCCAGACACACTGCTCCACCTGGGTAGACTGTCGGCAGCTGCTTCTCACTTTGTTTAACACTGAAGAGCACTGATGAATTATAGCTGAAGCCCAGAAATGGCTCCAGACAAGTGCCTCAGGGGGTTAACTAGACATGGAAAACTGGGCAAATGAAGTCTTCCCGGAGGAAGGGCCCCCCGGGACCACAACACCGAAGGGGGAAGAAATAATTTGGAGAAATACTGACAGGCCCTCCTACATGGAGTAAAGGCCAGGGCTAAAAAGCCTATTAACATGGCCAAGACCATGGAGCTGCTGCAAAAGCTGGATGAAAGTCTGGCTGTTTCTATGAGAGACTATGTGAGGCTTTTTAGATCTTCACCCCTTTTGATCTTGAAGCCCCTGAGAACTAATGGATGATAAATACTGCCTTTGTGGGACAAGCCCAATTGGACATCTGTAAAAAGTTGCAGAAATTAGAAGGATTTCCAGAAAAAAAAAAAGACACAGGATTACTAGGAATAGCCAACAAAGTTTTCATTAACCTTGACCAGGTGGCCCGCCATGATGCAGAAAAGGGAATGAAATAAAAAGCTGTGTTTCTGGTAGCAGCTCTGTCAAAACCAGTGTCTCTAACTGGACCACCCCATAAACCAAGGGGCCCAAGGCCAGGAAAAAGAGGCCCCTTGGGCATGATCAATGTGCCTACTGTAAAGAGAAGGGACACTGGAAAAATGAATGCCCCAACCATCCTTAGAAAAGGACCAAAGCAGCACCCCTGCCTAGCTGGTAGCAACCGGAGCCATCCAGCATGAATCTGATTGGCTTAGCCAAAGCAGAATCTGACTAGGGGGGCCTGGGCTCTCTCCAACTAGGCCCCTGAGAGCCTATGGTCAGAATTCAAATAGGGGTCTGTCCCATAGACTTTATGATAGATACAGGTGCTGTACATTCAGTGGTCACACAACCTGTGGCTCCCCTCTAGGGAAGAGAAACTACCATCATTGGGACCACAGGTGCCCAAACACGCAGGCCTTTCTGCAGTTCTCAACAGTGCCAGTTAGAAGTACATGAATGAAATAGTACATGAATTTCTTTACCTGCCTGACCAGTTCCCTTGATGGGAAGAGACCTGCTGGCCAAGACGGCGGCTCAAATCTCCTTCTCTGCTGATGGATCAGCTCAACTGAAATTAACATGACTGCCCCCTTCTTTAGTCATGGCTCTTGCTGTAAGGAGGGAAGAAGAATCATACTCGTACTCTTCCCTCCAGAAGAGGGGACCATTACCCCAGAAGTAGAGGCTGAGTACCCATTGGTTTGGGCTGAAAGAAACCCTCTGGGACTAGCAAGATGCCACACTCCTATCTTGATTGATCTGAAACCTGGAGTTCAACTGGTAAAACTGCAGCAGTACTCAATTCACAGAGAAGCTCGACTGGGAACCCAGGCTCACCTGCACAGTTTACTTGAGCAAGGGCTTTAGATAAAGTGTCGGTCGACCTGGAACACCCCCTTATTGCTTGTAAAGAAACTGGGGACACAAGACAACCACCCTATTGGTTAGGACCTGAGGGCCATAAATGAGGCAACAATCACATTGCACATGTCCGTACCTAACCCATATACCTTGCTGGGCCTAATCCCTTCCATTGCTGAGTGGTTCACTTGCCTGGACTTAAAAGATGCCTTCTTCTGCCTCTGAGTGGTGCCTGCTAGTCAGCCTTTGTTTACCTTTGAATGGGAAAATCCACACACTGAGACAAAAGAGCAGCTCACTTGCACAAGACTCCCACAAGGATTCAAGGACTCTCCTACTCTTTTCAGCAGCCTCTGACCTGGCTGAATTTCCTGGAAAAAAATTAGACTGTGTCTTGCTACAGTACGCTGATGACCTCTTATTGGCCAGCACCATGCAGTCTCAATGCCTAGAGGGAACGAAAGCTCTCCTCTCCCTACTAATGGAGGCTGGATATCAGGTATCAAAGAAAAAGGCCCAAATCTGTAAGAAACATGTCAAGTATCTGGGCTTTAAAATCCTATGGGGCTGATGAATGCTGGGGACTGAAAGAAAACATGCTGGAAGTTTTCTGAGTTCATGGAGGGCAGCAGAATTCTGCAGGATATGGATCTCCGGGTTTTCAGACTTGGCCAGACCTCTGTATCAGGCCCTAAAAGGAGGAGAAAGGGATCCCCTTGAATGGAGGCCAAGCCAGGAGACAGCATTTCAGACAATCAAGACTAAACTCACTGAGGCTCCAGCCTTAGGACTTCCTGATGTAACCAGAGAATTCAGCCTCTTTGTTCATGAGAAAAATGAAATGACCTTGGGAGTTCTAACCCAAGAATTTGGGCCTTGGCAGATGCCAGTGGCATATTTGTCTAAGCAAATTGACTCAGTTGTGGCTGGCTGGCCTCCTTTCCTCAGAGCACTGGCAGCTACCACCTTGTTAGTAAGGAAAGCTGACAAATTGACTCTGGGACAGAACCTCGATGTTAAAGTTCTGCATTCAGTTGTAACCCTGATGGACAATAGGGACTACCACTGGCTCAAGCATGCACAAATGACCCAATATCAAGGGTTACCATGTGAAAAGCCACAGGTAGAGCTGGAAGTTGCATGAGTCCTGAACCCAGCCACCTTTCTACCAGATGAAGCTGGGCCCCTAGACCTTTGTTGCTTAGAAGTACTAGATGAAGTGTTTTCTAGCAGGTCTGACTTAACTGATAAACCACTTCAAAATCCAGACCTGGTTCTATATACTGATGGCAATAGCTTCATGGAGGATGGAAAAAGGATGGTAGGATATGCTGTGGTGTCTGACTCAGAAGTGATGGAAGCAGAAGCGCTTCCTCAAGGTTGATCAGCACAGAGAGCAGAATTACGGGCATTAGTCAGAGCGTGGGAGCTCAGCCAAGGCCAGAGAGTTAACATCTATACTGACTCACAGTATACCTTCGCAACTCTACATGTTCATGGAGCCTTATATAAGGAGAGAAGACTCCTTACTGCTGAAGGAAAAGGGATAAAAAACCAGGTTGAAATCTTAAAGCTCCTAGAAGCAGTATGGGAGCCTAAAGAAGTGGCAGTTATCCACTGCAAAGTCCACCAAAAGGGAAGCGATCCTGTGGCAAAAGGAAACCACAGCACTGAAGCAGCTGCCAGACAAGCAGCCTGGGGGCAACTGCCAGACAAACCCAAAGTCCTCCTGGCCCCAGAAGTGCTGACTGTCCCCGAGTACTCTCCAGGAGAAGAAAAATGGATAAAAGAGGAAGGCAGAACCAAAATTAAGAAGCAATGGTGGGTCACACAAGACTGCTGGGTTTATGTTCCAGAACAACTGGCCTACAAACCAGTCCACCAGCAATAGGAGCTAACCCACATGGGCAAAGTTGCCTTAGAGACCTTACTGGGTTGTACTGCCTCACTGCACATCTTCCTGCACTCTGCTCCTCCATCTCCCAATAGGGCATAACTTGTTTGCAAAATAATGCTCACCATGGGCCTAGCAGACCAGCTGGGACACAGCACTGTGGACTGTGCCCGTTTGAGGACAGGGAAGTGGACTTCACCGAAGTCACCCTGAGCAGGGAATACAAATACCTGCTAGTCTTTGTCTGAACTTTTTCAGGGTGTGTAGAAGCCTTCCCAACCCAAACTGAAAAGGCAAGGGAGGTAACCAAGGCACTCCTGGGAGACATCATTCCCAGCTATGGAATGCCTCTGACCATTGGGTCAGACAATGGACCAGAATTTGTGGCCGAGACAGTGCAGCAGGTGGCAAAAGCCTTACAGAGCTAATGGAAGCTACATTCAGCCTATTGCCCTCAAAGCTCAGGGAAAGTAGAAAGCACGAACCGAACCCTTACGCAGGCTCTAGCAAAGTTATGTTAGGAGACTGGCTTGCCCTGGGTAGATATGTTGCTGGTGGCCCTCCTAAAAGTGAGATGCTCACCCTTCTGGAAATAGGATTCTCACCATTTGAAATCCTATGGAAGGCCACCTCCATTGATTAGTTTGAGAGGAAACCCCAGAGAATTGGGAGACATAGATTTACATAAACAACTGCAAGGACTGGGGCTCACTATCTCACAAATACACAAATGGGTCACAGATAGAATACCTGTATCTTTAGGCATAACAGTGCACCCGCACAAACCAGGGAACCAGGTGTTAATAAAGGAGTGGAAAAATGAGCCTTCAAACCAGATGACAGTGGGGAATGGAAAGCTGCCCTTGATCTGGAGAAACCTCTACACCTGGCAATACAGAAGAGGAGACAGTGATCTCAAAGCCCTACTCTGACCACACAGGAAGCTTGTCAGTCAACACCTGGCTGAAACTTGAGGAATTGGCTGCCCAGTAATGTTTGTTGTTTGCTGTTATTAATCTGGTCCCCCTTGACCGTGTCAGGATCCATTCTGATGGGTGCACCCTGAACATCAAGAGGGGGGAGTGAAGGAAGAGTTTTAACTAGAGAAACACCCCCATCCCAGCTGAGGAGGTAGCTACATGCCTGACAGCAGCTTTGCTCACCCCATACCATCCTTCTTATAATCTTGTAGCAACTACATGCCTTATGTCCCTGCTAGCAGCTCTGCTAGCCATGCACCAAGCATTGTTTATCAGTTTCATTCTTGTAATCTTGTTTACTCAGCTTTTTAGGCAGGAACACTGTCCACTCAGGGAAAGGGGGGGCAGGCTGCTTGTGCAGGAAAAACAAGACCCAGAAGTATTGCATTAAAAGCTACCCAGAACAAAGACCTGGTGTTCAGACTCTGGAAGCCGCTCCTCTGAGCCCTCACCGGTGCTGAATAAACCTGGCTATTCCACATCTCCAAGTGCTGTTTGTCTCTTTCCGCTGCCATGGTTTCAACAGCAGTACAATAATGCATTTAAATTTTTGTTTTATTTATTCCCTTCTACTGGTTTGGAAGTGGTGTACCTTCTATTTTTTAGACATTATTGTTAAAAAGATAACACACATACTTATCATAGTAAAGTCTATAATTAATATTTCTATTCTCATTCAATTGCTGTGTGATATATTAAAACATTAATTTGTGTTTGTTCTTTCTGCACTTGTTCCTTCTACCATTTCAAGCAGGTATATAGGCCCTGGATAATTCTTGGGATTTTTATTTATTTTTTACTTTTCTGCTTTTTGGCAAAGTAAAGGATCTTTACATCTCTTTTGGAGCCTAGATTCATTGAGGAGATTATGCCAAGTAACTCTTGGCATAATTAGGGAAGACAAGTGTATATAAAAGAGAAGTCCCAGCCTTATTATTGAGAAATGTCTTTAGGGCACACAATGTCTTTAAAAATTTTAAATCTGAGTGTTCATAGGTGGGGGGAACCCTACTCAGTTTGACGCAGTCTCTTCCTCCTTATGACCTATGATTTGGGAATTTCTGCTAGAGGGTAGCAGTAGGAGAAAGAGGCTTTTCCAATCTGAAGACAGCTTAAGGAAGAGAAGTGGGAGGAAGGAGCACTTCACATCTAGAAAGAGCTGAGGGTAGAGGACACTTTTCAATATCTGAAAACAAAGAGCCAGATTTACTGTCTACTTTATAAGAGAGACAACTGTTTGTCAGGCAAGATCTCATTGGATGATGCAAACCGCTGATCTGACATGGGGTTCCAGCATTTGTGGATTGCTTTGTTTTCAGAGGTCAGAGTGGATTGACCTCAACATTAGAGGTGGGTTCACTGGAGTGAGTCCACCACCTATGCCCAACTTGCAAAGGCTTTCAGAAATATGTGCTCAGTGAACACTGCAGCCATTCATCAATAAAAAGGTTCGAAATCAGTTCTAGCATTTACTGGTTACCGTGTCTATAAAAGTACTAGCCTTTTCCTAGAAGCGTGGGATTTTTATTTTTATTTTTTTAGCTCTCAGAAAGATTGAACCCTGAGCTCAGATTTTCTGCTTAGACAAAGAACTCCATACCCCATGATAGCCCTGAAACAGAGCTTCTATACCCTGAGGGACTACTGGGTTTTGGACACGAAGGTGTGAGGGGCAACCACAAGGGTTAGAGGTGAAAGGCTTTCCCCTGTTTTCCTGATGTCAAGATACCAAATAGCTTCTTCTTTCCTCTAGGAAAGGGACCACCCCAACAGAAACTAATTATGAATTGTCCACCAATTCAGGGAGATGAGGACTCAAAGCAAGATTTGAGTTGATTTAAAGAAAGTGAACATATGCACAGCTATGTTTTTAGACTGAAAATATTTCCATCATTTTACGCACAAAAAGATTAATACAAATGTGTTACTAAAAAAATGGAAGAACATGAAAAGGAAGAGTCAAATGGGATTGGGGATTTTGTTTGAACTGAAGGTAAGGGTTCAGGAGTTTGCAGTCCAAGCATACCTTTCCTTAGCTTCTCAAAAGAAGCCCATCATTCCTGAATGAAGACTGGGCTAGATTCTTTCTAGGGTCACACATGGATATAAGATGCTGATTCTAGTAATACAGCTTTTAACAGGACTATGATGGCAGTTTCCAAGCTTTGGGATGTAAATGCGAGATTGTTAAGAAGACAAATCATGCATTAATACCAGCAAGGAGTTAATAAGCTTAGTTATTTTACATATAATCCTCTAAGTTGTAAAATGACTTCATGTCACATATCTCATTTTATACACAACAAAACTCTATAATTCTTACACAGTAGGAAATATTAGACATGTCTAAGTGTACTGAGGGGTCTGTTCTTGAGCTCTGTCATTGGCAGGAGTGATGAGAGACCACTGAGTTGCTAGTCCTTTGTTAAGACCTTCACACCTAGCTCTCAAAGCTCACCACCCCAGTGTATTCTGGAGGCCTACAGGCTGTTCTATCTTGCCCTTTACCATTCTCACAACAGCAACCATGGTCATGAGTCATGGGAATGATTTCCAAACCTCCCAAGATCATCTGGATACTCACCCCTTATGGCTCTATGCATCCCCAATCCTTTTACCCTTTCTTCAACCCCTCACTGCATCTTCTGGGACTCAATCATCAGCAAAATCCTCTATACCCTCAACCTCTTTTATGAGGGTTCTTTCATTTGGTGGCTCTCACTGGGCTCTTAGGGGCACCATGCTTCCAGAAGTCTTCTCTGACAGAAGCCATTTTCTTTCCCACATTCTTCATAACACTGTGTTGAGAAGTGAGGTGCATGCATGTTCCTTCTCTTTATTTTTATTTTTAATTAAGAAATTTTTATTAAGATATAGTTGATTAAATTAGTTCTAGGTATATAACATAATGATTCAATATTTTTATAGATTATACTCCATTTAAATTTATTATAAAATATTGACTATATTCCCCTATGCTGTACAGTATATCCTATAGTTTATTTATTTTCTACATAGTTTGTACCTTGATACTCTACCCCTATCTTGCCCCTCTTCCATTCCCTCTCCCTACTGGTAACCATTAGTTTTTTCTCCAGATCTGTGAATCTGTTTCTGTTTTGTTATATTCATTCATTTGTCTTAGTTTTTAGATTCTACATATACAGGATTTGTCTTTCTCTTTCTGACTAAGCATAATACCTTTCAGGTCCATCCATGTTTTTGCAAATAGCAATGTTTCATTCTTTTTTATGACTGTAGAGTGCTCCATTGTACATATACACCTCAATTTTGGTAATAACTATAAAACCTATTTTTAAATTGAAGTATAATTTATAATTTTATGCTACTTCTGGTGTATTGCAAAATATTATATATATATTCATATTCTTATTCTTTTCCATTATAGGTTATTAAAAGGTATTAAATATAGTTCCTGGTGCTATATAATAGGGACTTGTTTTCTTTTTATTTTATATATAGTTTTCATCTATTAATCCCAAACTCCTAATTCACCCTTCCTTCCCCCCTTCTCCCTTTGGTAACCATAAGTTTATTCTCTATGTCTGTGATTCTCTTTCTATTCTGCAAATAAGTTCAATTATATCATATTTTAGATTCCACATATAAGTGATATCATATGATATTTGTCTTTGTCTGACTCACTTCTCTTAGTGCGATAACCCCTATGTCCATCTATGTTGCCACAAGGCATTATTTCATTCCTTTTTTTGGCTGAGTAATATTCCATTGTATACATGTACCCCTTCTTCTTTATCAATTTCTCTTTCAATGGACACTTAGGTTGCTTCCATGCTTCCATGTCTTGGCTAGAGTGAATAGTGCCGCTATGAACATAGTGGTGCATATATCTTCTTGAATTATAGTTTTGTCTGGATATATGCCCAGGAGTAGGATTTCTGGGTCATACCTCACCACATCTTCTTTACCCATTCATCTGCTGATACATTTAAGTTACTTTCACATCTTGCCAATAGCAAATAGTGTAAATAATGAGGTATATGTTCCTTCTTACTCCTTATTGTTGCTTCTGGGATGCTTCAATAATCCTCAATCTTTGAATCTCATGTGATTGCATATCCCCTGCCCCACTCCACCCCTAGCTTCATACATCTTCAGATCCCTGAGTCACTTCATGAACACTTTATCTCCTGGTTCATGGTCACTCTCTCCGTCACTACCCCACCCTCATTTTTGAAGACTTTAGTATCCATATGGATTCCCTTCCCAATATCTTGGTTTCTCAGCTCCTTAAAGTCTAACAAACTTCTACCTACCTCATTAACACTCCCATGGTCTACACTGGCCCAGTCATTACCATCAGCTGCACACTCCAATATACTAATTTAAATCACCTGGATCTCTGACCATTTCTGCTCACTCCCACTGGTATCTAGAGCCAATAAGTTTTGGTGACCTCACTGGGACCAACAATCAGTTAATCCTACTGCCTTCTCATACTTCTTCCCCAAACTACTCATGTCTTCATTTTTCTTTATAGCTTCTACAGATAACCATATTAATTTCCTTACATGCACCCCAATTTCTTTGTCCATCTCTCCTGTCTGTACATTCATCTGTTAAAGCCTGAACCTGAATGAAATCCATCTTTCTGCATCCTTTCAACCTGCATTATACAGTGAATGTGGCTGGGGGAAATGAAAAACTATGCTGACTTATGCTGCTGCCCAGGAATTCATTATTATAATTTCTCTAAAGTGTGGTGCATAGTCCTGCAGCATCTGCTTTGGTGCACAGTCCTGCAATCTCTGCTTTGGGAGATTGTTAGAAATGCAGAATCTCTGTCCCTGTATCACAGTCTGCTTTTCAACAAGGTCCCCAGTTTACTCATGTGTATCTGTATCACAGTCTGCTTTTTAACAAGGTCCCCAGTATACTCATGTGAATGATATGCCTACCTGACATACAGAAATTGTAACCATACTCTGTCTTCTCTTCCATTACTGTCATTGAACTGTCCCTGCTCCTATATAAGGCCATTACCTCTACTTATGCACTAGCTCCCTGCCCCGTTGCCAGCCCAAAGAGGATTATTTCAGTAATAGTAGTCTCTCTCTCATCTCCTGTGTCCTCAATTTTTCTTTCTACTGAATTTTTTCTATAACCATCCTACCATTCTTAATTTCTCCCATCTTAAAAATGAAGTACACATAAAAAATAAAGCACTCTGGTAGTGTCTTTAGAATTTTCTAGGTATAGTATCATGTCATCTGCAAACAGTGATAGTTTTACTTCTTCTTTTCCAATTTGGATTCCTTTTGCTTCTTTTTCTTCTGTGAGTGCCATATCTAGGACTTCCAAGCAGAGCTCATCAATGAATTTGGTAAAGTCATAGGATACAAAATTAATATACAGAAATTGATTGCATTTCTATATACTAACAATGAAAGATCAGAAAGAGAAATTAGAGAGACAATCCCACTTACTATTGCATCAAAAAGAATAAAATTCTTGGAGTTTCCTTCGTGGCTCAGTGGTTAACGAATCCGACTAAAAACCATGAGGTTGCGGGTTCGATCCCTGGCCTTTCTCAGTGGGTTAAGGATCCGGCGTTTGCTGTGAGCTGTGGTGTAGGTTGCAGACGCGGCTCAGATCCCGCTTTGCTTTGGCTGTGGCGAAGGCCGGCAGCTACAACTCCTGTTAGACCCCTAGCCTTGGAACCTCCATATGCCACAGGTGCAGCTCTACATAAAATGCTAAAAGACCAAAAAAAAAAGAATAAAATTCTTAGGAATAAACCTAATGAGACAAAATGCTTGTACTCTGAAAACTATAAGACTCTGATGAAAGAAATTAAAGAAGACACAAATAGATGGAAAAATATACCCTGCTCCTGGATTGGAAGAATCAGTGTATTCAAGATGACAATAAAACCTAAGGCAATCTACAGATTGCCTAACAAATTGCCAGTGCCAAACTTTACAGAACTAGAACAAAATATTTTAAAATTTGTATGGAAAAACAAAATACCTCAAATAGCCAAAGCAATACTGAAAAGAAAAGGAAAAAAAAAAAAAGAACGGGGGGAATCAGGCTCCCTGACTTCAGACTCTATAACAAAGCTACAGTCATCAAAACACTATGGTACTGGCACAAAAGCAGAAATATAGGTCAATGGAACAGGATAGAAAGGCCAGATATAAACCCAAGCACCTATGGTCAACGAATCTATGACAAAGGAAGCAAGAACATACAGTGGAGGAAAGACCGTCTCTTCAATAAATGGTGCTGGGAAAACTGGACAACCACATGTAAAGAGAATGAAATTAGAGATTTTCTAACACTGTACAAAAAAATAAACTCAAAAAAAATAAAAGACCTAAATGTAAGGCCAGATACTATAAAACTCCTAGAGAAAAATATAGGCAGAACACTCTTTGACATAAATCACAGCAACATCTTGTTTGCCCCACCTCCTAGAATAAAGACAATAAAGACACAAATAAGCCAAAGGGATCTGCTTAAACTCAAAAGCTTCTGCACAGCAAATAAAAACATTAAGACAAGGAGAAGGATCAGTGTGGCAAGGGAGTAAGACGTGGTACTCACTTTCTCCCCAAAACACATCAAACAAACCCATCTACATGTAGAGTGATTCTCACAGAACATCAACTGAACCCTAGTAGAAAACCGCGAACCTTCAGAAAGGGCAAGAAACCCTCCACATAACTTGGTAGAAGAAAAAAAAAGATATATATGTATATATATATATATATATATGGAGAGAGAGAGAGAGAGAGAGAGAGAGAGGAGGAATCAGGACCAGACTGGCACTCCTGAGAGGAGCTGTTAAAGAGGAAAGGAACACACACCCTGGGAAGCCACCTAACCAACGAGAAGATCAGCTGAGATGTAGTGACCTCAAAGTCATGAAGAAAAGCCCAGCAACTGAACTGAAGGGCAAAGTGAGCGAGAGTTGCGTAGACCATCTGTACCACTCTCCCTGGACACCACAAAATGAGACGCTTGGGTGGGGCCTGGGTGCTGAGACTCAGGCTCTGGAGGTCAGTTCTGGGGAGAGGACTAGGGTTGGCTGGGTGGAGAGAGCCTGAGGGGCTAGGGAGCAGTGTGCCATGTGCTAGGGAGCAGAATGCCATAGCCAGGGGAACCTGGGAGGAGGTCTGGGCCCACAGAAGAAGCAAGGGTGAGAGGAGGAAGGGCAGACCACCATAAGAATAGCTTTCCCTGCACAGGGGCAGATACTCAGAGGGTGGGGAGCCTCTGGTACAGGCTGTGGATGGTGAGGCATCACTGGTGCAGGTTTCAGGTGACGGGACACCTCTTGTGTGAGCAACAGGTGGCGAGGCACCTCTAGTGTTGGCTAAGGGCACTTGGGGGCTAAGTGTGACATGGGGACTTCTGTGTGGTCTACAGGCCACAGGGCCAAACCACAGCAGCCATCTCAGACACCAGAGGTGGGCATGGCCAATGACCACTAGGGATCTGTGAACAGGCACCACTGGTGGTCCCAGGCACCACAGAGGTTGGCAAAGAAGATGGCACTGCAACCAAGCACAAGCTGTTGTTGCTCTCACTTCCCTGGGAACACACCTGCCCTGCTGCCACCACTGTCAAATGCTCCAGACATCACCTACAACTGATTGATCACTGTCACTTCCCAGGGCCCTGCAACCAGTAGCAGCCTGTGTCACCTTCCTGTGGGTTCTTGCCACTGTCAAGGGCCCAGCAACCAGGCACTAGCTACTAGCCCTGCCTATTGCCTCCATCTCCATGGATGCACACACAGTGCCCTAAAAATAAAAAGTAAGCTCTCACACAAGAAGTAAGCACCAGGGGTGCTCACACATATAAATAGCCCTTTGAGTACAGTAGTTGTTTTTCCTAAACTCACAGAATAAGAAAAATATAAGCAAAATGGAGATCAGGAACCATTACCAGTTAAAAGAAGAGGAAGGTGCAAACAATGAAACAGACCTGTTTCATTTCACCTGAAGGAGCAAACAATGAAACAGATCTCTGCAGCCTAACAGATGCTGAGTTCAAAAAGGAGTAAAAATAATGAAGAAATTAAGAGTGGATGTGAATAGTAAGGCAGAATACTTTAAAAAGGAACTAGAAAATATGAGGACACCCCCAAAATTAGAAAATTCAGTTGCAGAGATGCCGAGTTAAAGGCACTGAAGAACAGAATGAATAATGCAGAGGAATGAATTCATGACTTGGAAGATAGAATAATAGATATCACGCTATCAGGACAGCAGATGTAAAACCAAATGAAAACACATGACAGGAATATAATAGGTCTATGGGATAACATAAAGCAGGCCATTCTATACATAACAGGGATTTTTAGAAGGAAAAGAAAAAGAAAAGGGGGTTGAAAATATATTTAAAGAAATTATGTCTGAAAACTTTCCAAACTTAAAGGAAACAGATATCAAGATACAGAAAGCAAAGAGGGCCCCCCAAAAGTTGAATCCAAACAGGCCCATATCAAGACATATTATAATAAAAATGGCAAAAGTTAAAGATAAAGAGAGGATTCTAAAGGCAGTAAGGAAAAAACAATGAGTTAATTATAAGGGAACTCCCATAAGCATAATAGCTGCTTTCTTTACAGAAACACTGCAGGCCAGAAGAGAGGGCAGACAGATTCAAAGTTTTAAAAGGGAAAAAATTGCAGCCTAGAATACTCTATCTGTCAAGAATATCATTTAAAATAGAAGGAGAAATAAAGAATTTCTCCAACAAACAGAAACTAAAAGAGTACAGCAATAGTAAACCCATTCTAAAAGAAATACTGAAAGAGCATCTTTAGATAAAAAAGAATTAAGAAGAAATAGGATGGAGGGAATCACAATGGGAAAGCAATACTAAAATAAGCCAGTATTAACATCTAAAAGAAAAAAAAAACTATTGTAAAAAGCAATGATAAACACAAGGAATAGCAAAAGGACAAACATGAAGATGTTACAAAAGGACATAAAAATCATAAAATGTGGGAAAGGAAAGTGAGAAAATCTAGACTCTTTTTTTAAAGAATGTGTTTGAGCCTATATGACTATCAGGCTAAAGCCAGAAACTATAGGAAGTTATATTTGAAAAACAGTGCAACCACAAATCAAAACCAAACATTACATTCAAAAACTAAAAAGATGAGAACATAAGCATAAAATAAAAGGAAATTATCCAACCAAAAAAAGAAACAAAGGAGAAACATAGAATCAACTGGAAAATAAGGTTTAAAATGGCAATAAATACATATTTATCAATAATTGCCTTAAATATCAATGGACTGAATATTCCAATCAGAGACATAGAGTAGCAGACTGGATTAAAAAAACATAAGAACCTACAATATGCTGTCAACGACAGACTCATCTTAGAGTAGAACACATGTAAACTGAAAGTGAGGGGATGGGAGTTCCCTTCGTGGCTCAGTGGTTAACGAATCTGACTAGGAACCATGAGGTTGCGGGTTCAATCCCTGGCATCGCTCAGTGGGTTAAGGATCCGGTGTTGCTGTGCACTGTGGTATGTGTTCCAGACGTGGCTTGGATCCCATGTTGATGTGGCTGTAGCGTAGGCCGGCAGCTACAGCTCCGATTAGACCCCTAGCCTGGGAACCTCCACATGCCATGGGTGCGGCCCTAGAAAAGGCAAAAAGACAAAAAAAAAAGACAGAAAGTGAGGGGATAGAAAAAGATATTTCATGTGAATGGACAAGACAGGAAAGCAGGGATTACAATACTCATATCAGACATAATAGATTTTAAAATGAAGACCATAAAGAAAGACAAAGAAAGACATTATTTAATGATAAAAGGATGCATTCAAAAAGAAGATATTACAATTGTTAATGTATATGCCCTTAATATAGGAGCACCCAAATATATACAACAAAAACTAACAGACATAAAAGGAGAAATGAATGGGAATATAGTAATAGTAGAAACTTTAACACTGTGCTCACATCAATGGACAGGTCTTCACAGAGATCCTAAATGACACAATAGAAAGGTTAGACCTAATTGACATTTCCAGGACATTGCATCAAAAAAAAATCAGAATATTATTCTTTTCAGGTGCACATGGAACATTCTCAAGGACTGACTACATATTAGGCCACAAAAATAGCCTCAACAAATTTAAGTGTCTAGAAATTATTTCAAACAACTTCTTTGACCACAATGGCATGAAACTAGAAACCACAGGAAAAGAAATAAGAAAAAAATGACTACATGGAGACTAAACAACATGCTACTAAAAAGCCAGTGGGTCAGTGAGGAAATCAAAAGGTAAATTAAATATACCTGTAGACAAATGATAATGAAAACACAACTATTCAAAATCTATAGGATGCTGCAAAAGTGCTTAGAGGGTAGTTCATAGCCTTATAGGCCTTCCTCAAAAAAGGAGAAAAATCTCAAATAGACAATTAACTGACCACCTAAAAGAATTAGAAAAACTCTAACAAAAGCTAAAGTCAGCAGAAGGAAGGACATCATAAAGATCAGAGAGGAAATCAACAAAATAGAGATTCAAAAAACAATGGAAAAAATCAATAAAACTAAAAGCTGGTTCTTTGAAAGGGTAAACAAAATTGACAAACTTCTGGCCAGACTCACCAAGAAGAAAGAAAGAACTCAAATAAAGAAAATAAGAAATGAAAAAAAACAAAAACAAAAGAAATCTCAATGGATACTGCAGAAATAAAAAAAAACATAAGAAAATACTATGAACAGTTATATGCCAACAAATCTGACAATCTAGAAGAAATGGAAACTTTCTAGAGACATAACAACCCACCAAAACTGAATTAAGAAAAAATAGATCAACTGAACAGACTGATCACTAGAAATGAAATTGCATATGTAATAAAACACTCCCTACAAACAAAATCCAGGACCAGCTGTCTTCACAGGTAAATTCCATCAAACATACAAAGAACAATTTATATCCATCCTTCTTAAAAATTTCCAAAAGTTTGAAGAAGAGGGAACTCCTCCAAAGACATTCTATGAAACCACCATCACACTAATACCAAAACCAGACAAAGGTACTATCAAAAAAGAAAATTATAGGCCAATATCTTTGATGAATATAGACACAAAAATTCTCAACAAAATTTTAACCAACCAAATCTAACAACATATGAAAAAAATCATACACCACGATCAAGTGGGATTCATCCCAGGTTCACAGGGATGGTTCAACTTATGCAGGTCAGTCAATGTCATATGCTAAATTAGCAAAAGAAAAGTCAAAAACCACATGATCATCTCAATAGATGCAGAATAAGCATTTGACAAAGTCCAACATCCATTGATGATAAAAAGTCTTGCCAAAGTGGGTACAGAGGCAATATACGTTGACATAAAGCCATTTATGACAGACCTACAGCAAACATTATACTCAACAGAGAAAAGCTGAATGCTGTCCTGCTAAAATGTGGGATATGACAAGGATGAACACTCTCACCACTTTTATTCAACATAGAATTGGAAGTCTTAGCCATAACAATCATACAAACAAAAGAAATAAAAAGTACTTAAATTGGAAGAGAAGAGGTAAAATTCCACTCAATGCAGATGACATGATAATATATACTGAAACCCCTAAGAACTCCACACAAAAACTACTCAAACAGATTAATGTAGCAAAGTATCAGGATATAGGATTAACATTCAGAAATAGATTGCAATTCTGTATACTAACAATGAAGTATTAAAAAAGGAATATAAAAATACAATACCTGTTAAAATCACAGCCAAAAAATTAAATACTTAGTGATAAACTTGATTAAGGAGGGGAAAGACTTATATGCTGATAATTATAAAACATTAATCAAGGAAATTAAAGAGGATTCAAAGAAATGGAAAGATAATCCATGCCCTTGGGTTGGAAGAATTAATATAGTTAAAATGGCCATATTACTCAAAGCAATTTGCAGATTCAATAAAATCCCTATCAAGTTACACAGGACATTTTTCAGAGAACTAGAACAAGCAAACCAAAAATTTATATGGAACCATAAAAGACCCAGAATTGTCAAAGCAATCCTGAGGAACAAAATCCAAGCAGGAGGCACAATTCTCTCAGACTTCAGGCAATATTACAAAGCTACAGTAGTCAAGACAGTGTGGTACTAGCATAGAAACAGACATACAGATCAGTGGCACAGAATAGGGAACCCAGACACCTATGGTCAACTAATCTTTGACAAAGGAGGCAATGATATAAAATGGGAAAAAGTTTGCTTAGCAAACAGTTCTGGGAAAACTGGACAGCTGCAAATCAGTGAAACTAGAACACCCCCTCACATCATACACAAAAACTCAAAATGGCTTAAAGACTTAAGACAAGACACCATAAATCTAGAAGAGAAGATAGGCAAACATTTTCTGATGTCCACCATACAAATGCTTTCTTAAGTCAGCCTCCAAGGCAACAGAAATAAAAACAAAAATAAACCAATGGGACCCAATCAACGGACAAACTTTTGCATATCAAAGGAAACCATAAAAAAGGACAACCTGTGTAATGGGAGAAAATATTTTCAAATCATGCAACTGACAAAAGCTTAATCTCTAAAACATGCAAACAACTTATACAACTCAACCACAACAAAAACAACAACCCAATTGAAAAATGGGGAGTAGACCTGAATATACATTTTTACAAAAAAGATATACAGATGGCCAACAGGCACATGAAAAAATGCTCAACATCACTGATTATTAGAGAAATTCAAAACAAAACTACCATGAGGTACCACCTCACACCTGTCAGATTGGCCATTATTAACAAGCCGACAAACAGCAAATGCTGGAGAGGATGCAGAGAAATGGTACCCTCCTTCACAGCTGGTGGGAATGTAAATTGGTACAACCACTATGGAAACAGTATGGAAGTACCTCAGGAAGCTAAATAGAGAACTACCATATGACCCTGCAATCTGACTCCTGGGCATATATCTGGACAAACTTTCATTGAAAAATATACATGGACCTATGTGTTCATTGCAGAACTATTCACAATTGCCAAAACATGGAAACAACCTAAATGCCCATTGACAGATGAATGGATTAAAAGACTTGGTACATATATACAATAGAATACTACTAAGGCATAAAAAGGACAAAATAATGCCATTTGCAGCAACAGCGATGGAACTAGAAATTTTCATATTGAGTGAAGTAACTCAGGCACTAAATGATATCACTTACACATAGCATCTAAAATATGGCACAAATGAACTATTTCCAAACAGAACTTATCATGGACATGAAGGACAGACTTGTGTTTGCCAGGAGGGATGGGAAGGGAGTGGGATTGACTGGGAGTCTGGGAGTCGGGGGTTAGTAGACACAAACTATTGCCTTTGGAATGGTTAAGCAATGAGATCCTGCTGTATAGCACAGGAAAATATATCCAATCACTTGTGATGGAACACGATGGAGGATAATGTGAGAAAAATGGTCACTTTACTATACAGCAGTAATTGGCAGAACATTGTCAATCAACCATAATAAAAAAAATTAAAGCACTCACCAAATGCCATGTTTACAGAAGCTACCCATTTCTTTGCTCCCCTTTACAAAAACTGTCCTCAAGTATTTCCCATTTTTCTCTCATTCTGTCTCCCTCTCACTTCCTTCTACCACTCCCGTCACACTGTGACTATTGACCTCTGCATTTCTAAATTCAAGTGGTAATTTCACTTCTCATTTGACCTGGAGCAGTAGTTGCCTAGAAGATTAATCCTGCTTTTAAAAAACACCTCCCTCCCTTGAAAAAATAATAGGCTAGGAATCTCCCCCTCAAACTTGATTCCCAGTTTAAGTTTATAATTCTAGGTTAAATATATGATTCTCTTAGGATTTTTAAATTTTTTTTTGTCTTTTTAGGGTCACACCAGTAGAATATGGAGGTTCCCAGCCTAGGGGTCGAATCAGAGCTGTAGTTGCTGGTCTACACCACAACCACAGCAACACCAGATCTGAGCCACATCCGAGACCTACCACACAGATGATGGCAATGCCAGATCCTTAACCCACTAAGGGATCGAGGTCAGGGATCGAATCCACATCTTCATGGATACTGGCTGGGTTCTTTAAAAGCTGAGCCATGATGGGAACTCCTCTATTAGGATTTTTAAACTCAACAGCTCAAGTGTTGTTGGAAAGAGTGGTGCAACTGTAATTCCTGATCCTTTGTATTTGACCTGGCTTTTTATTTCTGAATGATTTTAGGATCTACAATTTGTCACCAGTGTTCAGACTTTCACAATAATATGGTATTTTTGTGGTCAGTTTTTAATATGCTAGATTCAGGGGGGGCATCTCACTATGGATGGTCATGTCCATCAGTCTAGGGAATTTCTCTTGATTTCTTTTTAAATAATTGCTTGTCTTCTACTTTCTGTGTTCTCTCTTTCAGAAATGTCTATTACTTGGATGTTGGAGCACTTGAATTGACCCTTTATTTTTCTTCAAAATATCCCCTCTTATCTTTGTTTGTTTATATATACTCTTATTGTGCTTTCTGGGATATTTCCTTCACTCTCCTTCTATTAAAATTTTCTATTTCTATCATATTTATAACTTCTAGGAGCCCTTTTTATTTTCAAAGCTACTTTTGTATGCTTTCCTATTCCTGTTTAATGGATACAATATCTTCTCTTATTTCTCTGAGAATATCAACAATATTCCCTCCCTTTCCTCCAGTTTTATTCTTCCATTGCTTCTATTTCTATTTTCTACTTGTTATTTGGGCTTTCCCCCCATCCCAATGTCCTGTGAATGGCAGTCTTGGCTTGTATTTAAGAGAAAGTCACTTTAGAAAGCTGACTGGATGCTCTATGTATGCGTGCGAAGTAGTAGGGGGGTGTAGTCTTTGAGTAGACTATGCTGTTTGACTTGGCTGAGGTGTTTCCTTAGGAGGCTTTACAACAGCCGTATTTGGAAGTTCTTTGTTGTTATTGTTTGTTTTATTCTTGGCCTGGTCTGTTTTCTAGGCATGGACTTTTCCAATCACCTGCTCAAGAGAGGTCATCCTGGCTCCAATATTTTCATGGAGCATGATGTGGGAAGTGGTTTTAAGTATTATTCTTTTATACATAGAGTTTCACTTAATCTCCTCTTGTGAATATCAGCCAGAAATTTTGATATGTTGTATTTCCTTTTTAATTTGTTTCAAGGTTTTAAAAAATTTCCTTTTGATTTCTTCTTTAATCCATTATTTGTTTAGAAGAATGCTATTTGATTTCCACATATTCGGTAAGTTTCCTGTTTCTTACTGTTACTGATTTCTAGTTTCATGATTTCGTGGTAAGAAAAGATAACTTTTTTAAAGTTTGCAAAGATTTATTTTGTGGCACAACATATGCTCTATCCTGGCAAATATGCATGTGCTTAAGAAGAATGTGTACTCTGCTGTTGTAGAATGGAATGTTCTATTTACTTCTATTAGATCCATTTGGAATAGTGTGGTTCTTGTCTCATGTTTCCCTCTTGATTTTCAGTCTGTATAGTCTATCAGTTGTGGAAAGTGGGGTACTAGAGTCCCCTACCATTATTGTATTCATATTTTATTTCTTCCTTGAGAACTGTTAATTTTGCTTAATAAATTTAGGGCCTCCAATGTTGGATGCATAAACATTTACAGTTATATTCTCTTGATGATGTAACTCATTTATCATTACATAGTGACCTTCTTTGTATCTTGTTACAGTTTTTGACCAACAGTTTATTCTGTCAGCTATAACTATAGATATACCTACTCTACTTTGATTTCTTTTGCATAGAGTACTTTTTCCATCTCTTGACTTTAAACTTATGTGTGTCTTAAAACTGAGCTGAATCTCTTATAGACAGCATATAGTTGGGCCCTTTTTTAAAAAAATATTCATTTAGCCACTTTGTATCTTTTGATTGGAGAGTTTAATCCATTTACATTTAAAGTATTTATTGATAAGTCAGAAGTTGCTACTGCCATCTTGTTCAATGTTGTCTGGCTCTTTTGTAGTTCCTTTGTTCCTCTCTTGTTGTCTTCCTTTGCAAAGGGATGATTTTCTGTAGTGATATGCTTTGAATCTCTTCTCTTTATCTTTTGTATATCTACTGTAGGCTTTTGCTTTGTGGTTACTGTGAGGCTTACATAAAATGTCATAAATATAAGTACTTTATGCTGATAACAATTTCAATTGCATACAAAAACTCTCATTTGCTGTCCCTCAACACATCTTATGTTTTTGATGTCACAATTCACATCTTTTTATATTGTGTATCCATTATCAAGTTATTTAATCTATAGTTATTTTTAAGACTTCTGTTCTATAGCCTTTATACTAGTGTTAAGTGATTAACACACTGCCATATTACAGTATGCTCTTAACATAATAATCATATTATTATAAATTCCTGGTATGAAAACATTCCTGATATGTCTGGCTCTGAAGCTTGTTCTATCTCTTTAAATTGTGTTTTGCCTTATAATTTTTTCTTGATAACTGGATATGACATAGTGGGTAAAAGGAACTACTGTAAATAGTTTTTAATAACATCATGGTAAAGTGTGTGCATGTGTGTGTGTGAGTTTGGGGGAAGCATTCTGTTGTCCCATGATCAGATCTCAGTCTTTTAGAGATCTACACCCTTGGACTGTAAACTTCACAAGTGCTTCTAAGTTTTGCTTTTTTTTTTTTTTTTCCCTTGTAGATGGGTCAGTATTAAGTTGTAACTGGAATGCCCCCAGGTCAGTTAGGCTCTGATAATAGCTCCAGCAGGTTAGGCTCTGGTTGTATTGTTCTTGGTACCTGAGCAAAAATAAAGATTTTTATATTGAGAATCTTCTTAACAAGAGATAATGCTCTTTGATTGTCACCCTAGTTATTTCTCTGTGGCTTGTGCTATTAGCATTTTGAATAGAACCATGTACTTCCAAAAAGAGAGATTGGCAATTCTTTTTTTCCCTTTCTCTATTCCCTCTCTCTATAAGTAAAGATTCCTCAACTCATCCTACACAAATGGAGAAAACCTGGTCACTGACAGTTTCCAAATTTTTGTCTAGGCACTCATTAAAAGGAGTGATCCAAGTTCCTATTTCCCACATATGATCCATGATTGGGACCACAGTTGGGCCAATGAACAGTGGATAGGAGACAGAGTTTCTTGAATAACTATTGCAATTCTATTAATAACCATGAGAATGGAGGCAGGAGGGCAATCAAAAAGTGTGACAGTCAGACAATCTGAGAGGGCTTTTCATGCCTGGCGATTGCCTATATTTATAGGGAATGGAGGACAGCACAATTAAATGAATTTAAAGTTTCAGTCTCGATTGTCTTAGAACAATCAAAGCCTATTCCTGGAATAGAGGTGAAGTCAGTTTCACCCAAACATCATGAATGCTATATAGTGAGGAAGGGGTGGAATAGATGTATTGGCCGCATTGATAGAGATACATAGTCTTATGGCATTGCTGGACTTTGAGAAGGATTATAGACTTTTTTGTGGATATGTCAGTATTGAGATGGTCATGGACCATCCAGACAGAACTGTCCAGCAGACAGTGGAAGATGTGGAACTAAAACCGAGTAGTGGTAATGTTCCCATGCCTAGAGATGAGAGATTGAACTATAGGAATGGATAAGCATTCAGCGGAAGAATAGAACAAAGTCAGGGACTATGCTTTGTGTGATACAGCCATAGGCAGGAGGCTGTAGGAGAGTCAATGAAGAAATGTCATGAGATATATGAAGAACACCTAGAGTGTATGGTCTCTCCAAAGACAAAGGAGGAAACTTTCAATGGTGAGGTCAATAGAAACTGCAAAAATTCAGGAGACTGAAGGCTGAGATTTAGCAGCTTAAGTAAAGCAAGCAACAAAGTAATTGTTTCAGTCACCAAGTCAGAAAACTCTGACATAGCTGATTGATTAAATAAAAATATTTATTGTCTCAGATAGCAAGAAATTCTGGGAATGTTAGCCATAGGCTATAAGACAGAGCTGCTCATCATGAAATCATCTAAATTCTAGGTTCTTTCCACTACTCTCTTGGCTCCATCATCCTCAAGCTGGTCACAAGATGGCTGCAGTAGCACCAGACATCTAATGTGACTATGAAAATATCCAAAGAAGGGAGGAGGGCATGATTTTCTAAATGGGAGAACACATTTAGACATTTCTTGGTGTGTCATTGATCAGAAGAAGGTCACATGCCCATGGACAAAAGGGATAGGACTGCCATGATTGGCTTAGACTGATCTAGGAATAGGGTCAAGTTCCCCGGGTACAACGTGATACACAGAGAGTAGACACCTGAACAAAACTCAGACACTGCTTGTGGAGAAAAGTGGCATAATGGATTCTGAGTAGGAAGCTAACACTCTCTGCTACCATCATCTACTGAGAAATTGATAGAGAAAGGATGTGCCAGGGCTAATAGATTGGTGCAGAAAAAGTCAAAATAGCCCAGTCAATTTGTGGGAAAATATCACCAGGAAAGGTAGAGGAAGAATCAAGAGTAATCTATACTGACAGATAGACAGGGAAGAGGCTCGGGGACCAATGACAGAGGGATTAATAGGGTATCTTAGGGGGAAACTTGGGGAGAACACACCTGTAACTATTTTCCACCTTGGGCCATGCTGTAACAATTGGGAATCTCACTGCTCTAGGTAGAATTGTTGAGTATGGAAGCTTATATTTCAGAGACAGAGGTCCTGAGCAGTGGGTAATACTCTGAAAGGTCACTTAGATCCACCTCTCAAGATGACACAGAGGAATGCCCCATTCCTTAGCAATTCTTATTAAAAGCAGCGTGGTAAACCAACAAAGACAGCAGTTTTTGCTTACTCTTCCCCTCTAAGTGGACTACATAGCAGGAAAAATCAACTGCAAAATGACTCTACTCACTACATATTTAAATAAATCCAATATCATTTAAGAAGAACTCAAGACTAACAAAAGGAAGAATTCACACTCAAGGAAGTAAAGTTAACAGATAAATAAGGACTCCTCTAGGGTTTGATCAGACTCTGATTCTGTGCAATTCTTTCAGCAATTCTCTTTTTGTCTTCAGATTAACTTTCCCCCCGTAAGCATAGCACACCACATAGAGTAAGAGAGAGACTACCTATATTCAAGGAGATTTCCAGAAAACCTACTAGAGAGGAAAACTTCCTGGACCATTCTTGAACCAATTCATATGTTCAGAGGAAGATCAGACAGTAACTGGATTAGCCTAGGATTACCTGAACCAGTGTAGTGACAAATGGGAGATTATCTTGATTGTCTTAGAACAATCAAAGCCTATTCCTGGAATAGAGGTGAGGTCAGTTTCACCCAAACATCATGAATGCTATATAGTGAGGAAGGGGTGGAATAGATGTTAGGGACACAACCTAAATGTTATTAGGGTGACAAAAGAAATCTTGATGAATTATAAAACATATCAAACAGGTCATGATCAATGATTTCATGTCATGAAAGTAGTAAATATAAATGAAAAAAAAAGACTTCAAAACTAACTCATGTTAAAAAGGAAATTTAGAAGTTTAAAAAATATTTAGAGGGGTTCCCATTGTGGCTCAGTAGTAATGAACCTGACAAGTATCCATGAGAATGCAGGTTTGATTCCTGGCCTTGCTCAGTGGGTTAAGGATCTGGCATTGCCATGAGCAGTGGTGTAGGTTGCAGATGTGGCTTGGATCCTGAGCAGCTATGGCTACGATGCAGGCTGGCAGCTACAGCTCTGACTCAACCCCTAGCCTGGGAACTTCCATATGCCATGGGTATGGCCCTGAAAAGACAAAAAACAAACAAACAAACAAACAAACAATTAAAAAATAAAAGAATATTTAGAAATGAATACAAATGAGAAGAGTACACAAAACACGTTTGTTGCAACTGGAGTTGTAGTCAGAGGAAATGTCTGTAGCCTTAAATTCATTTATAGAAGATAGGTAAAAAATGTATTGACACCAAGAAACTGAAAACAGTAAAATGAAAGAAATAGCAAAGTTGAAGCAAAAATAACTAAAAGAAGGACATTTGATCAATAAAGCATATCTATTTCTTTAAAAACACAAATGAATACAAATATTTTGAAAAGTCTATAGAAGAAAAAGAGAAGAAGGCACATAGAGGAAGGCACATAAGAAGACCTGACATAGGGATAAGTGGAAAACAGCTTAGAACAGTTACCATATAAATGTTAGCTATTGTTGTACTGGCATGGGGTAATTAATCATAAGGGTGTTATGTAAACTCTTATGCCAATTATTCTAAAATTAGGCTGAAAGTAAAACTTTATAGAAAAAATTTTAATGCTGCCTGTAAGGCAGGAAAACTTAACAGAAGTCAAGGATCTAACCAACACCACTCCTAAATAATATGTTCCCATGTCCACATAGTTTTATAGAGAATTTCTACCAATTTTTATTTTTTTTGCCTTTTGTCATTTTAGGGCCGCACCTGCGGCACGTGGAGGTTCCCAGGCTAGGAGTCTAATCGGAGCTGTAGCCGCCGGCCTACACCATAGCCACAGCAACGCAGGATCCGAGCCACGTCTGTGATCTACACCACAGCTCACGGCAACGCCGGATGGTTAACCCACTGAGCAAGGCCAAGGATCGAAACCGCAACCTCATGGTTACTAGTCGGATTCTTTAACTGCTGCACCACGATGAGAACTCCTTCTACCAAGATTTTAAGGAATCAGTTATTCTTTGAAATATCCTATCTGATATCAACTATTATAGAATGTAGAAAAAGACAAAAAATTACACAACTCATTTTACAAGTTTTATGAAAACACATATGAAATATAAGATTAGAACAAGAGAAGAAGCAGAATAAAACTAAAGAATAATGTAATTTGAACAGTGTTTATGCAGGATGCAAGGATAGTTTTATATTAGAAAATAGAGATACTTTAACAGATTAAACGAGAAAAAATAGTATAATTCCCACTACTGATTTCTAATATAACTACAATGTATTCAGAGAACAGTCTTTGTATGACCTGAACCCTTTTAAATGTAGAGAGACTTGTTTAACAGCCCACAATATGTTCTATCTTGGTAAATGTTCCAAATGCATTTGACTAAATGGAACTATAAAATTTCTCTATGAAAAAAGCTGCAATTGCGAAGGTAAAAATAATTGATAGAATGGAAACAGATATATGCAATATATATTAAGTATCTATATATTACAATACATTCATATCTAGAATGCATAAAGAACTCCTACAAATGAATTAGAAAAATATCTAATTAAAATTAATAAATGAGTGGAAATAGGCCATTCAAATTGGGGTAGTATAAACAAATGGCCATTAAACAATTGTAAAATACAAAACATCACTATTATTTATGTAAATTCAATTAAACAAAATGTGATATCATTTTTCATCTATGAGACTGGCAAAAAACAAAACCAACAAACCATTCATAGTATCAATGACAGCCTAGGGTGCAAACAAAAAGTTTCCTTATTTGCTGGAGTGTCAACTATAACCATGAAACTAGCAGTTTATGACATAAGCTTCTTAGACTTAAGATGTAATCTTCAGTCTAGTCATCTGTGTGAGTTACGGCTGTCTTTAATCACTGTTTAGATATATCCACGCCTTTTGTCCTGTGACTTTCTCACTAGAAGAAGAGGCGTTTATTTCTCTGCTCCATTACTAGGTTTGTCCATGTGATTAGGTTATCACTGGTCAAAGGAGAATTTGGAGACATGTAAAGGAAACCTAATACCAACCCAAAGCCTGAAGTCAAACCCATCTTATCCAAAAATGAGAGCAGAGACACCTCAGGTAACCCCACTGGGTCTTAGAGTGATTTGTTGTGCATACTTAACACAGTTGATAAATGAATAACTCACGAGTCACAGAAATGGAAATGAGCCTGTAAACTAGAAAGCAGTTTCAAATCAAACTCCCAGACAGGAATCATCTGGATATGAAAAATAGGTGAATGAGGGCAAGACGTAGACGAGTAATTGTATAGCGGCCTTCGTAAACAGAAGAAATTATTATTTTTCTAAGTCATTCTATTACAATTTTACTTTAGGAATTATTTACGTATTACTGCTTAAGCTGGAAAGTCCTCTGGGTTCCCAAGGAAAGAGCAGTGAGCAAGGTAAACATAGTCCTTGACCTCAGGATCTTGCAGTCTGATGGAGGATCCGCTGTTGAATGAGATAGTCCAGTATTTAACTTCCTGTGTATGTAAAGCAAACAAAAGCACAAAAGCAAAACCCTGGATATGTAATTTCCCATTAAAAAATTAGAGACTGCTGTTAAATCTTACATAATTGTTAGAAATTCTGTTTCTTCAAGCTCTCTGGATGTAACTCCTTTAGCAGAGTGTGGGCATACACATCTAATGAGGATAAGGCACTTTCTAAAAATGAAACTAATTGACCTCAGATTTCATCGTTGACAAATATTCTGCAGACTTAGAAAATTGAATTTATTATGAGCATATGCCAAAATGAAAAAGATGTGCTAATACAAACAAATAGAAAGCAGAAGGGAAATGGTTATTTTGGAGTGTACAGCATAGATACGTGGCCAGTAGGCTTTGGCAATTTTTATTTCCAGCTTCACTTATGAGAAAAAGATACTACATTGCCTAATCACAAGCTTAGTGAAATTAATCCTATGTTTGGAATTACCTAACTCTATGGATGATGATACCGAGATCCAGGAAAGTTGGAATCACCCGTTCGTTTTAAGCCACCTTAGTGAAACTAGGGTGCTTTCTGAGACTCCACATAGATCCATCTCTTCCTCCACCTGGTGAATCTCTCCTTATTCTTTAGAACCCTGGCCTTGAGTTGTCTTCCTACTTTAACTTTTCTTGACTTTTCATTTAGTCTCAATGGATTACGATGGCTATTTCCATTGTAATCTTGTAGAACTCTGGCATTTACTTTATCAGGCTGTATCTCTTTGCGAAGGCAAGGAAAGTTCCAGCCTAGAATTTTACTGTCAAAAATATTTGTGTTCTCTCCCACACAGGAATGCTTTCCTAAAAAGACCATATCTATTACTTGGTAAGAGATAATTAGTTATTGCATTTCATGTCTTTTGAGAAATGTGTCATTTCCACCAAGAAGGAAAAAAATGCTGTACCGAATGATTTTTAGGACAAAATTTGAAACGAGCAAAGGGGAAGAAAGTAGTATTTATTGAGCATCTGCTACATGCTGTACATGTTGTATTACACCCAGATGACATCTCTTGTCTTCTCAACAACCTGGAGCATAAATATTACCCATGAATAGTGAATGGGAAATCCGAGATGTAGAGAGAGACTAAGTTACTTGCTCCAGATCACACAGTCAGTAAAAGACAGAGCTGGGTTTCAAAACCTAGATTGGTTTTGTTCCAAGGATTAAGTTCTCAGCCATAAAGAATGAAATGATGCCATTTGTAGCAACATGGATGGAACTAGAGATGATCCTACTAAGTGAAGTGAGTCAGAAAGAGAAGGATACCATCTGATATCACTTATATGTGAAATCTTAAAAAATGATGCAAATGAAACATTTACAAAACAGAAGTAGGCTCACAGATATAGAAAACAAACTTACTGTTACCAAAGGGGAAGGGAGGGGGAGGAGTAAATTAGGAGTTTGGGATCAATATATACACATAAAATAGATAAAATAGATAACCAACAAGGACCTACTAGCACAGGGAACTCTACTGAGTAACTTATAATAACCTACAATGGAAAAGAATCTAAAATATATTTATATGTACCTATATACATATTTGAATCACTTTGCTGTACGTTGAAACTAACACAGTGCTGTAAATCAATTATGTTTCAATAAACATTTTAAAAAATAATCCAGCTTTCAATTACAATATCAAGGCACACGGATACAGTATTTTAGTGACTCATAATATTGCTGTGTCATAAGTCATCTCACTGTCATAATTCATATTATAATACAGATGATGTTATAGTAACTAGAATAGTACTTGTCCCCCCACAACAGCTTGAAAGCACAAAATGGAATCAGTATTCAACAGAGTTTTAAAAAGATGTTTTGCTATGTTTTTATAACCTGTAAGTTTGAGTTAGAGAAACAAAACTGAAATTGGCTTTGGACTTTTAAGAAAGGCTCATAGATATGATCCTTGCTGGATAAATCAAGAGAGCTCATGCTTTGAGGTTTTAGGATTCTGCCACTCTGGGGATGTTTCTGCTGTTATCTTCATATTCACCTTTCCACGCAGAATATAAGAAGTTTCTTCTCACGTTTGGCATATCTGAGATTTTCTAACCTCCATTGAAAGTAGGGGGTTACCATACATTTTACCAGGAACTCTTGGGATTTATCCTAGTTGTTCTTTTTGGAGGTGGAAGATTTCTCCTAATGAAACAATTTCCCCGGTATTCCAGAACTGGACTCAAGACTTTTGAAGACTTAGCTCTTGTGTCACTCTCTTAAGCCTACAATGGTTCTACTGCCCTCAGCCACCCACTCACTGTTGGCTTTGACTTCCTCTGTGATGCAATATAACATGAAACAAACCTTGATGATGGTCTGCTTGTTGACTGTTGAGTCTACCCAGAAGACTATCGGAAAAACCTATTGATCGAGCATAGCAAATTAATCAGATCTAATACAGTAAAGGAGAATACCATATTGACAAGATTGGTAGTGTCTCAGAAGGGAAGTCAGGTCAGGTTATTTGTAAGGTTTGAATTCTGGGCTGAATGAAATTAGGTGGGTTTGCCAGCCAGAGAACTGGTTGAGTTTGGGCAAAATTTATAATAGCTTTGGATTGGTAGTGGGCGATGAAGGACTTGAAAAAAGTTTTGTTGAGCAAGCTGGTTGGTATTGATAAAGAAATTGTTTGGCTTACTTGCAATCTCGTCTTTTAGGAGCAAGCATTTCCTGGAGCAAGCAGCTATGCCGGTTTTGCCTGTTTTCAGAGTGACCTAACACAGAGAAAGGAAAGTATACCAGTTTCTAACATTGCTTACTACAGGGACAGGAAAGTGTGGTGGCTTTAGTTATCAACATTGCATTTTATTTATTTATTATTTTACCTATTGGTGGACAGGCACAACAGTGATATGAGTCACTTGGGGAGAGAAATGTTTCCTTACCCTCCACCCCACCCCCCTTTTTAGGGCTGCGCCTGCAGCCTATGGAAGTTTCCAGCCTTGGGGTAGAACTGGAGCTGCAGCTGCTGGCCTACACTACAGCCACAGCAACACAGGATCTGAGCTGTGTCTTTGATCTACACCACAGCTCATGGCAATGCTGGGTCCTTAGTCCACTAAGCAAAGCCAGGGATTGAACCCACATCCTCATGGGTACTAGTCGGGTTTGTTACCACTGAGCCACAATGAGAACTCCCCCCCTTCTTTTAATAAATCTGACTGAACCAAGGAGAAAGTCAATCGTTTTCATCTAAATCATCTCCAATCTAAAACCATACTGTGCTCTTTTTGTAATGTGGGTTTCACATTTTTGGAAGTACCATGAATATTTCTCTGTGAGAATTAATGACTGCAGAGTAGCAGACAGTTGCCATGGCCCACTGTAATGTTATCTCTTTACTTTAAACAATTGCAGAAATCCCAGATGAGAGAGGTTGCGTTAATAAAAAGCAAAGAAAGCTCATGATGAATTCTGGGAAAACATTTAATATTCTTTCCTTGCTTTTGAAATACTGGATTTCTCTTTCTTTCTTCAACACCAATGTCAGATAAATGTTAAATCCACTTGGTCTAATGTTCTGTGTTATGAAATTGAAAATGTGGTGATTGTGGTGTTGAAATTCCTTCCAAAGATTAGCTTAAAACTCCTACTTTCTGAAGCTTTTACACAGCAAAGGAAACCAAAAAGAAAACAAAAAGACAACTTACAGAATGGGAGAAAATAGTGTCGAATGATGCAACTGACAAGGGCTTAATCTCCAAAATATATAAACAACTTATGCAGCTCAACAGCAAAAAAACCAACAACCCCATTGAAAAATGGGCAAAGGACCTACATAGACAGTTCTCTAAAGAAGAGATGCAGATGGCCAACAAGCACATGAAAAAATGCTCAACATCACTGATGATTAGAGAAATGCAAATCAAAACTACCAAGAGATACCACCTCACACCAGTCAGAATGGCCATCATTAACAAGTCCACAAACAACAATTGCTGGAGGGGGTGTGGAGAAAAGGGAACTCTCCTGCACTGTTGGTGGGAATGCACGCTGGTACAACCACTATGGAAAACAGTATGGGAATTCCCATCGTGGCACAGTGGTTAACGAATCCGACTAGGAACCATGAGGTTGCGGGTTCAGTCCCTGCCCTTGCTTAGTGGGTTAACGATCCGGCATTGCTGTGAGCTGTAGTGTAGGTTGCAGACGTGGCTCGGAGCCTGCGTTGCTGTGGCTGCGGCACAGGCCAGTGGCCACAGCTCCGATTAGACCCCTAGCCTGGGAACCTCCACATGCCGCGGGTACAGCCATAAAATGACAAAAGGCAAAAAAAAAAAAAGAAAAAAGAAAAGAAAACAGTATGGAGGTGCCTTAGAAAACTATACATAGAACTACCATATGATCCAGCAGTACCACTCTTGGGCATATACCCGGACAAAACTTTCCTTGAAAAAGACACCTGCACACACATGTTCATTGCAGCACTATTCACAATAGCCAAGACATGGAAACAACCCAAATGTCCATCGACAGATGATTGGATCAGGAAGATGTGGTATATATACACAATGGAATACTACTCAGCTATAAAAAAGAATAAAATCATGTCATTTGCAGCAACATGGATGGAATTAGAGACCCTCATATTGAGTGAAGTAAGTCAGAAGGAGAAAAACAGATACCATATGATATCACTAATAACTGGAATCTAATATACTGCACAAATGAACCTTTATGTAGAAAAGAAAATCAAGGACTTGGAGAACAGACTTGTGGTTGCCAAAAGGGTGGGGGAGGGAATGGGATGGTAGGGGGGTCTGGGGTTAATAGTTGTAGACTGTTGCCTCTGGGCTGGAAAAGCAAGGAGATCCTACTGTATAGCACTGGGAACTATGTCTAAACACTTGTGATGAATCCATATATGTATGTGTAACCTTGTCACCACGCTATACAGCTGGGTATAATGTAAAAATAAAAATAAAAATTAAAAAAAATAATTAAAAATAAACCTCCTACTTTCTGAAGCAAAGTAATATGTCCTTGGTAGAATCCATGTAATTCTCACAGAGGAGAAATTTCACAATTTAATTTCTTTAGGGAAAGAACTCTGCTTAATTTTAAGAGCAAAAGAAAGGAAAGGGAAGTGTCGAATTCTGTGGAAAACATTGTCAATCGCAAAAGCCACTTTTACATAATATTGTGATTGTGAAACCTAAATTGTAATTCTATTGCAAGAAAAACATTCCTACAATAGTGCTTTCCAGAAAGGTTACTTCACAAGACCTACTTCCTGTTGGCTCCAGTACTATTTTAATACTACCTCACTAATTGTGAGGAAAGAACCCCACCCTTCTCCTGAAGTGAAATGGGCTTCCTACCCTCCCTCAGGATTTCACTATTGGTTGGAAAAGAACATCTCAATTAACCAATCTTTGTCCACTGAGGGTTTACGGACACAGCATAAGGGCACACGAGTGAACTGAAAGCACATTTTGTCCCTGAGACCCCACTTTCTGACCTTCCAGCCCTGACAGGATCTGAGACTCAAAGATACCAAGAAACGTGTCTAGGGGTGAATGGGGAGGGCACCTCAACAGAACTGATTCTTTGGCATCTTAAGTTTTTTTCCCCTGATATGAAAGCACAGCCTAACAATCTCCCTCCGCTTATTTTGCTTTTGTTGGGTTGTGTTCCGCGTTATCATTACATCTCCTGGGGGGTCAAGTTTGATAGCAGAACAGGTCTGGTGGTGGTGGTGGGGGTGCCAGTGGCTACTCAGCTCACTTCCCATCCCCCAACACACACATAAAAGGAAAACCCTGAGAGGGAGGACCCAGGTGAGGCAGACAGGTGGCCCTGTACCTTTGGGCCAGTATTAGACCTCCTCCCCAAACTGAACAGAACTGTGTTCAAATCCAGCATTTCAGTATGCTCTGTGCAAACACCATGTGGGTTGAGCTAAGTAGATCCCAGAAGTCTCAGTTACCTTTAGCTTAGGGCAAATACACTGTCTTCTGAGGAAAACAATTTTCCTGCTTATTATTTTTTTTTTAAAAGAGCAAAACGAAAACCAGTTATTAATTTACACGTTTGTGTTCCCTTTGTTAAAGAAAATAATAATAGAAAGAAAAAATCTACAGCCCTTATTCAACTTCCTTTCCTCCATCCTTCCATCCCCATTCCTTCTGAGACATACCTGGAAAACTCCTAATTAACTTCGGCAGCGGTTCTAGAATCAAGAAGGGCAGGGCCCCAGCAGTGGGCTGAGAATGGGGCAGGGGACCCCCACTTCTCCTGTTTCCTCCTGGCCTTTTAATAAACTTTCATCAGGGTCGATAATTTCTGCATCTCATCATGGACAGCCCAGAAGCTGACGGAATAAGCTGTGCGCAGAGAGACGGAATTCAACCTCACAAGCTGCGAATGTGTTTACCTATAAAATCACAACTGTGAGTTCACATCCGTGAAAAACAAACAGGCAAACATTAAAATAACTCATTCATCTAAGAACAGGGGATGCTTTCCAAAGTTTTCATTGTAATCCCTGCGTGAAAAGGTATCTTTGTTTTTCTTGCCTGCCCCACCTCCTGACTATGCCCTTCCTAGAATCTGATGCGGAGCTCCTGCTGCCTTTAGCCCAGTTATGTGCTCTGCTCTCTGCTCTGTCTCTGACCCCAGCACCGGCCCCCCACCCCCACCCCCATCGTCCCTCCATAACGTTCTCAGGGTCTTTGCAGGCTGGCTCTGAGGAACTTGCTAAGTATATCCTTGGAGCCAAGTGGCGAGTCCTGAGCCCAAGTAGCTGCAGTGACCTAAAGTCAGCAGCCGGCAGATAAGGTTTAGCTCTGGGTTTCTGAGAAACTGTCTTCTCAGTTCCTTTTTTGGCAGCCCCTGGCTTCCCCCGAAAAGGCTGCTGGCCGCTGCTCACCAAGCCAACAGCTGCAGCATCTCTGGACACTCACATGAAGCCCATGAGGAGTTGGTTAATAGCCAGCCAGCAGGGCTAGCCAGGCCAAGGTCACGGGATCAGCGCCGGCTTTAAAGGGCTGCAGGGCAAGCTGCGCTGGGTACCACTTGTGGCTGAGCAGGGACCAGGCAGGCTCAACTCTTCCCCTGCCGCGCGCGCTCTCGCGCGCGCGGTCCCTGCGCCCAGGCGCTCTTGCAGTCCGCGAGGAACCGGGCTTCCGCGGTTCTGAGGGGCCCTAGACTCCAGAAAAGCTTCGTGAGTGCAGGGTGCGGGGACTTGGATTTTGAGGTGGGCGCTGGGGGGATCTGAAGGCAGATATGTAGGCATGAGTACATTCTGTGATTTTGCACCTGTAGGATGCCCTAAAACCGCGGACTCTAAGGCATTTTGCAAATTGAGACTAGGCTCTTAAACATTAGACTCTTAGAATTGGAAAGGACATTAAAGTGGTGCTGTTGGAAGTATTCTATAGGGACCAGTAGCGGCTCCATCCCCAGGGACCTTGTTAGAAATGCAGATTCATGGCCCCCCGCCCCACATCTGTGGGACCCTGAATCTCAGCACTGGGGCTCAGGAATATGTGCCTTAACAAGTCCTCTTGGAGTTTCCCAGGCAGCTGAAGTTTGATAACCACTGACTTAGAGGTCATTTCAGTTCCAAGCAGGAACCCCCAGAAAAACAGCTATGAGTGCACAGTGAGCCATAATAAGGCATTAGATATGGAGGTGTATTCAGATACAGCATCATAAGAACATAAAACACTCATGGCTTGTGGGAATTGCTACTCTGTTTCAAACTGTGAACTACCATCTTTGAGATTTCCTCAAAACAGCACTCATGGCTTTAACAAACATTTCTGAGTTTCTACTATGTGCAAGGTTGGAAGTAATTTTCTTTTAAAATGAAGGAGGGAGTTAAAATTTCCAGACTAGTGGCATATTTTTTCTTTAACAAAGGTCTTTATAATTTGGTATAGTGTTTCATACCTCACTTTTACTCTGGCTTTTGCTATTTATTTAAGTGCTCCTTCTGAAGTTAATTTTCGTTATTGTCGTTTACCCAGGATGTGAGAATATCTATATATTTAATTTGTGAGTTCTGGACAAAATATTAAAGAAAAAATGATTTGTGTTGGCAAGACCTTTTTTTTGATCTTTGTGTTAGTTTATGTAATATATTTTACAAATAATTATGGATCCTGAGATTTCTTCTGAATCAAAGCGAGAGCGACAATTTGTCACCTTCTCTAATGATCCTAATGCCAGAGCTAGCAACTTCATATGAGCTCTGAGACGAATTCATGGGGATGCCCCCTGGAAACAAATATGGATGCCATGTATACCCACGTTATGTGGTTCCCCATCCTACAAGGTTCTGAACAATTTCTGCAGATGAGACAGACTCTTCACTGCTGCTGAGACCCTCCCTCACTCATGAAATACTTGATAATGAAGCTTCTATGAATAGTTTGCTCTATGTTTTGGCTTTTGTGAATAGTGATGCTTTGAACATAGGGGTACATGTATTTTTTGGTATTATAGTTTTGTCTAGGTATATGCCCAAGAACAGAATTTCTGGACCATATGGCAACTTTATTTTTAGTTTTTTGAGGAACTCCATACTGTTTTCCCATAGTGGCTATACCAATTTACATTCCTACCAGCATTGTAGGAGGGAAGGGAAGACTTTCTAATCTTGGAGTATTTACCTAGAACCCTTTAGCTATAAAAGTGGAAAATGGGAATTCACTTGAGATGTGTACTTTTCATGGCATTGCAGTTTGCTTTGAGTGTGCCCCTGTTGGTCTTGTCCGATCTCAGACCCAAGTCCTCTCTGAGCAGGGGCAAAGGAAGAGGAGGAGGTGGGCACTGGGCAAAACTAGGACCTAAAGTGGTTGCCTGTATTTTTGTCACCTTTGTCAATCCCCAGAGCTCCATGGTATTTCCCTAGATTCCACTGACTTTTTTGAATTCTGATCCTTTATGCCACTCTTTGAGGGCATACTGTAATTTAAGACTTGGTCTCTGAAAGCTATTGTAAAATTCCGCATTATTTGAAGGGCCCAGATGACACCTTGATCCTTCTTCCTTAGCATTATTTACTATTTGTTTTCTTGGAAGATAGCAAGGGACTTGAAAAAATTAGAATAGTGGGAAGAGATCTTTATAAGAGCAGTGTAAGGCAGTGCAAAGAACATCTTCTTTGCAGTCAGACAGTGGTTGGTAGTGGCTTATGTGTGTGTGTGTATGTATTGGGGAATAGAAGGTGAGAGAGAAAATGTAATAATGAGTTTCTAGGCAACTGGATGGCTTGAGGATGTTCAAGTCAAACAGGCCCTGAAATAGAAGTACTCTGGGTGTGATATTATTGTAATAATAATATCTCTGTCTAGGTCTTAAAGCAGTTTATTAAAATGGTTATATTTGAATCTCACAGTAATCCAAAATATTTAAAAATAAAGTATATGTGTTTATTACCACTTCCTTGGTGAGAAAGTTGAGGCTTAGGATCATTAAACCTTTGCCCAAGAGCACATTCCCAGTTAGTACAGAATTACCCTAGATCTTAGCTTTTCTGATGCCCAGTTCATCTCCTTGATGGAGAGGGAGCAGGTTGTAGAAGAAATGGGAGGATGAAGATGACTCTGCATACCTGATTTTAACCATTGCAATTAGGTAAGAAAAAAGATTGTAAAGAGAGAGATAACGTAATTGAAATTTACCAATAGTGTAATGATTTAAGAGCTCATCTACCAGGGTACAAATCAACATTTCATCACTTACTATCCGTATGAACTTGGGCAAGATACTTAATGTAACTATATTCTTCTGTTTTATGGGCAAGTGGTAGTACTGACCTCACAGGGATGTTGTAAAGATAAAGACAAAGAACAGTGACTGACATGTAATAAGAAATAGGTAAATGCTTGCAGTTCCATGGCTAAAAGAAACAATTCAAAATTAATTGCGATTATTACTAAATACATACAAAAAAACCAATAGGTTCTTTATATATCAGTAACAAGCAGTAAAAGTGTAATGAGCAGAAAATGTTGGTTCTCAATAGCAAATCAACTACAAAAGAGGTAAGAACCATAAATGTGAAATGCGTGGGAGACCTTTGTTGGACCCCAGTTTTACTCCCCTTGCCCCCCCACCCCAAACACACATTCAAAGGTTGCACAGAAAATGCAAAACACCAATGTAGGTCTTATGCAAAATGCCTCAGATAAAGAAGGAAGAATTTGCTATATGCAAAACAAGGATTAAGAATTATCCGAGGAAGAAGATGAAAATTACTCCCAACTCTAAGGCATTAAAGAGAACAGATTTTGTGAAGAAAGAGCTCAAAGAAATGCAAGACAATAATGAAAGGCAAAGCCAAGGAAAGTGCAGAAGGAAAAGAAAACCATTACAAAACCCAAACCCAAATTAACAACAGCTAGATATAAGTCAACTGTATAGAAAATTGAGTTTTGACTTAGAGGACAGCTTTGGGGAACATTTCACAGATTGCAGAGGATAAAGACAGAGGGATAAAACTGGTTAAAAACAGTAATAGCGATAGAAAATAACGGAGAAACGACATAAGACCATAAGGACTTTTTTGCGGGGTTGGGGGAGACCAAAAGGAACTGAAAATATATATAAAATATATTGTATTTCTTTGATCTCAAGATGCACTATTGATTTAAAAATAGCTTTTAGGGGAGTAAAAAGGAACAATAAAATCATCAAATGAACATGCTACAAGTAATTTCTCAGTTTAAGACGAAAAATCAAAAAATCTTTTAATTGAAGAAATGTGGAATTAGATGAAAATTTTCCCAAAATAAAGGAACATCTGAATTGGCAGATCAAAAGTCTCATCATGTTCCAGAAAAACAAAAACAAATATTAGAATGATGTTATCGAGGATAATGGATAAACCATCCAGATGGAAAAGTTAAAAATAAATTAGGCTAGCCATATGAATTATCAGATTCCAGAAGACAGTAACTCAATGACAAAGAGCTAAGAGGTAAAATGAAACGAATGAAACCTGAGAATTCTATAGCCACATACTATATGGCTTGTGTTCTACATCTGCTATACAGTACTGATTTCAGCTGTTCTAGATGACAAATTGAAAAGATATCAGAAAAACATTCTCAGTTATGCCAGACCTCAGCGTGTATAACCTAATCCTTTGTTACTTGAAGTGTTTCAGAGGATTAACATCCTTTAGGGGCTTGTTTAAAATGCAGAATCTCAGGCCCCACTCCAGAGCTACTGATTCAGAGCCTGCATTTTAAAAGGATGCACAATATTTGGAAAAAATTATATAATTTAAAAAGATACATGTACACATATGTTCATAGCAACTATTTATAATAGCCAAGACATTGGAACAACCTAAATGCCCCTGAACAGATGAATGGATAAAGAAGATGTGTGTGTGTGTGTGTGTGTGTGTGTGTGTGTGTGTGTGTGTAATGGAATACTACTCAGCCATTAAAAAAGAATAAGTAGGGCCATTTGCAGTTACATGGGTGGAACTAGAGATGATTATACTAAGTGAAATAAGATAGGGAAAGACAAATACCATGTCACTTATAATGGAATCTAGAATATAACAGAAATGAACTTAGCTAGGAAAGAGAAACAGACACACAGACATAGAGAACAGACTTGTGGTTGCCAAGGGGGAGGGAGGGGGAGGGAGGGATGGACTGAGAGTTTGGGATTAGCAGATGCAAACCATATTTATAATATATATTATATACACATGTATAGTATATGTACGTGAGGATGAACAACAAAGTCCTACTGGATAGCACAGGGAACTGTATTCAATACCCTGTGATAAACTACAAGGGAAAATAATATGTATATAGATATATATACACACACACACACATAACTGAATCACTTTGCTATACATCAGAAATTAAATGACATTGTAGTTCAACTACACTTCAATAAAATAACTTTTTAAAAAAAGACGCCCAGATAATTCTTGTTCATATAAAAGCTTGAGAAACACTGTCTTAATTAACCACATTCTAAAAGTCACCCAGCTCAACATCTCATAACTGGTGTATGTTGTAAGTACAATGATGTGCTGAGACACTGCGCTCCCCTTAGCCTGGGGCAATGGGAGTGGAAAGCCTTGGGCTGCGGACCTAAAGAACATTGCCATTGTCTGTGCACCGTGACCTACAATTGTACTGTCCAGTATGATAACCACTCACATATAAGCTATGAAGCACTTAAAATGTGACAAGTCAGAGTTGAGGGGTTCGATAGGAGTAAAATATACTCCAGATTTTGAAGACTTAATGTGAAAAAAAAATAATGCAAACTGTCTATTAATAATACATTGAAATTATAACATTTGGATAAGTTCAGGTTAAATCAAATATAAACGTATCAGTTAGTTAAGTTCACCTATTTCTTTGCTAAGGCGGCTACTAAAATCTTTTAAATTACTTATGTGTCTTGCATCCTATCTCTACTGGACAGTGTTGATCTGGTTGCTTTAGATGGCTAAAAGGAGAAGAAAAATAAGGAACACAAGTATGTATGTGGACTTCTAGAGTGCATTAATTCTAACACAAGGGGAGGGAGTGTGGGAGAGGGATGTTTAAATTTAGGTGTTTAAACTTCTGTTTAAACTTGGAAGAAAATTGAAGGTTGTTTCCATGACTTGGCTATTGTATGCTGTGCTGCAATGAACACTGAAGTACGTGTGTCTTTTTGAGTCATGGTTATCTCTGGATAGATGCCCAGGAGTGGGATTGCTAGATCAAATGGTAATTCTATTTTTAGTTTTCTAAGGAATCTCCATACTGTTTTCCACAGCGATTGCACCAATTTACATTTCCACCAACAGTGTAATATGGTTCCTTTATCTCCACACCCTCTCCAGCACTTATTGTTTGTAGACTTTTTGACAATGGTCATTCTGGGTGGTGTAAGGTGGTACCTCATAGTGGTTTTGACTTGTATTTCTTTAATAATGAGTGACATTGAACAACTTTTCATTTTTTTTGGCCATCTGTATGTATTTGGAGAATTGTCTGTTTAGGTCTTCTGCCTATTTTTTGATGAGGTTGTTTGTTTTTTTGATATTGTGCTGTAGGAGGTGTACGTAAATTTTGGAGATTACTCTCTTATCAGTCGATTCATTTGCAAATATTTTCTCCCATTCTGTGGGCTGTCTTTTCATTTTGTTTAGGGTTTCCTTTGCTGTGCAGAAACATTTAAGTTTAATTAAATCCCATTTGTTTATTTCTCTTTTTATTGTCATTGCTCTAGCAGGTGGATCTGAGAAGATGTTGCTGTCATTTATGTCGGAGAGTGTTTGGCCTATGTTTTTCTCTAAGAGTTTTATAGTATCTGGTCTTATATTTAGGTATTTAATCCATTTTGAGTTTATTTTTGTGCATGGTGTAGGAAGTGTTTTGATTTCATTTTTTCACATGTGGCTGTCCAGTTTTCCCAGCACGACTTATTGAACAGACTATCTTTTGTCCAATGTGTATTCTTGCCTCCTTTGTCATAGATTAGTTGACTATAGGTGCGTGGGTTTAATTCTGGGCTTTCTATCCTGTTCCACTGATCTCTATTTCTGTCTTTGTCCCAGTACCATATGGTTTTGATGACTGTAGCTTTGTAGTATAGTCTGAAATCAGAGAGCCTGATTTTTCCAGCTCCACTTTTCTTTTTCAGGATATCTTGGGCTATTCTGGGTCTTTTGTGCTTATAAACAAACTTTAAAATATTTTGTTCCAGTTCTGTGAAAAATGTCCTTGGTAATTTGGTAGGGATTGCATTGAATCTATAGATTGCCTTGGGTAGTATAGTTTTTTGATAATATTAACTCATCCAGTCCAAGAGCATGGTATGTCTTTCAATCTATTCATGTCATCCTTGATTTCTTTCATCAGGATCTTATACTTTTCAGAGTACAGGTCATTTGTCTCTTTAAGTAGGTTTATTCCTAAGTATTTGATCCTTTTTGATGTGATGGTAAATGGGATTGCTTCCCTAATTTTTCTTTATGATCTTTCATTGTTAGTATATAGAAATGTGGTTGATTTCCGTTTATTAATTTTGTATCCTGTGACTTTGCCAAATTCATTGATGAGCTCTAACAGTTTTCTGGTAGAGTCTTTAAGATTCTCTAGGTATAGTATCATGTCATCTGTAAATAGAGTTTTACTTCCTTTCCAATCTGAATTCCTTGTATTTCTTTTACTTCTCTGATTGCATAGGACTTCCAGAACTATGTTAAATAGTAGTGGTGAGAGTGGACAGCCTTGTCTTGTTCCTGATCTCAGTGGGAATTCTTTCACCTTTTCATCATTGAGAATGATGTGAGCTCTGGGTTTGTCATAGATGGCCTTGATTATGTTGAGATAGGTTCCCTCTATGCCCACTTTCTGGGGGGTTTTTATCAGAAATGGGTGTTGGATTTTGTCAAAGGCTTTTTCTGCATCTATGGAGAGGATCATATGGTTTTTATTCTTCAGTTTGTTAACGTGGTGTATCACACTGGTTGCTTTGCGGATATTGAAGAATCCTTGCATCCCTAGGATAAATGCCACTTGATCATGATGTGCAATCCTTTTAAGGTACTGTTGGATTCGGTTTGTTACTATTTTGTTGAGGATTTTTGCATCTATGTTCATCAGTGAAACTGGCCTGTAATTTTCTTTTTCTTTTTTTGGTGATATCTTTGTCTGGTTTTGGTATCAGGGTGATAGTTGCTTCACAGAATGAGTTTGAGAGTGTCCCTTCCTCTGCAGTTTTTTGGAATAGTTTCAGAAGGATAGGTGTTAGTTCTTCTCTAAATGTTTGATAGAATTCGCCTGTGAAGCCATCTGGTCCTGGACTTTTGTTTGTTGGAAGTTTTTTAATCACAGTCTCAGTTTCAGAACTTGTGATGGGTCTATTCATATTTTCTATTTCATCTTGGTTTAGTCATGGAAGATTGTACTTTTCTAAGAATTTGTCCATTTCTTCTAGGTTTTCGGTTTTTTTGCCATATAGTTGCATATAGTAGTCTCTTATGATCCTTTGTATTTCTGTGATGTCTGTTGTTACTTCTCCTTTTCATTTCTAATTTTATTGATTTGAGTTCTCTCTCTTTTTTCTTGATAAATCTGACTAAGAGTTTATCAATTTTGTTGATCTTTTCAGAGAACTAGCTTTTAGTTTCATCGATCTTTTCTATGGTTTTCTTTGTTTCTATTTCATTGATTTCAGCTCTGATCTTTATGATTTCTTTTCTTCTGTTAACTTTAGGTCTTGTCAGTTCTTCCCTCTCTAGCTGCTTTAGATGTAAAGTTAGGTTGTTTATTTGAGCTTTTTCTTGTTTCCTGAGGTAGGTTTGTATTGCTATAAACTTTCCTCTTAGAACTGCTTTTGCTGCATCCCAGAGGTTTTGGAGTATCTTTGTTGTTATTTGTATCTAGGTATTTTTTAATTTCCTCTTTGATTTCTTCAGTGATCCATTGGTTGTTTAGCAGCATGTTGTTTAGTCTCTACATGCTTTTTTTCTAGTTTTTTTTTTTTCTTGTTGATTTCCAGTTGTATAGCATTGTGGTCAGAAAAGATGCTTGATATGATTTCAATTTTCTTAAAATTACCAAGTCTTGATTTGTAGCCCAGGACATGATCAGTTTTAGACTTGAGAAGAATATGTATTCTGTTGCTTTTGGATGGAATGTCCTGTAAGTATCTATTAGGTCCATTTGGTCTAATGCTTCATTCAGGGCCTGTGTTTCCTTATTGATTTTCTGTCTGGATGATCTCTCCATTGCTGTAAGTGGGATTTTAAAATCTGCCACTATTATTATGTTATTGTCAATTTCTCCTTTTAAGGTTGTTAGCAGTGACTTTGTGTATTGTGGTGATCCTATGTTGGGTGCATAGATATTTAAAATTGTTATACCTTCTTCTTGGATTGATCCTTTGATCAATATGTAGTGCCCTTCCTTGTCTCTTAAAATGTTCTTCATTTTAAGGACTATTGTGTATGATATGAGTATCACTACTCCAGCTTCCTTTGATTCCCATTTGCATGGAATATTTACTTCCATCCTCTCGCTTTCAATTTGTATGTGTCCCTAGAAGTGAAGTGGGACTCTTGAAGACAGCATATATATGGCTCTTGTTTTTGTATCCATTTGGTTAGTCTATGTCTTTTGGTTGGGGCATTTAGTCCATTAACATTTAAGGTAATTATTGATATGTATGTTCTTTTTCTTTTTTTATTTTTTTGCCTTTTTGTCTCTTAAGGGCCACACCCCATGGCGTATGGAGTTTCCCAGGCTAGGGGTCTAATTGGAGGTACACCTGCTGACCTACACCACAGACACAGCAACTTTGGATTCGAGCCACATCTGCAACCTACACCACAGCTCATGGCAATGTCAGATCCTTAACCCACTGAGTGATGCCAGGGATTGAACCTGCAACCTCATGGTTCCTAGTCAGATTTGTTAACCACTGAGCCACAACAGGAACTCCAGTATGTATTTCTTAATGTCATTTTATTAACTGTTTTGGATTTGTTTTTGTTGTTCTTTTTTCTTCCCTTCTTCTCTTTTTCTCTCCTTTTGTGGTTTGATGACTATCTATCTTTAGTGTTCTATTTGAGTTGATTTTTCTTATTTGTTTGAGTATCAATTGTAGATTTTTGGTTTAAAGTTGCCCTGAAGTTTTGATATAGGAGTGTATGGGATTGTTTTAAGTTGTTGGTCTCTTAATTGCAGGTGCATCTCCAGTGTCCTGCATTTGTACCCTCCTTGTCTCACGATTTCTGGTTTTGATAGCATAATGGTGCATGGATTATTTCGTATCTTTACTGTACATATGCCTTTACTGGTAAGCCTTGTCATTTGTGGTATTTTTGTTTCTGGTTGTGGCCTTTTCTGCCTAGAGAAGTTCTTTAGTATTGGTTGTAAAGCTGGTTTAGTGTTGCTGAATTCTCTTATCTTTTGGTTATCTGTAAAGTTTTTGATTTCTCATTCAAATCTGAATGAGAGCCTTGCTGGGTAAAGTCATATGGTGGGAAGTTTTTTCCTTTCATCATGTTAAGTATATCATGCCAGTGCCTTCTGGTTTGCATAGTTTCTGCTAAAAAATCTGCTGATACCCTTATCGGCATTCCCTTGTATGTTATTTGTTTCTTTTCCCTAGCTGCTTTTAATATTTTCTCTGTGTTTAATTTTGGTTATTTTGATTAACATGTGTCTTGGGGTGTTCCTCCTTGGGTTTGTTTTATATGGTACTTGTTGCACTTCCTAGATTTGAGTGAGTGGTTCCTTTCCCATGTTAGGGAAGTTTTCAGCTGTTATCTCTTTGAATACATTTTCTGTCCCTTTCTCTCTTCTCCCTCTGGCACCCCTATAATATGGATGTTGATGCATTTAAGGTTACCCCAGAATTTTCTGAGACTGTCTTTATTTCTTTTCAATCTTTTTTCTCTTTTCTGTTCTGCATTAGTAATTTCTACTAGTATGTCCTCCACCTTGCTTATTCATTCTTCTGCTTCCTGTGTTCTGCTTTTGGCTGTTTCTAATGAATTTTTTATTTTGGTTATTGAATTTTGCATCTCTTCTTGCTTAAATTTTTTATCTTGTATTTCTTTGCTCAGTTATTCCTGTAAATTGTCAATCTTTGCCTCCAGTTTATTTCCAATGTCTTACATCATCTTCAGCATCAACAGTCTAAAGACTTTTTCCTGGAAGCTGATAATCTCCTGATCACTTAGCTGTTTTTCTGGGGTTTTTTACTTTCTCCCCAATATGAGTTATAGTTCTATGTCTTTTCATTTTTATAGGTTTTTGGTGTGGTGACCTTTTTGCAGACAATAGAGTTGTAGCCGCTCTTACTTCTGGTGTCTGCCTCCCCTGTGGCTGAATTTGGTATGGGCACTTTCTATAGGCTTCCTGATGGGAGGAACTAGTGCTGGCCCACTGGTGGGTGGGGCTGATTCCTATCCCTCTGGTGGGTGGGGCTTTGTGTCTGGGTGAGATTACAGGTGGCTGTGTGCCTGGGGGGGGTCTTTAGGACACCTGTTTACTGATGGGTGCAGCTGTGATCCCACCTGGATTATTGTTTGACCTGGGGCTTCTCAGCACTGATGGGAGGGACCATATTTTCCCAAAATGGCCACCTTCAAAGAAAAGCAGGCTGATGAATGTTCCCAAGATCTTTGCCTCCAATGTCCTTCCCCCACGACAAGCCACAGTCACCCCTGTTTTCCCAGGAGATCCTCCAAGAACTGCAGTCAGGTTCAACCCAGATTCCTATGGATCTTTTGCTTTGCCCTGGGACCCAGTGCACTTTGAAAGTCTGTGTGCACCTTCCAAGAATGTGGTCCATTTCCCCCAGTCCCATGGAGCTCCTGTACACAAGCCCCACTGGCCTTAAGTGCCAGATGCTTCGGGGCCTCTTTCTCCCAGTGTCAGATCCCCAGGCATGGGGATTTGATGAGGGGCTCAGAACTTTCACTCCTGTAGGTGAGTCTCTGTGATACAGTTACTTTCCAGTCTGTGGGGCTTCCCACCTGGGAGGTATGGGGTTGCTTATATCACATAATTGCCCCCCTGCCTCTTGATGTGGTCTCCTCTTTGCCTTCTGGAGTAGGATATCTTTTTGAAAATTTCCAGTCCATTTGGTTGGAGGTTTCTTGGCATTTGATTGGATTTTTGCTGTTTTTATGAGTGACACTTTTCTAACCTTCATGGTGCTGACTCAGACATTTCTTCTAAGCTTTGGTTTTCCTCATCAATCTGCAGGTCTTCTTTCCCTAACTTGAAACTCGGTCATTTCAGGGCAAATATACTTTCTTTTCAAGCACCCATTAGTCATTTAAAAATGTGAGCTTATATTCAGTCACAAGGGAAACCTCAATATATTCCAAAAAAAGAAATATTACAAAGCACATTTTCTTATTGCAATGCATTAGCACCAGAAGTAAATAATAAAAGAGCTACATCCATACTGAAAAACAGAACTTCAATAAAACAAAACAAAATTTGAAATATCTACCCACTTGAATTTAAAACCATAGCTGAATATTTGTCCTATAATAAAGATGAGAATGCTTCACATCAAAGCCAATGTTGTAGAGCTATAGCTGTGCTCAGGAAAATGCATTGCCTTAAAAAGTTTTCATTCCTAAAAAAATAAAGAAAAAAGGAAAAGAAAAAAGAAGGAAAGAAAGAATAGAAATAAATGGATTAGTCATTCAATTCAAGAAGTTAGGGGAAAACACGAAATGAACCCAAGTAGTGATAGAGACAAATAATTGAGCATTAAGGCCAAGAAAAACAATATAATTGATTAAAACATGCAAAAGATCTTTTGTTGAAAATTCTCCAGTAAAAAGGGTAACCTACTAAATGCTTTAATCCAGAAAAAAGAAAAAAAAACAAACAAAAATGCAATAATATTAGCAATGAGAAGTTAGAGATAACCCTAGAGGGTAGAGAAAAAAGAGAAAATAATGTGTCCAATTTTGTCATAAACAGTTTAAAATCAGAATGAAATGGAAACCTGTAGAAGAAAGTTGAATGATCATTGCAGAATCCAACCAAATAGACAGTAGAAAGCCTATGTGACTTTAGCTTTGGAAGGAACTGAGATGGCTGAAAGCTAATACTCTGGTCCTGCACACAACTTTTCAAAACTTGAAATGGTAGATACTGACATTTAAAATGTTTAGAAACAAAGGGAGAGAAGAAAAGCTTCCAAATCATTCTCATGATTCCAGCAAAACTGATATAAGACCAAAGATGGTTTACAAAATTAGAAGACAAAAGTATTCCTCACTTTTGAGCAGTGATGCAAAATTCCTGAATCAAAGATTAGTAAGTAAAATCCCATAGTACATAAAAGAGAATATAGGATGACCACATGGAGTTTATTCAATAGTAGCTAAATATCAAAAACGCTAATTACTACTAATTTTTTAGAATTTCAATGTATCATTAGAGTATTTTAAAATACATGGTTGTATTTTTAGGTGCTAAAAAGTAACATCTGGTAACATTTAATATTCTTGATTTTCTTAAATCTTAGGTTAAAATAAGAAGATGGGATATTTTCTTAACATGGTTAGAAATACATATTAGAAACCAGCTGCCAGCATATCACTCTTAATGATGAAACACTTGAAATAGTACCATTAAGTTAGAGATGTTTTCAATACCATTACTTAACATTACTGTCAAAGTTCTTGTCAATATAGTAGTGGAAGACAATATAAGATATGGATATGTAGGAAGGAGGAGCCAAAATAATCACTGTTTCTGTTTAAAATCAGAATATTCTGTAAAAGTCTAGATGATTTGTACGTGGCCAGTACAAATAGTCATTTAGTAAAGTTAGTAGAGGAAAAGATTCCATTTACAAAAGAAACAAGGAATATAAAACATTCAGGGCTGCGTATATTCATAAATGTTAAGAGTGTGTCTAGATCAGTAGGAGAGAGGAAATGGTTCTTAAGGATCTTAGGTATACAGTTCAGAGGAGAAATATAATAAATGTAATTCCCAGTCTCACTTGTAATTATAGAAAGGCAAAGAGCCATGAGGTTAAATGAATTTTTCCCCTCCAATTAGGATTTCATAAACTTTAAAAACTGTGTGATGAGAATGTCAGGAAATAAGAACTCCCATATGTTCCTAGGGGAAATGTAATTTGACATAACCTCTTTTGTTGCTATTGTTTAATATTAACCATCATTTTAGGTAAACATTGTCTTTGACCCAGGGTTTCCCCTCCTAGTAAGTGACCCTATAAAAATACTCCTCCTACTGTGTGTGAGCTTAATTGCAGCATTGTTTAACATTGTGAAAAAAATTAGAAACAACATAAATACCCGTCTATAGAGAACTAGCCAAAGGACTTAGGATACATTGGTATAGTGGAGTACTAGGCAATTGTTAAAAAGAAAAATGTCAATATAAGAGCACTGTTAATGATATTTAACAATAATCAATCATTGAGTAATCAGAAAGGATTTTGGTTTGAACTAGTATGCCTGTTCTGGTCAGCAACAATTATTCCAAATGATTAAATAAATGAGATAAATTAACAGCTAATATGACTATTAATAAAGTATGGATGAGGTAGATACATTTAGGAAGAATAATTAAGGCCCATAATTGTTTTCAAATTTTAAAAACTGGGAAGTTCCCCAATGACTCATCAAGTTAAGGATGCAGTGTGATCAGCTGCTGTGATGGGAGTTCGATCCCTGGTCTGGGAATTTCTGCATGCTTTGGGCTTGGCCGAAAACAAACAAACAAACAAACAAACAAACAAACAAAAACAGAGGTCCTAATGCAGTCCTGCAACCATGCTCGTGTGTTTGTGTATTATCTGTGGCTGCTCTTACAAGGGCAGAATTGAGTATTAGGTAGTGGACGTAAAGCCCAATACTTATTATATGTTTTTTTAGGAAAATTTTGTTTACCTTTGACTTAGTGAATTAGCACTCATTAAACGAAATTATCTTTTTTTTTTTAAATTAGGGCTGCACCTTGGCATATGGAAATTCCTGGGCTAGGGGTCGAAGTGGAGCTGCAGCTGAAGGCCTATGCCATATCCACAGCAATGCTGGGTCCAAGCCATATCTGTGTCCTATGCTACAGCTTGCAGCAACACTGGATCCTTAACCCACTGAGCGAGGCCAGGGATTGAACCTGCATCGTCATGGATACTAGTTAGGCTTTTAATCCACTGAGCCACAACGGGAACTCCTAAACAAAATTATCTTTATCAAATGGACATTTTTTGTGTGTGTCTTTTTAGGGCTGCATATGGAAATTCCCAGGCTAGGGGTTGAATCAGAGCTGTAGCTGCCAGCCTATGCCACAGCCACAGCAATGTGGGATCTGAGCCACGTCTGAGACCTACATCACAGCTCATGGCAATGCTGGATCCTTAGCCCACAGAGTGAGCCAGGGATTGAACCTGGGTCCTCATAGATCCTCATCAGGTTCATTAACCGCTGAGTCATGACAGGATCTTTGGATTTTACTTTTAATTATTTACTTCTACCTGTAACATAAACTTTTAAAGAAAAAGTTCTCTTTTTGAATTCTTTGTATATCATGACCATTTGCTAAAGGGAGGGGATGTCACTTATATAAGTTAAAATTTTTAAGAAAAGGAAAATCACCAAATAACCAATACTTACATTAAATTATGCTTATAACAGACAACACAAAGAATATAATGAGAATGAAGAAAAAAGACATTTTAAGGAAAAAATATCTCCTAATAGCTCTTCTCCAGATGTCTTTTTCAAACAAACATCCGTATAGTGTGGCATGAATGTAACACTGTGGCCTCAGGGACAGTCCAGCAGGTGATGGTCCTAAGAGTGTTTTTACTGAACTTTAGTGACAATTGTTTATAATTCTATTACTAGAGTTTTAGGAAAACAATAATAGTTCACTAGTTTGACATAACATTTCAGGTTTTTTCTTGGATCCCTCAAATTTGTACTATGATGGTGCTATTTTAGCTTAGGCTAAACTGCCTTAATTTGAAGATTCAGACTCTTGGCATTCAGCTATCATGGATTATGATTTATTTATGCATAAGAAGACATCTAGAAGTATATTTACAAATTTATACAAGTTTTATCTCTAAGGATGGCAAAATGTATCAGCTTGTTTACCAACAGGGGTGGATGGTAGAAGTGGTCCATGCTAGAAGAGAGCAGATTGTTACTGACATAGATTAGAATTGCCAGCTCATTGTGATAATAAGAAGCAGGTCAAGTTGGTTTTATTATTGTTTTTAAAATCTCTGTGCACCCCTTTATGCTTACCTTCCACCAGACCACTCCTTCCACCTTATCTTTGGTACACCACGCTTATGGTCCCATAGTATATCATCCAAATTGGGCTCATCAACTGTACTGAGGTATAATTCATATACAATGCAATGCATCAATTTTAAGTGTATTATTAGAACCATTTGGTGAATGTATACTTCCATGTAACCATAATCAATACACAGAGTATTTTCATCATCCTCAAAAGATCCATAATGCCCAAAGTAGGGCACAAATTTAGGTTCACAGCAAAATTGAGCAGGAAGTCCAGAGAGTTCCCATATGTCTTCTGCCCACACACATACACACAGCCTCCCCCACCAAAGTGATACAATCGTAATTGACGAACCTACACTGACACATCATTATCACCCAAAGTCCATAGTTTACATTAGGATTCTCTCTTGTACATTCTATATACATCAGGGTTCACTCTTGTACATTCTATGTACACTAAGGTTCACTTGTACATCCTTGTACATTCACTCTTGGACATTCTATGGGTTTTGACACATGTATAATGACCCATATCCACCATTATAGTATCATACAAGTAGTTTCACACTCTAAAAATCCTCTGTGCACCACCTGTTCATTCTCCTCTCCCTACAAACCCTGACAACCACTGCTTTCTTTACTATTTCCATACTTCCCTTGGCCAGAAGAGCATATAATTAGAATCTTACAGATTGTAGCCTTTTCTGATTGACTTCTTCCACTTATTAATATGCATCTAAGATTCCTCCTTGTCTTTCCATGGCTTGTTAGCTCATTTCTTTTTAGCACTGACTGACATTCTGTTGTCTATTGTTCCCAAATTTATCCATTCACCTACTTGAAGGACATTTTGGGTGCTTCCAAGTTTTGATAATTATGAATAAAGCTACCATAAATTTATCTGTATGCATAGTTTTGTGTGCGTATCAGTTCTTAACTCCTTAGTAAATATTAAGGTGTGTGATTGCTGGATTGTAGGTTAAGAATATGTTTAGTTTTGTAAGAAATCAACAAAATGTCTTCCAAACGGGCTATGTTTCTTGCATCTCCACTAGCAATGAGAGTTCCTATTGCTCCCTTTCCTTGCTAGCATTTTGGTTGTGAGTGTTTTTGATTTGCTATTCTAATAGATGTGAGTGTTATCTGTTTTAATTTGCGGTTTCTTAATGACATGCAATGTGGAGCTTCTTTTCATATACTTATTTATGACCTAGTATACCTTCTTTCACGAGGTATCTGTTCAGATATTTTGCCCATTTTTTTAATTGGGTTGTTCATTTTCTTCCTGTTGAGTTTTAAGTTCTTCAGATATTTTGCATAAGAGTCCTTTGTCAGGTACATATTTTGCAAATAATTTTTTCCCCAGTATGTGTCTTGTTTTCTCATTCAATTGACAGGGTCTTTTGCAGAGCTAAATGTTTATATTTTAATGAAGCCCAGCATACCCATTGTTTCTTTCATGGATCTTGCCTTTGATATGGTATCTAAAAAGTCACTATCAAATCCAAAGTCATATAGATTTTCTCCTCTGTTACCTTCTAGACATTTTATAGTTTTAAATGTTACATTTAAGGTTTCAATTTTTTGACTTAATTTTAGCAAGGGATATAAAGTCTGAGTCTAGATCTTTTTTTTTTTTTTTTTTTTTTGTGTTTATGGGGCTGCACCAGTGCCATATGGAAGGTCCCAGGCAAGGGGATCCATTGGAGCTGAAACCACCAGCCTACGCCACAGCCACAGCAATGTGGGTTCTGAGCTGCACCTGTTATCTACACCACAGCTCATGACAACACTAGATCCTTAACCCACTGAGCAAGGCCAGGGATCAAACCCACATCCTCATGGATGCTAGTCCGGTTCTCTAACCTTTGAGCCACGATGGGAGCTCTGAATTTTTTTTTTTTATTGCCACACCTACAGTATGGAAGTTTTGGAGGCTAATGTAAATGGTATTGTGTTTTTTAATTCCAAATTCCCATTGTTCATTACTAGAATATAGGAAAGCAACTGACCTTTGAATTATAAACTTTTTATCCTTCAATCTTAGTTCCAGGAGTTTTTTGTGGTTTCTTAGGGATTTTCTACATAGGTAACCACATCATCTCCCAACAAAGACAGTTATATTTCTTCCGTCCTGGTATGTGTGCCTGTATGCCATTTATTTCCTTTTAAGTCTTATCACTTTAACTAGGACTTCCAGTACAATGTTAACAAAAAATTGGTGAGAGGCAACATCTTTTTTTTTCTTTGGTTGCCTTTTATTAAAAATTTTGTAAGTTTCCATAGAGATTGCCTTTTACCATTTTGCAGTTGTGGTATGACAGTTTTTATGGTAACTGGTCATAGATGACAGTCTACTGCATAAATGTGAATGATTTGGATTAATCTGTTGCAGTTACATAGTATATACACAGTTGAAATCTAGCGTGAAAGTTTAAAAAGAAATACTGCACAATATTTCTTGAAGGTGAAATACTCTGCCATGGTGAAAATATTTGGTTTAACATCAGGTTATTTTGTGAGGTCTTCTGAACTTTTTGGAAAGAGGTATCACTTGCAGAAAAATTTTGATTTGGGTTAAATACAGCTTTTTTTTTTTTTTTTTTTTTTTTGCTTTTTAGGGCCACCCCTGTGGCATATGGAGGTTCCCAAGCTAGGGGTCTAATCGGAGCTACAGCTGCCGGCCTACACCACAGCCACAGCAATGCAGGATCCGAGCCGTGTCTGGGACCTACACCACAACTCACGGCAATGCCGGATCGTTAATCCACTGAGCAAGGCCAGAGATCAAACCCATGTGAGAGGCAACATCTTATCATGTTCCTGTACTTTCTCACCCTTAAGTATGATGTTAGCTGTAGGGTTTTTTAAATTGTTTTTTTATTTAATGATTTTTATTTTTTTCTATTATACCTGGTTTATGGTGTTCTGTAAATTTTCTACTGTACAGCAAGGTGACCCAGTCACATATACACATAAACATTCCTTTTTCTAACATTACCATGCTCCATCATAAGTGACTAGATATAGTTCCCAGTGCTATACAGCAGGATCTCATTGCTTATCCATTCCAAAGGCAAGAGTTTGCATCTACTAACCCCAGATTCGCAGTCCATCCCACTCATTCCCCCACACCCTTGGCAACCACAAGTCTAGTCTCCATGTCCATAATTTTCCTTTCTGTGGAAAGGTTCATTTGTGCCATTTATTAGATTACAGATATAAGTGACATCATATGGTATTTGTCTTTCTATTTCTGACTTACTTCACTTGGTATGAGAGTCTCTAGTTCCATCCATGTTGCTGTCAATGGCGTTATTTTGTTCTTTTTTATGGCTGAGTAGTATTCCATTGCGTTCACACACACACACACACACACACACACACACACACACACACACACACGACATCTTAATCCATTCATCTGTTGATGGACATCTAGGTGGTTTCCTGTCTTGGCTATTGTGAATAGCGCTGCAATGAACATATGGGTTCATGTGTCTTTTTCAAGGAAAGTTTTGTCCAGATATATGCCCAAGAGTGAGATTGCTGGGTCGTATGATAGTTCTATATGTAGTTTTCTAAGGTACCTCCATACTGTTTTCCATAGTGATTGTACCAGCTTACATTCCCACCAACAGTGCAGAAGGGTACCCTTTTCTCCACACTCTCTCTAGCATTTGTTATTTGTGAACTTATTAATGATGGCCATTCTGACTGGTGTGAGGTGGTACCTCATAGTAGTTTTTTTTTTTTCTTTTTAGGGCCACACCAGCGGCAAATGGAGGTTCCCAGGCTAGGGGTCAAATTGGAGCTACAGCTGCCGGCCTACGCCACAGATACAGCAATGCCAGATCTGAGCCACATTTGCGACCTACACCACAGCTCACGGCAATACTGGATCATTAACCCACTGAGCAAGGCCAGGGATCAAACCCACTACCTCATGGTTCCTTGTCGGATTCGTTAACTGCTGCGCCATGACGGGAACTCCTCCTCATAGTTTTTATTTGCATTTCTCTAATAATCAGTGGTGTTGAGCATTTTTTCATCTGCTTGTTGGCCATCTGTATATCTTCTTTAGAGAAACGTCTATTCAGATCTTTTGCCAATTTTTCAATTGGGTTGTTGGCTTTTTGCCATTGAGTTGTATATGCTGTTTGTATATTTTAGAGATTAAGCCCTTGTCAGTTGCATCATTTGAAACTATTTCCTCCCAGCTGTAGGTTTTTTTTTTTTTTTAGATGTTCTTTATCATGTTAAGCAAGTTCCCTTTACTCCTAGTTTGCTGAGAGGTTTTTGTTTGCTTATTTGCTTATTTTTAGTCACAAATAGCTATTAGATTTGGTCAAATGCTCTTTTGTCCTCTGTTGATATGATCACATAACCTTTCTTCTTTATCCTGTTGATGTGGTATATTAAAAATTATTTTTGAATGTTGAACCAGGCTTGCATACCTGGGATAAATCCTGCTATGTCATGTTGGTTTTGATTTGCTAACATTTTTTGAAGATTTTTGCAACTATATTCATAAAAGATACTGGTCTATAGTTTTATTTTGTAGTATCTTAATTGCGCTTTGGTATAAGGATAATTCTGGCTCCATAGAATGATTTAGGAAGTATTCCTTCTGCTTCTGTCTTTGGAAGAAAGTGTAGAGAATTGGTCTAATTTCTTTCTTAAATGTTTGGAAGAATTCACCAGTAAACCTGTCTGGGTCTGGTAATTCTGTTTTAGAAGGTTATTAATCATAGATTCAATTTCTTTTACTTTTTTAAATGGCTGCACTCATGGCATATGGAATTTCCCAGGCCAGGGACTGAACCCGAACCACAGCTGCAGTTGTGGCAATGCCAGATCATTTAACCCACTGTGCTGGCCCAGGGGTTGAACCCAAGCCTCCACAGAGACCAGAGCCACTAAAGTAACTGCATTCTCTTACGTTCTGTATTCTTGATGCTCTGACATCTGGTACCTTGCTGACCAGAGAGGATCTACTGCTCCCCAGGATTAGCTAATTCCTGGAAATATTAAAGATTTGCCTGCAAGTACTCCTTCAAAATACAAACAAATAAATCCTGAGTCCACCCCCCATCTGCCTCATGTTGGGCTCTTGAACTCTGGGATAATATTCCCCTTTCCTAACCATCCAAAGACCAGGTGCTAGGCAACTAGGAACCACTGCTGTAGCCCTGATCCCACTGAAATGCCTCAATCTGTCCACTTCTGTGTCTACTTAGCTTTCTTACCTTGCCCATTGCTTTCCAGGAGAACCACACTAAGACTCCAACCCACAGTTTCTGTCTCTCTGCCCACTCATGTCTCCTTTGTTCTTCCCTGTGTGGCCCTGTGTGGTATGCAATGTCTCCTGCTTCTAGGGGGCTGTGAGAAAAATATAAACTTCTTCCATTGTAACAATCATACTTGCCTTTATGTATCTTATCTTACTATATATGATTAAAAAAAAACTTAAGTCTTTATACAGATACAAGTTTCTGACCTATATTCCTTTCCTTTTCTCTGAAGAACTTCTTTTACATTTCTTAGAAATTAGGTCTGCTTGTGATAAATTCTGTCAATTTTGTTTTTGCTGTTTGAGAAAGTATTTCACTCTCACTCTTGAAGATAGTTTCACAGGCTGCAGATTTCTAGGGTGGTGGGTTTTTTCCTCTCAATATTTTAAATAGTTCACTGCACTCTTATTCTGCTTGCACGATTACTGAGAAGTCAGATGTAATTCTTATCTTTGCTTCTCTATAAATAAGTTGTTTTTTCACCCCTCTCTCCCTTCCTTTGCTTCCTCCTCTCTCTCTTCCTTCCTTCCTTTCTTTTTTTCTCCCTTGCTTCCTTCCTTCCTTCCTTGCTCCCTTCCTTCCTCCCTTCCTTCTTTTCTCTCCCTCTTTTTCTTTCTCCCACTTGCTTTCAGTTATTCTGCTTGGTGTTCTTTGAGTTTCCTGGATCTGTACTTTATTGTCTGTTGTCTGACATTAACTTGGAGGAAATTCTCAGTCATTATTGTTTCAAATAGTTCTTCTGTTGCTTTCTTTCTTCTCATTCCGGTACTCCCACTACACATATATTATACTTTTCATGGTTGTCCCAAAGTTCTTACATATAATGTTCCATTTTTTTTTTAATTTTCTTTTTGGTTTTGGAAGTTTCTATTGATACATCCTCGAGCTCAGGGATTCTTTCCTTAGCTTTGTCCAATCTACTAATGAGCTCGTCAAAGATATTTTTCATTTCTGATACAGTGTTTCTGACCCCCCTTTTTATATTACAGTTGATTTACAATGTTGTGCCATTTCTACTGTACAACAAAATGACATATATGTGTATATATATATATATATATATATATATATATATATATATATATACCTTTTCTTATATTATCTTCCATCATGGCCTATCCCAAGGGATTGGATATAGTTCCCTGTGCTATACAGCAGGACCTCATTGCTTATCCATTCTAAATGTAATAGTTTGCACCAACTAACCCTAAACTCCCCATCCATCCCACTCCCTCCCCCTCCCCTTTGGCAACCACAAGTTTGTTCTCTACCTGACCTCTTGCCTTTGTTGCTTATATTACCCATCTGTTCTTGCACACTGTCTATTTTTTCCTTTAGAGACATTAGCATATTAAGCATTGCTATTTTGAGAAAGGCTTTCTACTTGCCAGGTGGGATGCTTTCCAGTTCATGAATTATTGAATAAAGCCATAGATCTTCAAATTTTATTTTATTTATTTTATAGTGATTTTTATTTTTTGCCCTTATAGCTGGTTTACAGTGTTTTGTCAATTTTCTACTGTACAGCAAGGTAACCCAGTCACACATACATATATACATTCTTTTTTCTCACATTACCATGCTCCATCATAAGTGACTGAATATAGTTCCCAGTGCTATACAGCAGGATCTCATTGCTTATTCATTCCAAAGGCAATAATTTGCATCTATAAATTTTAAAAAGGCATTGTTATTTTAAATTCCTGCTCTGATAATTCCAACATCTTTGCCATATCTGGTTCTGGTTCTGATGCTTGTTCTGTCCACTTCAAACTGTGTGGGGTTTTTTTTGCCGTTTTATCATGTTTAGTATTGTTTGTTGAAATCAGAATATAGACTTAGTGTATCAAAGGAACTGTAGTAAGTGTTTAGTGAGCTGCAGAGGAAGGGAAGCATTTTATAGTTCCATAAACAGGTCTCAGTCTTTTAGTGAGCCTGTGTTCCTGGGCTGTGAACTTCAAAGCTGCTTCTCAAATTTTTCACTTCCTTAGGTAAGACGGGATGGCTAAAAGAGACTGGAATTGGGTAGTTACCTTTTCTCAGATTGGTTAAATTCTTGTAAAATCCCAGGAGTTTAGGCACTGGTAAAATAGTTTGTCCTGAGGTCAAATTTTGTTAAGAAGAATGGATCTCTTTGCAATATTTCAAAATGGTTACTCCCCCCACCCCACCCCCGCTGAAAGCACAAGGGGATTTTTCTCAGATCTTCATTGTGAGAACTTGCTAGAGCTACAAGAGGTGAAACTTACAAGCATGCGTACCACCTTAACAGTGGGCCAACCCCTGAAGTTTGCAACTCTCAGATTCGTCCTCATGGTGTTTCCAGTAATTTGTCAATTGTAATTCAGGTTCTCAACTCAGGCACTGGTTCCTACAGAAGTTTCTGCAGAAGTCTTTGCAGTGAGTTTCTGCACCGGTAAGTCTGGACTCTTTCTGTCCACCTGTTTGGCTCTCCCGTTTGTGGCTGTGATTTGCCCTATGACCTCACTGCTCTGAAGGATCTAAGAAGAGGTGATGACTTTCAGTTTCTTCAATTGTTTACTTGTTGTTAGTATAGAATGATGACTTCCAAAACTCCTTTATGCCAGGCTGGAAACAAAAGTCCTAGGATAGTTATAAAAGAGAAACAAAGTAATGTTGATCATTACACTGGGATGACAGGCATAAATTGTCACTATCTTGGGAAACTGCATCATATATTTGATAGTTTATTCCTTCAGTTTTTTTAGGAGTTCCCTGGTGGCTCAGTGGGTTAAGAATTTGGCACCATCACTGCTGTAGCTCAGGTCACTGCTATAGATCAGGTCACTGCTGTGGCTTGGGTTCAGTCCCTGGCCCAGGAACTTCCACATGCTGCAGACACAGCCGAAAACAAATTGATTGAATTAAATAACCATAGTCTATGCCTAGGTGGCCAGACTATGGAATATTTTTTAAAATTAAAAAAATTAATAGCGTATTTAATAGAAATTTTTACCATCTGAAATATAACTAATATAAAAATTACATTTCATTATACTAATTTTTGAAACTAGAGAATGTTGTTTCCACTTACAAAAATTCCTAACTCAAGTTAACCCTAGGCTACATTATTGGACAGTATACTTTCAGACCATTAAATTATCCCTCAAATTTTTGTTGCTTCACTCAGGAAAAAAATTTTAAGGATGAACTAAATATATCCTAGAAGTAAATGCATTTGACATAAAAAATGGGATTATAGTCCTATATACTCAGCTTGAATTTACCCTCTAAGTTACTGTATCCATTTAATTACATTTGTAAACATTTACTTGCTTTGCATTGTATCAGGAGAATCCCCAAGTAAAGCAAAACATGGTCCCTTCTCTTAAAACTTACCTTAAAATTGGGACAACTAGTTATGTACACAGAAATAAACAATACAGCTGAGTGACATATGCACCTTGGTTATTAAAAAATCATGATATAGACTTGAATGTTTTGGGCGTAGATAGGAACATGGGGGTGGATGTGGCTGCAGTAGTTAAGGAGCAGGCTGGGCAGGCATTGAAGTGTAGGTGAGATTTAAATTTGTGCTTAAGACAAAGACTGTTCAGATTTGGGGTGGAGGGAAAACCAGCGTGAATGTCATGGTGTTCAGTCAGTTCTAGAGGAATTGTGAATTTGAGAGCTCTCTGGTTCTGCCAAGCTGCAGCAGGAAGCTGCCATAACAGAGGCCTCAACTTCGGATTTCCCAGCAGGTCTGTTATCCAAGCATCATCAAAAGTTACGAAGTGCATGTTGGACAGCTTCTTTCATTTGTGAATTATGAAACCAGTTCAAGTAGAAAATGGGACTTACTGGATGAGATACCTAAAAAGTCCAGAGATTGGTTAGGCTGGTCAAGATGCTGGTGTCATCACAAACATGTCTCTCTTGATCTTGGGTTCTCCTTCATGGTGGCAAGATGACTCCAAAAGCTGTAGGCTTATATCCCACTAGTTTTGCAACTCAGCAGCAAGAGAACTCCTTTTCAATAGATCTAGCAAAAACCTATATTTTGGTGGATGCTCATTGACTCTGATGGCCTAGGTCAGGTGTTCATCTTTGGGTCAATTATGATGACAATCGCAGTGCTCGCATAGGTCAGGTGCACTTCCCTGGAGTAAGGGTGAGATCAAGATTTCAGCAACTGTGTGGACTGAAGATAGGTAAAAGTATTTCTTAGGAGTAATGAACATCAGTCAGACAAAATCAACAGATGCATCCTACATGATGCTTTATATATATGATTTCATGTAGCCTTCTCAACCACACAGTGCTATAGCCATTAGTGACCACAACTTACCAATAAGACCTTTGAAGTCCAGACTCTTCTCTTTTGGGACTATACTCTGTGATTTCTCCAGGGAGCTTACGTCAGCATGGCCTCACCCAGTGGTTCTCAACCTTGGTTGCACATCAGAATCACCCAGCGTGCTTTTTAAAAAATCCAAGTTTTCAGAACACACTCTTGAGCATTTGAGTCAGATACTCTAGGGGCAAGACCAAGCATCAGTATTTTTAGTAGCTCGCTAGTATGCAGTCAAGGTTGAAAATCATGAGCCCAGGGTTTCTCTTTTTTCAGAGAGTTGTGAAGAGAAGGAGCAGAGCCAATTTCTGTTTTCTCAGCAGCACCACCAATAATGAGGCATGCTCTCAGACCTCCAAGGAGATTAAATGACTACAGAAAGGCAAGCTACTACCCCAGTGAGAATCAAGCACTGAGAATGCAAATGGAGATCATGCTTATCTAGGGCTTCATGATTTGGAGGGTAGGTCTGGTCCAGTGTCATTTATTCCCATAGGAAGTTTGGGCCAATGGAAGTATCAGAAATACAATGTTTTCTCTGGAGATGTTTATTCCAAAAAACCTGGTGTGTGAGAATTGTATGGATTAGATGGTTGAAGGGTAATTAATAATACTCAGAGATCTGGGGCCTTTCTTAGAGGAGCCTTCTGGATGCACCGGTATGTTTTTTGGCAAGAAAGGTGAATGACTGTTTTGAGTGAAGGGCCCAGGGCTTAGGGGGTTAGGCCTGCTCATTGCAGATTTTCAGCAGAACCTGCATTACCAGAAGAACTAAGTTCCACCTCATAAAATGGTGACATTTTATGGTGAAGTCCAGACCTCTCGTTTTCTAAATTAGGGAGCCAAGCCTAAGGAATGAATGCCAGTTTTTATTAGGAGTTCTGATTCCTTAGTATATTTTTACTTCCCCGATAGTAAAGTTGTAAATGCCCTTAGAGTAACTTTATCAAGTGTTTTTTTTTACGTTTCCTTTTGATATCTTTGTACAATGTGTTATAGACTACTCTATAAACTTCATTCTAACTCAGTTCTCCATGAGTTATTCTGAAGCACCATGTTCATTTATTCTTTCAAGAAATATCCACTGTTTTATATTTTCACACAACCACCTGGCTCCCCAGGCAGACTATGCTCTTGGAGGGAGTGTCTTATGTGCTTTACTCTCCGTGCCCATGAGTCTATAATGGTCGCATTAGTGATCTGCACATGCACATGCTGGGTGACTGGGCAACTGAAGTGTCCACATTTCTGATGTGCTTTATTTGCCTTGGTTCTAGGAGATGGTGGCATAAGCACACCTGCCATTGGTCCTAATCTGATTTGTTCTGATGAAGATGTCCTTAGAATGGAATATCAGACATTCCCCAAAGAAGAAAACTTGAGACACACTTTCCTTGTGCTGATGCACTGTCCCCAGCAGTGGGTTCCTCGCTGTCTCAGGTCTCCCCACCCCCCCTTTTTTGTCTTTTTGCCTTTTCTTAGGACCGCTCTCTTGGCATATGGAGATTCCCAGGCTAGGGGTCTAATCGGAGCTGTAGCCAATGGCTTACGCCACAGCCACAACAACACGGGATCCGAGCCACGTCTGCAACCTACACCACAGCTCACAGCAACACTGGATCCTTAACCCACTGAGCAAGGCCAGGGATTGAACCCACAACCTCATGGTTCCTAGTCAGATTCATTAACCAATGAGCCACGACAGGAACTCCTGTCTCAGGTCCTTGATCTCTCCTCTTTGTGCCCATTGTGACCCCTTGTTGTTGGAAGGTGCATGAAGTCAAGTTCCAGCTGAGACAAAAAAAGCCCAGCCCTTTCTCAGCATCCCTAGGGCTTCTCATTGCCCTTCTTCCGTCAGCCAAGAACCATCATGAGCTCATAACTGCCAACGGAGTAAAGTCTCACATTCAAATGCTTCTTGGAGCGTGCAAAACCCTCTGCCATCTTACATCACAATCTCTGCCTTTCTAGCCTTGTCTACCACCCTCTCTCATTCCTATCCTGAGTCATCCAGGACACACTGCTGCTCATCCCTCTCCAGAGCCATAGCCGTCACTGCAGCATCCACACAAGAACTGTCTCCTTCCATCATCTTTGCCCTTTGCTGTTACAGGCATCCTTCAAGTCTAGTCCAAATGCCACCTTTTTCTGGAAGCTTTTAACTTCTCTATTTCCATGTACTTCGTTTATCTCTCATTTGAGATAATACTTCCTTTTGTCTTATTTAATAAGTATTTGCCTGTGTATCTGCCTTCACACCTTCCTTTGCTTCTGTCGCTCTTTTTTTTCATTTTTGCTTTTATTTTATTTCATTATTTGTTTATTTTTAAATTGAAATACAGTTGAGTTACAATGTTCTGTTAGTTTCAGGTGTACAGCAAAGTGATTCAGTTATACATATAAATTTTTTTTCAGATTCTTTCTCCTTATAGATTATTACAAAATATTGAGTATATTCCCCTGGGCTATACAGTGGGACCTTGTCGTATATCTATTTTACATATAGTAGTGTGTATATGTTAATCCCAAATTCCTAATTTATACCTCCTCCTGTCTTTCCTCTTTGGTAACCATAAATTTGTTTTCTATGTCTGTAATCTATTTCTGTTTTGTATATCGGTTCATTTGTATCATTTTTTTTTTTTTTACATATTCTATGAGTTCCCACCATGGTGCAGTGAGTTAATGGTATGGCATTGACTCCACCATGGTGTAGGTTGCAGCTGCAGCTCAGATTCAGTCCCTGGTCCAAGAGCTTCTATATGCTGTGGGCACAGCTGAAAAAGAAAAGAATTCCATTTGTAAGTGATATCATGTAAAATTTGTCTTCATTCAGTATGATAATCTCTAGGTCCTCACTCTGTGCCAATCACTAGGCAGGTAAAGATGTAGTCAACACACTACAGTCCCAATTTAAAGATGTTTACATAGAGACGGACGCAGGGGCATCAGCAACCAGAGGGAGAGTTACATGAGAACAAAAATTTTTGTCTGTTTTGTCCACTATTGAGTTGAGATTGCTTGCAACTGTGCCAAGAACATAGTTGGCACTCAGGAAATGTTCCTTGAAGGAATATATAAATAAATCTATCAGAAATATGCATAGATGTGTACACATATGCATATACATGGAGGCATGCATAGATAAATATAGAGAAATGATAAAAATAAAGGCCAATGAGACTGCAGAGGAAGGAAGATTTCATGGAGTCAGGTTCTACCTCATGGATTCTACTTTGGCAAAGATTCTACTTCTGTTTTAGGCAAGGATTGTGTCTTAATATTCATTTCCACGTGTCATCTGCACTGATATTCACACATCATGGAAACTCAGTAAATTGTGGCATTGAACTGAAGCTACTTCTAGCTCCACTGGAACTCTGGCCCCCTGAGGCTCCCCAGCTTTGCCCAGCCTGAGTTGAAGGACACCCTTGTCCTGGTACACACGCTAAATTTCCACCCTCCCCCCACCATCTACTTCCTCCAGGGAGATCCCCGGGGATTTTGGAAGGTCTCTGCTTTTGTCAGCTGGAACCAGGATTGCCCAATACATACTATGCGACTCTGCTGCCAGAGTAGGCTCCTGGGTGAATGGTCCAAGTTGGCAGAGTGGCTTTGCCACAGAGCTGCTCAAACCGGTGGAGTTTGCTCCTAGGGCATTACTTTATCCATCTCAGGATACTCTAAAAATGGCCTTTTGCTTTTAGAAATGCCTGGGATTGCTGTTGTGTGAGGTTTGTTAGGCAGCTGAGTGGAAATGGTAGATTGATGGAGCTTCTAGCACTTTCTCAGTGATTCACTCAATAGCTATTTTTTATTTTTTATTGAAGTATAATTGATTTACAAAGTTTCAGGTGTACAGCAAAGTGATTCAGTTATATCTATATTTATACCTATGCATCTATACTGTCTATCTATATATTCTTTTCAAGATTCCTTTCTCATGTATGTTATTACAAAATATTGAGTATAGTTCCCTGTGCTGTACAGTAGGTCCTTGTTTATTACCTATTTTATATACAGTAATATGTATCTGTCACTCCAAAATTCTTAATTTATCCCTTTCTCCTGCCTCTTCCTTTTGGTAACTTAAGTTTGTTTTCCATATCTGTGAGTCTGTTCCTATCTTGTAAATAAATCCATTTGTATCACTTTTTTTTTTACATTCCACATATAAGTGATATCTTAGGATATTTGTCTTTCTCCATCTGGCTTACTTTACTTAGTATGAAGTCTATCTAGGTCTATCTATGTTGCTTCAAATGGCGTTATTTCATTGTTTTTATGACTGAGTAATATTCCACTGGATATGTGCCACATCTTTATCCATTCATCTGCCGATGGACATTTAGGTTGCATCCATGTCTTGGCTGTTGTGAATAGCTCGACAGCTATTTCTTGAGAGCTCCCTCTATGGAAATCACTGACCTAGGCAAGTGGGATGTTCAATAGTGAGGGTTGAAAAGCAAAACCCTGCCTTTAGCAAGGTTATAGATATCTGTGGTGAGTGTATGTATGTGGGTGCTGTGTGTGTATTATTGGGTTAGTAGGCGAAGTGAGGGATTAAGGAATGTAGTTCATTAACCAGAGAACCAGGCAAAATGCAATAAGTACCAGAGGAGAGGATGGCCTTGGAGTCTGGGCAGCACGAATGAGTCTAGGTGTATTGATAGAATTGGGAACTTATACGAGACAATACTTTCTCTCTAAGGAGCAGAACCACAGAAGAAACAAGAGAAGCATGAAAGCCAAGGGAAATAGAGCCATGGACACCTGCAAGATGGGCAACCAGCAGCACAAAAAAATAAGACTGCGTAATTATCTGGCCTTGCTGTCCCTACTGAGAAGAAAACCCAATGTGCCTTCCTGATGCCCCCAGAAATGAGCCAAAGCATGAAGGAGGCTCAGACCTGGGTTTTCGGCCTCAGCTATGCTGTGGACTGGCTGTGTGACCGTGGCCACACCACACAGCCTTTCTGGACCTCAGATCCTGGGCAAGAAATGAGTGGGTGGCAAGTGCGTGGTTTTAGGGCCGTGTTAGCTGGAGGTTGTAGGGCCTAAACTGCATCTTTCTCCCTCTGCTGGAGCCTGTATCCCGGTCAGAACCTGGGGATGGCAGCCACTGTGGGAAAGGGAAACAGGGCAAAGGGAAAGAACACATGTCCTGATCTGTATTTCTTAGCATCTTTCAGCACTGCTTGCACTGTGGGCTGCAAAGGGAGAGAAAGAGAAAAATTCAGCTTGGTGGTTTTATGATGCCATTTGTGGGCTGTGTTTGATTTAGGATTTAGTGGTATAAACTTCTAGTAAACTGATCATACACTTATTGCCAATTCCATGGGTGCTATTATAACTTACTAAATAATTGCTGTTTTCCTTTAGTGTCTAAACCTGCCAGATGGTTGCAAGCTTTGTCGTGCATTTTTGTATTTCTCTAAATTAAACATTTTCTCCCCTGCTTCCGCAAGTCACTTTCAAACCTCATGTCTTATATTATAAAACAGACTGCCCCATAGAAATTAGTTTCTCATTAAGAACGAGTGAGATTTGTCTTCACAGACATTTATGACCACAGGAATGTAATCAAAAGAAAGTAGGCGATTCTTCATTATTCCATTATTACTATCTTATTTTGTCTCCTGGCAATGGCTGGGAAGTTTTTTTCCTACCCCCCTCCCATCTTACGTGGCTGGATTCCATGTGCTGAACATCCCCACAGGAAATAGTGAGGCCAGCTGTTTACTGCCCAGTATACAGTGTGCAGAGAGAGCCTGAACAGTGCTGAGCTGATTGCTGATCAGGGCCTTAGGCTTTTGCCAGGGAGGGAACATAGCCATTGCCTTGCCTACTTATGGAGCACAGCCTGCAACTCCAACTTACAGGGAAACCCAGAACCATCTGGGCTTGGGCAGGTCCTGCCCAACCTCTGAGCCTAGTTTCCAGCCCCATGTAACCACAGGATATGGTGGGAAGCCCTGCCCAATGAGAGGGCCCAGGCAGTCCATCTAAACATGGATGATTAGCACAACCTGACTCCACCAGACCAAGAGTGAACACAGAGCCCAGCCACAGCTCTGCCCAGTCACATGCAGAGTCTAATCTTTGACCCTACCCTGCCAAGAAACACAGCCTACAACCTTGCTGGACCATAGGTGGTTACAGAGCCCAGGTAGTGGCTCCAAAAAACTGGAAACAACATACTGAAACTTAGGAGATTCAGCAAAAGCAGCTCTAAGAGCAAGGTTTAAGGCTATACCTGTGTAAATTAAGGAAAAAGAAAGATCTCAAATAAACTTTACACCTCAAGGACCTAGAAAAAGAAGAGCAAACTTAGCCCACAGTTAGCAGAAGGAAGAAAATAATAGAGATTAGAGCAGAAGTAAATGAAATGTAAAATAGGAAAACAGTAGAAAGGAAATCAACAAATTCAAGAGTTCATTTTTTTTAAGATAAATAAACCTTTAGCTAGACTTCCAAGAAGAAAAGGGAGCACTCCTAAATAAAATTATAAATGAAAGAGGGGATATTACAACTGTTGCCGTAGAAATACAAAGGATCATAAAAGATTACCATGCTGATGAATTGGACAATTTAATAGAAATGGATACACCTCTAGAAACAAATAACCCACCGAGACTGGATCATGAAGACATGGAAAATCTAAGCAGAATAATAATGAGTAAGGAGGTTGAATTGGTAATCAAAAACCTCCCAGCCATTGGGAGGAATCTTAAACATTTTTTAAAAATAAAGAAGGCAGTTCCCGTCATGGCGCAGTGGTTAATGAATCCGACTAGGAACCATGAGGTTGCGGGTTCGATCCCTGGCCTTGCTCAGTGGGTTAAGGATCTGGCGTTGCCGTGAACTGTGGTGTAGGTCACAGACGTGGCTCGGATCTTGTGTTGCTGTGGCTGCGGCGTAGGCCAGTGGCTACAGCTCCAATTAGACCCCTGGCTGGGAAACTCCACATGCTGCGGGTGCAGCCCTAAAATGACAAAAGGCAAAAAAAAAAATAAATAAATAAAGAAGAAGGAAGACTCCTACCAAACTTATTTTATGAGATTGCCATTACCCTTAGGCCAAAACCAGATAAGGTCACTGCGACAAAAGAAAACTGCAAATCAATTTGTCTGATGAATATATATGCAAAATTCTCAAAAAAAAATACTAGCAAACCAAATTCATCAGCACATTATAAGGATCATATACCATGATCAAATGGGATTCACCCCTGGGATGCAAGGAAATTTCAACATATGCAAATCCATCAATCATACCTCACATTAATAGAATAAAAGACAAAATCAGATGATCATCTCAATTGATGGATAAAAGGCATTTGATGAAATTCAACCTTCTTTATTGATAAAAAGTCTCAACAAATTGTGTAAAAAAGGAATGTACTGCTATAAAATAAAAGACATATTTGATAAGCCCACAGCTAACATCTTACTCAACAGTGAAAGTTTGAAAGCTTATTCCTCCAAGATCAGGAATAAGATAAGTGTGCCCACTATTACCATCCTATTCAACATAGTACTAGAAGTCTTGGCCAGAGCAATCAGGCATGTAAAAGAAATACAGAAATCCAAGTCATAAAGGAATAAATAAAATTGTCTCTGCTTGCAGATGACATGACACTATATACATATATATGCATATATATATATATATGTATATATATATATATATATATATATATATATATATATAATCTTAAAGATGCTATTCCAAAAAACTGGAAGTTAAAATAAAATTGCTGGATATAAAATCAACATAAAAATAAGTATCATTTCTATACACCTAACAACAAACTACCAAAAGAAGAAAAAAGAAAACAATCCCACTTAAGTAGCATTAAAAACAATAAAACTTTTAGGAATAAATTTAACCAAAGAGGTGAAAGGTCTGTACACTGAAAACTGTAGGACACTGAGGAAAGAAATTGAAGACACAAATAAATGGAAGGGTATCTCCTATTCATGGGTCAGAAGTGTTAATATTGTTAAAAAGTCCATACCACCCAGAGCCATTTATAAATTTAATGCAGTCTCCATCAAGAATCCAATGGCATTTTTCACAAAAATCGAACAAATAATCCTAAAATTTGTGTGGAACTCAAAAGGCCCCAAATAGCCAAACTGATCTTGAAAAAGAATATAGAGACATTACACTCCAAATTTTAGACTATTTTAGAAAGCTGTAGTAATCAAACCCATGTGGTATTGGCATAAAATCATAAATATAGACAAATGGAACCCCCAGAATTAAATTTATGCAATTATGGTTAATTAATTTATAACAAAGGAGTCAAGAATAATTAAAGGCTAAAAGATAATCTCCTCAATAAATGGTGCTGGAAAAATGGCCACATGAAAAAGTGAAACTGGACACCTGTCTTATACCACTCACAAAGATATTTCAAACCTTTAAAGGATTAAACACTTAAAATGTAAGACCTGAGGAGTTCCTGCTGTGGTGCAGTGGGTTAATAATTCAACACGTCTTTCTTTGATCCCCCGTCTAGCACTATGGGCTCCGATTCAGTCCCTGGCCTGGGAAATTCATATGCCTGGGGGACAAGTGAAAAAAGGAAAAAAAAAAGTAAGACCTGAAACCATAAAACTCCAAGGAGAAAACAGGGAAAAACCTCCTTAACATCTGTGACAATTATTTTGTGTTTATGACACCAAACGTTCAGGGAACAAAAAAAAAAATAGACAAGCTGGACTTCATCAAACTAAAAGCTTCTGCCAGGCAAAGAAATGATCAATAAAATGAAAAGTGACCTACAGAATGGTAAAAAATTTGTAAACCTTATATCTGATAAGGCGCTAATATAAAAAACATACTAGTTCCTCATACAACCCAAGAGAAGGAAAAACAAAACCCAAATCAAAAAACAAAAACACAAATACAGATAATCAAGTTTAAAAATGGGCAAAGGGGATTCCCATTGTGGTGCAGTGGAAACAAATCTGACTAGGAAACATGAGGTTGTGGGTTCGACCCCTGGCCCCACTCAGTGGGATCCTGCATTGCTCTGGTTGTGGTGTAGGCCGGAGACTACAGCTCCAATGTGACCCCTAGCCTGGGAAAATCCATATGCAGAGTGAGTGTGGCCCTAAAAAAAGACAAAAAAAAAAATAAAATGGGAAAAATAACTGTATAGACATTTTTCCAAATAAGATATTTAAAGGGCCAACAAGTGCATGAACAGGTGCTCAACTTCCTAATCATCAAGGAATGCAGATCAAAACCACAATGAGATGTCATCTCAGACCTGGTGAGATGACTGTTATCAAAAAGAGAGGAGATAGAAAGTGCTGACAAGGGTGTGGAGAAAAGGGAGCCCTTGTGCACTGTTTGTAGGAATGCATTGGTGGAGTCACTATGGGGAACAGTATGAAGCTGTCTCCAAAAATTAAAGATAGGAGTTCCCTTGTGGGATAGTGGGTTAAGGATCTGGCATTGTCACTGAAGCAGTTTAGGTTGCTGCTGCAGTGTGGGTTCAATCCCTGGCCCAGAAACTTCCATATGTTGTTGGCACAGCCAAAAAAGATAGAACTATTATATGATCCAGCAATTCCACTTCTGAGTTTTTATCCAAAGGAAATGAAATTACTATCTCAAAGAGATACCAGCATCTCCATATTCATTGCAGCATAATTTATAATATTTAAGACACAGAAGCAACCTAAGTAACTATTTGCAGATGAATGGATCAAGAAAATCTCTTTCTGTCTCTGTCTCTGTCTCTCTCTCACACGCGGAGGAATATTATTCAGATATAAACAGAAGGAAATCTTGCCAATTGCAACATACAAAAACCAGTTGAATCTTTATACACTAACAACAAATGATCACATGTGGAATCTAAAATAATTGAACTCATAGAAAGAGAGGGTAGATTGGTGGTTTCCAAGGGTGGAGGTGGGGTGGGTCTGAGGAAATGTGTGAAGATGGTTAAAGATACACAATTCCATTTATAATATGAACACGTTCTGAGCATGTAATATATAGTATGGTGACTATAGATTATAGTACTGTAAACTTGAAAATTTCTGTAAGGTTAAATCTTAAAATTTGTCACTTCCCACCCAAAGTTATCTATGTAGGGTGATGAGTATGCTACCTAACCTTATTCTGGTAATAATTTTGTTTTATGTATATGTACATATATATAGTAAAACATCACATTGTACACTTTAAACTTAATGTTATATACCAGTCATATCTCAAGAAGCTGGAAAAAGACAGTGAATTAAAAATGGTGGGACATACTCTTGGGGAGAAGGGTGGAAGTATTATCTGTTATATAACCTAATGGAGAGCAGTTTGGAAATATCTGTAAAATCATTTTTTGGTATTTTTATTGGAGTACAGTTAATTTACAATGTTATATTTGTTTGAGATGGACAGCAAAGGGATTCAGTATAATGTGTATATTCTTTTTCAGATTCTTTTCTATTATAGGCTATTACAAGATATATTGAATATAGTTCCCTGGGCTATACAGTAGGTCCTCGTTATTTACCTGTTTTATATATAGTAGTGTATATATTTTAATTCCAAATTCCTGATTTATCTCTTCCCTTCGATCCCACCATCGCCTTTGGTAACCATAAGTTTGTTTGCTGTGTCTGTGAATCTGTATCTGTTTTGTAAATAAGTTCATTTGTATCCTTTTTTTTAGATTCCACATATAAGTTATGTAATATGCTATTTCTCTTTCTCTGTCTGATTTACTTCACCTAGTGTGATAATCTCTAGGTCCATCCATATTGTTGTAAATGACATTATTTCATTCTTTCTTATGGCTGAGTAGCGTTCTATTGTGTAGATATGTGTGTTTAAGTGTGTGTGTACCACATCTTCTTTATCCATTCATCTGTCAGTGGACATTTAGGTTGCTCCTGTGTCTTGGCTGTTGTGAATAGTGCTGCTATGAACATTGGGATGCATGTATCTTTAATTTTTTATTGGATTAGGTTTGATAATATTTTGATGAGGAGTTTTGATTCTGTGTTCATTATTGATATTGGCCTGTAATTTTCTTTTTTGATGGTGTCTTTATCTGGTTTTGGTATCAGAGTGACATTAGCCTCAGTGAATGAGTTCAGAATCATCCCTTTACTCTTAAATTTTATGGAGTATTTTGAGAATGACTGGTGTTAGTTCTTCCTTAATTGTTTGGGAGGATTGAAATGTGCAACTGTCTAGTTCTAGATTTTTGTTTGTTGAGATTTTTTTTTTAAGTTTTAATGAAATAGAGATGATTTACACTGTTGTGATAATTTGTGCTGTACAACAAAGCGGTTTCATTATACATGTACATACATCCTTTCTTTTTTAGGTTATATTCCCATATAGATTATCACAGAATATTGGGTACAGTCCCGGTGCTATACAGCAGTATGCCATTGCCCAGTCATCCCATATACCACAACGTGCATATGCCAGTCCCAAACCCCCAATCCCCCCCTCCCCCATCTATCCCCTTTGGTAACCATAAGTTTGTTTTCAAAACCTATGAGTCTGTTTCTGTTCCACAAATGTGTTCATTGGGATTCATTTCTGGGCTTTCTATCCTGTTCCACTGATGTATATACCTCTTTCTGTGCCAGTACCATACTGTTTTGATGGCCTAGAATGTGACTGTTTTGTGAAAAATAATGTATATTCTGCAGCTTTTGAATGGAATGTTCTATAGCTATCTATTAAGTCCACGTAGTCTAATGTTTAATTTATGGCCAGTGTTTCCTCGTTGATTCTGTCCAGATGACTTTCCATTGATGTGAATGGGGTGTTCAAGTTCCCCAATATTATTGTGTTACTGTGAACTTCTCCCTTTATAAATATTTGCTTTATATATTTTGGTGCTCTTGTTAGGGTGTATATATATTAACAATGGTTATGCCTTTTTCTTGGAATGACTCCTTTATCACTATGTGATGTCTTTCTTTATCTCTTGTTATAGTCTTCACTTTATTTTATTTATCTATCTATCTATCTATCTATCTATCTATCTATTTATTTATTTATTTATTTATTTTTTGTCTTTTTTGCCTTTATCTAGAGCCGCACCCGCAGCATATGGAGGTTCCCAGGCTAGGGGTCTATCAGGAGCTGTAGCTGCCGGCCTTCGCCACAGCCACAGCAACGCGGGATCCGAGCCCCATCTGCAACCTACACCACAGCTCACGGCAAGGTCAGGGATCGAACCCGCAGCCTCATGGTTCTTAGTCAGATTTGTTAACCACTGAGCCACAAGGGAATTCCACAGTCTTCACTTTAAAGTGTTCTTTGTCTGATAAAAGTTTCGCTAACTCAGCTTTCCATTTGAATGGAATACCTTTTTCCATGCCCTCACTTTCAGTCTGTATGTGTCTTTAGACCTGAAGTGAGTTTCTTGTAGGCAGCATATATATGGGTCTTCTTTTGTATCCCATCCAGCCACTCTGTGTCTTTCAATTAAAGCATTTGCTCCATTAACATTTAAAGTTATTATTGGTAGGAGTGTACCTACTGCCATTTTATTGCTTTGGGGCTGTTTTGTAGGTTTTTGTTTCTTCTTTTGCTCTCTTTGGTGATTTTATGACTATCTTAATGTTATATTTTAGATTCTTTTCTATTTGGGTATGTGTATCTATTACAGATTTTTGCTTTATGGTTACCATGAGGTGTGTGTGTGTGTGTGTGTATACACATATACACACACACATATGTACATATATATGTATATATATATTTTTTTGATTGATGATCTCTTAAGTTTGTCACATTCTAATCACCCTACCTTTTTATTTTCCCCACCGCACATTTAATGTTTTGACAAAAACAAAACAAAATAAAAGAAGAGCTTATAATATGCTGTCTACAAGAGATTCATCTTATGGCAAAGGACACACATAAATTGAAAGTGCGGGAACATAACATAATAAAAGCGATTTATGACAAACCCACAGCCAGTATAATACTCAGTGGAGAGAAGCTGAAAGCATTCCTGCTAAAATCTGAAACAAGACAAGAATGCCGACTCTCACCACTTTTATTCAACATAGTATTGGAAGTCCTAGACACAGCAATCAGACAAAGAAATAAAAGGTATCCAAATTAGAAGAGAAGAGGTAAAATTGTCACTGTATGTGGGTGACATGATACTATATTTTACATCTTTTTGTTTTGTGTATCCCTTACCTACTTATTTTTTTAATTTTAATTTTTACATTATACCCAGCTGTACAGCGTGGTGACAGGGTTACACATACATATATGGATTCATCACAAGTGGTTAGACATAGTTCCCAGTGCTATACGGTAGGATCCTTACCTACTTATTATAAGTATAGATTATTATATTATTTTGCCTTTTAGCCTTCTTATTAGCTTTACATATATATTGTATATTTTCCTTCACCAATGAAATTTTTATTTTGTAATTTTTTAATATTTCTAGTTGAGGTATTTTCTTTTTTCCTTTGAGATGGCACTTTAACATTTCTTGTAAAGGTGGTTTAGTGGTACCAAACTGTTTTGTCTTTTCCTTATCTGTAAAATTTTTGATCTCTCATTCAAATCTGATTTATAACCTTGCCAGGTACAGTTTTTTGTTTTTTGTTTTTTTTTGGTTATAGGTTTTTTTTTCTTTCCTCTCTTTAAATGTATTATGTGACTCCCTTGTGGCTTACACAGTTTCTGCAGAGAAGTCAGTCTTGTGTGTGTGTGTGTGTGTGTGTATGTATATATATATATATCATCTTAATCTATTCATCTGTCATGGACATCTAGGCTGTTTCCATGTCTTAGGTATTGTGAATATTGCTGCAATGAACATAGGGGTGCATGTACCTTTTTCAATGAAAGCTTTGTCTGGATATATGCCCTAGAGTGGAATTGCTGGTTCATATGGTAGTTCTCTATTTGGTTTTCTGAGGTACTTCTGTACTGTTTTCCATAGTGGTTGTACCAATTTACATTCCCATCAACAGTGAAGGAAGGTACCCTTTTCTCCACACCATCTCCAACATTTGTAATTTGTTGACTTGCTAATCATGGCCATTCTGACAGGTGTGAAGGGGGACCTCACAGTAGTTTTGATTTGTACTTCTCTACTAATCAGTGATGTTGAGCATTTTTTCATGTGCTTGCTGTCCATCTGTGTATCTTTTTTGGAGAAATGTCTGTTTTTGCTCATTTTTCAAATTGGTTGTTGGTTTCTTTGCTGTTGAGTAGTATAAGTTTTTTGTATATTTTAGAAATTAAGCCCTTGACAGTTGTGTCATTTGAAACTATTTTCTCCCATTCTGTAAGTTATCTTTTTGTTTTTTTATGTTTTCCTTTGTTATCCAAAAGCTTGTCAGTTTGATTAGGTCCCATTTGTTTATTTTTGCTTTTATTTCTGTCTCCTTAACGTTTGTACAGTTGATGTTAGAGAATGTTTTTCCTATGTTCTCTTCTAGGAGTTTGATGGTGTCTTGTATTATGTTTAAGTCTTTAAGCCATTTTGAGTTTATTTTTGTGCATGGTGTGAGGGTGTGTGCCAGGTTCATTGATTTACACGCAGCTGTCCAGGTTTCCCAGGCCCACTTGCTGAAAGACTTTTTCCCATTTTATATTCTTGCCTCTTTTGTCAAAGATTAATTGACTGCAGGTGTCTGAGTTTTTTTCTGCATTCTCTATTCTGTTCAATTGGTCTCTCTGTCTGTTTTGGTACCAGTAACACACTATCTTGATTGCTATAGCTTTGTAACATTGCCTGAAGTCTGGGAGAATTATGCCTCCTTCTTGGTTTTTGTTCCTCAAGATTGCTTTGGCAATTCTGGGTCTTTTATGGTTCCATATAAATTTTTGGATTGTTTATTGCAGTTCTGTGAAAAGTGTCATGGGCCATTTGATAGGGATTGCATTGAATCTGTAGACTGCTTTGGGTAGTATGGTCATTTTTACAATATTAATTCTTCCAACCCAGGAGCATGGAATATCTTTCCATTTCTTTGAATTCTCTTTAACTTCCTTGATTACTGCTTTATAGTTCTCAGAATATAAGTCTTTCACCTCCTTTGTCAGGTTTACTCCTGGGTGTTTAATTTTTTACGGGTACAATTTTAAAAGGTATTGCATTTTTATATTCCTTTTCTAATACTTTATTGTTAGTATACATAAATGCAACCGATTTCTGAATGTTAATCTTATATTATGCTACTTTGCTGAATTTGTTGATCAGTTCGAATAGTTTTTGGGTGTATACTTAGGGTTTTCTATATATAGTATCATGCCATCTGCATAGAGTGACAATTTTACCTCTTCTCTTACAATTTGGATAAATTTTATTTCCTTTGTTTGTCTGATTGCTGTGGCTAGGACTTCCAATACTATGTTGAATAAAAGTGATGAGAGTGGGAATACTTGTCTTGTTCCATATTGTAGTGGGGAGTCTTTCAGTTTTTCTCCATTGCATATTATATTAACTGTGGGTGTGTCATCAATGGCTTTTATTACATTAAGGTATGTTCCCACTATGCGCACTTTTGTAAGAGTTTTTACCATGAACGGATGTTGGACATTGTCAGATGCTTTTTCTGCATCTGTTGAGATGATCACATGGTTTTTGACTTTTCCTTGGTTAATGCGATATATGATGTTGATTCATTTGTGTGTATTGAACCATTCTTGTGAACCTCGGATGAATCCCACTTGGTCATGGTGTATTATCCTTTTTTCTGTTGTTGGATATGGTTAGCTAAAATTTTGTTGAGAATTTTTGCAATTATATTCATCAAAGATATTGGCCTACAATTTTCTTTTTTGGTAGTATCTTTGGCTTTGGTATTAGGGTGACGGTGCCTTCACAGAATGCCTTTGGGGGTGTTCCTTCTTCTTCTCTTAATCCCTTCATATTCACCCATAATTCCTTCAGTATTTTCACTATATCCTTTTTGAATTCAGTGTCTATTAGACTGCAGAGATCTGTCTCATTGTTTGCTGCTTCAGGTGAATTCTCCTATTCTTTTAACTGGGAATGGTTTCTGAGCCTCTTCATTTCACATATATTATTCTCATTTTGTGAGTTTAGGAAAATCAACTACTGTAGTCTTGGAGGGCTATTTATATGCAAGAGTGCCTCTTTGTATTTTGTTTTTGGTATGAGAGTTTGGGTATTTGCTGTCTCTTTCTTTGGTGTGAACAGACTGTTATCCCTCTGAGTGTGCTTCCAGGGAGAAGGAGGCAATGGTCAGGCTAGTAGTCAGTGCCTAGTTGCTGGGCTCTTGACAGTAGCAAGGACCTGCAGGAAGGTGGCATAGGCTACTCCTAGTTGCAGGGCCCTGGGAAGTGGTAATTAGCCTCAGGCAGATTTAGACAGTTCCGAGGGCATTTGGCAGTGGAAGTGGCAGAGTGTGTGAGTTCCCAGGAGAGTGAGAGTAAGAATGGGTGGTGTTTGGTCAGAATGCCTCCTATATGGTGCCTTCTGAGGTGACTGGGGCCACAAGTGGTGCCTGTTAATGGACCCCTAGTGGTGGCAGGCCACACCCACCTCTGGAGTCAGAGACAACTGTGGTGGTTTGCCCCAGTCGCCTATAGACCACGCACAATGCACCCTGTCCTGCTTATCCCATGCAGGGGGTGCTGCACAGGCTACTCCTAGTTGCCAGGTTCTGAGACGTGACAGTGACCAGACATATGTGGGCACTGCCCCGAGCATTTGGCAAGGGCAGCAGCAGGGCGGGTGTGTTCCTAGGGGAGTGAGAGCAACAATGGATAGTGGTCCATTGCAGTGCCCTCTTTTTTGCTGACCTCTGAGGTAACTGGGACCACAGGTAGGGCCTGTTCACAGAACCCTAGTGGTGGTGGGCCATGCCTCCCTCTGGTTTCTGGGATGACTGCTATGGTTTGTCCCTGCTTCCCATAGATCACACAAGAGGCGCTGCATTGTGCTTAGCCTCCTGCTGCCCTTAGCCCACACAAGAGGTGTCTGGCCACTTGTAACCTGCACAAGAGGTGCCCGGTCTCCAGTAGCCTGAGCAAGTGTCCTCTCACCACCTGTAGCATGCGCCAGAGGCTCCTCCACTCTGAAAGTCTGCTAATGCACAGGGAAAGAGATTCCTATGACAGGCCACCCCTTCTCTTCTCACCCTCCCCAACAATGGCACCTTGCTTCTCCTGTGTGCCCATACCTCCTCCTGGGTTCCCTCATCTGTCCCTCTCCCCATCCCTTGGCACACTGCTCCCTAGCCCCTCAGGCCTGTCTCCATACAGCCAACCCTCGATGTCTCCCCAGAACTGACCTCTTGAACCTGAGTCTCAGTGCCCAGCCCCTGCTCGAACATCTCAGGCTGTGCTGTCTGGGGTGGTGGTGCAGATAATTTGTGTGGCTCTCACTTTGCTTTGCCCTCCTCAGTCCAGCGTCTGTGCTCTTCTCGGTGACTTTTAGGTCCCTCCATCCTGGCTGATCTCCCCATTGGTTAGGTGGCTTCCCGGGGTGTGGGTTCCTTTGCTCTTTAACAGCTCCCTCTCAGGAGTGCTGGTCCAGTCCTGATTCCTTTTGTCTCTCTCTCTATTTTTTCCTTTTGTTCTACCCAGTTATGTGGAGGGTTTCTTGCGCTTTTTGGAGGTTTAAGTTCTTCTGCCAGCATTCAGTAGATGTTCTGTGTGAATCGTTCCACAGGTAGTTGTGTTTTGTTGATGGGTTGATGGGAAAAGGTGATGGCGACATCGTACTCCTCTTGATCCTTCCTCTCCTCTGCTCTGATCTTTATGATTTCTTCCCTTCTACTAACTTTGGCCTTCGTCTGTTATTCCTTCTCTAGTTGCTTCAGGTGTAATATTAGATTTTATTTGAGCTTTTTCTTGTTTCCTGAGTTAAGATTGTATAGCTATAAGGTTCCCTCTCAGAACTGCTTTTGCTGTGTTCCATATGTTTTGGATTGTCATATTTTCATTGTCACTTGTCTCTTTTCTAAGTGTCTTTTTGTTTTCTTTTTGATTTCTTCAGTGATCGATTGGTTGTTTAGTAACATATTCTTCAGCTTCCAGGAGTTTGTAGGTTTTTTTTTTTCCTATTTTTTTTCTTGTAGTTGATTTCTAGTCTCACACCATTGTGGTTGGAAAAAAATGCTTGATGTAATTTCAATTTTTTAATAATTTACTAAGGCTCGATCTGTGGCATAAAGTGTGATCTATCCTGGAAAAAGTTCCACGTGCATTTGAGAAGAGTACAGATTCTGCTGCTTTGGGATGAAATGTTCTATAAATATCAGTTAAGTCTATCTGATCAAGTGTTTATTCAAGGCCTGTTTCTTTATTAATTTTCTGTTTGGATGATGTGTCCATAGATGTAAGTGGGGTGTTAAAGTATCCCATTGACAAGATGCTAGACATAGAAAATACTAAAGATACTATCCGAAAACTGAGAGAGCCCATCAATGAATTTGGTAAAGCTGCAGGATACAAATTTAATATGCAGAAATTTCTTGCATTTCTTTATACTAATAATGAAAGGTCAAAAAGAGAAATTAGGGAAACAATCTCATTTAACATCACATCAAAAAGATTAAAATACCTAGGAACAAACCTACCTAAAAGAGACAAAAGACCTATACTCTGAAAACTATAATATGCTGATGAAAGAATCCAAAGACGACACAAGCAGATGGAAAGATGTACCATGCTCTTGAATTGGAAAAATCAGTATTGTCAAAATGACTATGCTGCCCAAAGCAATCTATATACTCAGTGTGATCCCTATCAAGTCACCAATGACATTCATCACAGAACTGGAACAAAATATTTTAAAATTTGTGTGGAAACACAAAAGACCTCGAATAGCCAAAGCCATATATATAAAAAAAAAAGGGAAATGGAAGAAACAGTCTTCCTGACTTCAGACTATACTACAAAGCTACACACTACTGTATACACACACTACTGGATAAAATAGATGCTTAAGGAGAATCTACTCAATAGTTTGTAATAATCTATATGAGAAATAATGGATACATTTATATATATATGACTGGTTCACATTTTTGTATACTTGAAACTAACTCAACATTTTAAGTCAACTACTCCAATAAAATTAAATTTAAAAACAAAAATAAAAACCAAAATCACTTGTACCTCAAAGTTACCATTAAGAAAGTGAAAATACAACCCAAAGATTGGGCAGAATATATTTGCAGGTCATATATCTCATAAGTGTTTGATATCCAGAGTATATGAAGAAATCTTATGACACATCAATAAAAAGACAAATAGGCTAGTTAAAAATTGGCAAATCATTTGAATAGATATTTCTCTAAAGAATATATAAAATGACCAGTCAGTAAATGAAAAGATGCTCAATGTCATTCATTATTAGGGAAATGCAAATCAAAACCACATTATGGTACCATTTACAACCACTAGAATTAGTATAATTTTTAAAAAGAAGACCATAACAAGTGTTGTTTGGTATGTGGAGAAACTGGAACCTTTATACCTTGCTGATAAGAATGTAAAATGATACAGCCGCTTTGGAAAACAATTTTGCAGTTTCTCATAAACATTAGACATAAAGTTACCATATGACCAAAAATTCTACTCCTAGGTATCTACCCAAGAAAAATGAAAACATATGTCCAAACAAAAACTTTTATATGAATGTGTATAGTTGCAATATTCATTATAGCCAGAAGGTAGAAACAACCCAAATATCTACCAACTAATAAACAGGTTTTTAAAATATTATTTATCCATACAGTAGAATATTACTGTAACATAAAAGAAGTGAAGTATTGATACTTTCACAACATGGGTAAATCTTGGAAACAGTATGTTAAATGAAAAAATTGAGGAGTTCCTGCCATGGCAAAGTGTTTTAAGAATCCATCTGCAGTGGCCTGGGTGTCTACAGAGGTGCAGTTTCAATCCCTGGCCTAGGGCAGCGGGTTAAAGATTCAGCATTGCCCCAGTGGTGGAATAGATCACAACTGTGGCTTGAATTCAGTCTTTGGCACAGGTACAGCCATAAAATTTAAAAGAAAAAACATTCAGACACAAAGAGTGACATGTTATATGGTTCTATTTATATTAAAGTCAAGAATGGGTAAATCCATAGAGAAGGGGGAGTTCCTGTCGTGGCTCAGTGGTTAACAAATCCGACTAGGAGCCATGAGGTTGCGGGTTCGATCCCTGGCCTTTCTCAGTGGGTTAAGGATCCGGCGTTGCCGTGAGCTGTGGTGTAGTTTGCAGATGTGGCTTGGATCCCCCGTTGCTGTGACTCTGGCGTAGGCCGGCAGCTACAGCTCCTGTTAGACCCTTAGCCTGGGAACCTCTATGTGCCGCGGGTGCAGCCCTACATAAGGCCAAAAAGTAAAAAAAAAATTTTAAAAATCCATAGAGAAGGGGAGAATTGAGAGTAACTGCTAATGGGTATGGGGTTTTTCTGGGAAATGTTCTGGAATTAATTATAATGGATGCAAATCCTGTTAATATAGTGAAACACATTGAACTGTCCACTTTAAAGGGTAAATTTTATAGAATGTGAGTTAGATCTCAGTAATAAAATCAATGAATAATTAAAATATGCTGTATATTAGAATATGATGAGAATAGATTTGAAAGTCATTGATGGCATGATTCAGCCACTAACTACCGGGGATCCTTGATTTCTTCCTTGGCAAAATAAGGGTTTAGTCTAAATGATCTGGAGAGAATCTTCCAAATTTAGGTTCCAGCGATTTTCTCAATATTCTTACATGATTAGCAGTTTCAAAAGAACGGCTGCAAAGGTTAACTCTAGAATAAAATCCAACCTTTATACCTTTGGTATCTCACTGAAGGCATTTCTATTTTTGAGTGCTGGTCATTTATCTATTTCCCTGATAATAAAGAACAACTTTGATTTGATGGAATTTCTATAAGAATATAATTTCCTGTGAAGATTTCTGATTGATTGTGAGTGCACAGAGAGAAATAGTGATGCTAAAGTAATTTATAAAACTGAATATAACCACAAATGAGAGAACAGTTTTCACCAGGATTTAATGAAGAAAGAAATATGAGTGGCTGTTGAATTTTTGAGTCAAGTTGTGAGCATACAATAGTCATTGTCGACATAAAAATAGAGGGTAAAGAGTAATGACTGCATAAATTCTGCAAGATCACGGCTTTTGTATAAAATCTTTGTATAGATGATAACACAGTGTCTAAGAGCTTGGGCTCTGCAATCACCTTGTCTGGGTTAGGATGGGACCCCCTGCACTTACCAAACCACTCTGTGCCTCTTTCCTTATCTATCATGTAGGTGTAGTAATTTATGTCCCTATAAGTGTTATGATGATTAAATAAGATGATATTAAAAAGCATTGAGAAAAGTATCTGAGCCATGGTTAAGGACTCAGCAAACGTTAGCATTATATATTTTCAACAAATACTCAAATGCTTGGCTAATGCTTTAAACACAACTAGCATTGTTTTGAAAAATACTTGTTTACAGTGTATTGTAAAGCACTTTCCCTGTAGTTATTTCTTGTTGTAAATGAGATTTTTCATATTGTAAAGAACATTTTTCTTTACAGGGTAAAAGCGAGAAAACTTCACTCACAAAATGAAGAGCCTGACAATAATATTTGTCCTAATCTTTTGGACTGAAACACTGACAAGTCAGAGCCAAGGTACCAGTATATATTATGTTTATTATTATTTGGGAAATAATAAATACCTATTTTATGTCTCAACAAATGTTAACTTTAATAAATAGAAACAAAAATTCATTTATTTACTGAAAAATCAAAGTAGACAGCATTTAATTGTAGTTGGTGATATGTAAAATCAAGCAAACTTAAGCTTTCAAAGATGACAGAAAGACACGGGAAAAAGTAATGAATTATGCTGCACCTGGCAAGAAAAACTTTAATTGTTCATGGATTTGCTTTAGTCCTAGTACTCCACGTCTCTATGAATAGAGTCAAGTCACTTGTTTTACAGGTCAGTTTGCAGCTTGGCCTTACTAAATGCAAGAAAAGGACAAAAAAAAACCCCACAGAAGAAAAAAGAATATATATATGTATATATATAAAATCTTCTTATATATATATGAAATGGAATATGAAACTAGGTTTTGTCACTCTTCCATAATTACTAAAAACATCATTTAAGAAGTATTTTTAACTGTCCTGTGCTACCCTGGTATTTCCTGATGAATTTTGGCATCACTTTGAAAGAAATGTCCTGCTTAGTTAGACATTTACCAGTAGGTCCCTAATTGGGAGGGTGAAGGGTGTCAGTGCTGGTGTGGCCTTCTCTTGTCCGGATGCCCTCTCTCAGGCTGGTACACACAGCCCCACCCCCAGCTACTGTGAGTATTGCCTGCAACAGCCCACAGCCAAAACCCGCTTTCTCAGGGTGATTGCTCTTAGATTTCCCAGAGCCATCTACCCAGGAAGTTATGCCCATAATTCTCCACCCCTTCCCTCCAATTCTTGGAGAAAGTCCGTAGCTAATGACTGATAGGCAAATACAAAAGCTGTCCTTCTTGCCCCAAAGAGGGACACTGTGGTATAAGGGATGTTCCAGAGTCACCTCAGATTCAGCCACACCCTGTTTTGCTTCAGTGCTACTTCTCTTCCTCTGCTTCTCTTCAGTCAAGCCCCTCTCTCAGATCTTCCTCTCTACTCTCCAACCCAAGACAACTGCTCACTGGAGGCTGTTTTAAAAGTTGCTGTATGTCCACTTGGAGGCTTTCTGGTATCATGTTGTTTATTATTATTATTTTCTGCATCTACCACATGTGGAAGTTCTTGGACCAGGGATCGAACCTGTGCCACAGTAGTGACAACACCAGATCCTTAACCTGCTGAGTCATCAGGCAACTCTAATGTTGTTTATTCTCTTAATACAATATCAGGGTTTGGGGCTTCACAAACAAAAAAGAAAAAGATGTCGGTTGCCTCTGGTATAGAGTTAAGAAAGAAAAATCTTTTACCAACGTATAGAAGTCCTCTTGTTTGGTATTTTCATATGCACAGTACAGTTTCTTCTGTTTTACCTCCAGAAGACACTTTCCACGGGGCTCTAAGTTACCTTTAACACTAGGACATTGTCTCAAAGAGTATGGTGGTTAAAACATCAAGGCTGAGTCATCACCTCATTGGGTTTCTGTCATTTTATTTTGGTAGGGCCAGGCCCTGAGTATGCCGATGTGGTGTTTCTGGTGGACAGCTCCGACTCCCTGGATACTAAGTCCTTCCCATACATGAAGACGTTCATCAGTAAGATGATCAACAGCCTCCCGATAGAGACCGATAAGTATCGTGTGGGCCTAGCCCAGTATAGTGATAAGCTCCACACAGAATTCCAGCTCAACACCTTCAAGAGCAGGGGCCCCATGCTGAACCACCTGAAGAAGAACTTCGGGTTCCTGGGTGGCTCCCTGCACATTGGAAATGCACTCTGGGGGGTACATAGGACCTACTTCTCCAACGGAAGGGACAGGAAACAGTTCCCCCCCATCCTGGTGGTCCTGGCTTCAGCCGAGTCCAAGGATGCTGTGGAAGAGGCCTCCGAGGCCCTGCGCAAAGAGGGGGTAAGGATCATCTCTGTGGGGATGCAGAGCGTGTCTGAGGAGACTCTGAAGGCCATGGCCACGGGCCAGTTTCACTACAACCTGAGGACGGTCAGAGACCTCAGTGCCTTTTCCCAAAACATGACACATATCCTCAAGGAAGCAATTCGGTACAAGGAAGGTGAAGCGCACACTGATATACAAGGTAAGGAAGCCCTTGATTGAAAAGTTGCCCCATTCCCATGTGTTCAGATCCAGAGAGTAATTTCTTATTACCTTTAAGGTGCCATCCACCAGAAATCTCTGTATTGCATGCAGAAATGCAGAAGACCCTCTTCTCATCCATTTTCATTTTTGATTCCCTAGGCTAAAAGGAAGGCTACTTATGCCCCCACGACTCGCAACTTCTCATTTGAAACATGCTTTATATATATCTTAGGAAAGTTCTATATGAAGAGCACCTAACCAGAAGACCTTTCAGTACAAATAGTTTATTTGGGAGGTAATCCTAGGAAGCATTAGTAAAGAAAGAGTAAAGTGAGACAGGAAGCGTAGGGTAGAAAGATTCCCCAGCAAAATGGTTTTCCTGGCTGCCTCTGTGCTCAGTTGATGACAATAGGCCATTCAGAGCAGATGGTATCTAGTTCCAAGACTCAAGGAAGTCACTTGGTGTGGTACTAATTGCCCTGACCACAGGTCAAAAGAACATAGACAATGCCACTAGCTGGCTATGCACTTAGGAAGTGTTATCTCTCTGAGCCTTGCATCAGCATCCTCGTTTGTAAACTAAGAGAACCGAGATGGTTTGAAACATTTTTCCTGCTCTACCAACTCACCAATTCCTTGGCTATTGCTATGGGTTGATTTTGTAGTCAGACCAGGCTAGGTTTGACTTCCTGAAAAATGGGAAGTATATTTCTTTCACTTGTATCATTATAGGGCTGGTGCTCAGGTTGACCAGTTGTCTTTCCTCTACTGTGGTGCTTAGGTTGGTTGTGGTTCTTCTGCCTTCCAATATTACTTTCAAGTTGTCATGGAAATTGGTATACAACTAGTAGAAGGGAAAAAAGATGATTACTCCTGGGATCGTTTTATGGACTGAACTTGGTAGAGATACACGCTGCTTCTGCTCACATTTCCTTATCCAGGTCTTAGTCCCATGGCCACAGCCTAATTGCAAATGAGGCTGGGAAATCAGGTCTAGCCCTATGAACAAGAAGAGGAATTGGGTTTGAGTGAGTATCTGGAAGGCTCTGTCACAGTTAGTGGTGCCCCTGAGGTACCAGGGTGTCCCTTTCCCTCCACTGTTCCCATCCTTCTCTCTTTGTGCCTTAAGGGAAATAGCTGGTTCTCACAGCATATGTGATTCTTATCCCAGAGAAAAAACTATCCTGTGGCCCTCCATTCTGAGGACCTTCTAACCCTTTGGTAGCCTGAGGTCTCCAGGACAATAGGGCTTTATGACCTTCCTCGAAGACTGTGTAGGGATTATGTTTCTCTCACTGTTCCTAATTTATTTCACAGCAGTATATATAACAACCCAGTTTTGTTTGACAGAACCCTATCCTTGCCTTTAGAGGTTAAGAGTAAAAGCTTTGGAGTGTTAGTTCAAATCTTGGCTTGGCCACTATGGGGCTCAAGTAAGTTATTTAACCTCTGACCTTCAGTTTCCCTACCTATAAAGTGAGGATAATAGTGCCTACCTTATGATATAGGTCGGATGGCTTTTATGGGGTTTGGCACACAGTTTACTGTCCTTAACATTAATAGCCATTTGCAAATAAATATGAGCCAAACAGGCCATACTGGGAATCAATTTTAGCCACTGTGTGGGGTTCAGTGTGCATTGGTAGATTTATGAGAATTACTTCTAATTCCACAAATATTTCTGAGCTCCTACCAGGCACCAGGCACCGGAGGGGTAGAGATAAGTAAGACTTGCTTACTGGCTTCTAGAGTTCACAATCGCATGGCTAGTTCTTGGCAATACTGAGCTTATCTCTTGGCTACACTCCCGCCTAAGGAGAGTGTGTTCCTCCACCTGCGCCTGGAGTGGGCATTGTCTGTGGATACAGTGTACTCTCCCATGAATTCCAGATTTAGGCAATCACTTGCTTACCTGGCATCTTCAATAGTATATCCCAAACCCAGCATGTCTGAATCTTGAATCCCCCTACAGCTTATTCTTCTTACGATCTTCTTTATTTTGGATAAGGTTACCACCATCATCTACTCAGTTGTTCAAGCCAAAAACCTAGGAGATTTCACTGCTTCTTTTTTTGTCTCTCAACACGTGTCTAATTTATAATCAAGTCCTCTCTGTTCTACCTTTAATTCATGTTCTTATTACTCCTGTTGTTCTGTTTTTAATCTACTTTATCCTTGCCCGAGAAATGTTATCTCTTTCCTGGACTAGGGCAATTGTTTTTTAATGATTTTTTTCATTATCTCCCCTCAGCAACTGGGGTGATATTTAAAAAGTTTAAATAAGATCAAGTGAGTCCCATACGATTTGGGCCCTGCCTCCCTCTGACCTCATCCATCATTTCTTCCCTCACTCACTGGCTCCAGCCACCCTGAGCTTGCTTGTTTCTACTTCATTCTGTTGTTTCTGCCAGGATTCCTCTTCCTTTCAAACAACAAGTAGCAGAATCGTTCTCTTCATTAATATCTCAACCTAAATGTGGTCCTTTCAGAGAGGCCTTCCCTGACTTATTTCTTGGAGACGTTATTCCTCACCCCACATCTCCAGCATAGGGTAATTCAATTGAGTCACCTGTTTTATTTCCTTGCTAGTGTTTATTATGGTCTGAAATAATGGAATCTATTTATCCGCCCTCGCCATAGAATATGAGCTCCTTGAGGTCAGAGCTGTTTCTACTAATTCATACCTACATCCCAGCATTTAAAAGTGATGGCGGTGATTGTGGTGGTGGTTCACGCTGGTAGTAGTGGACTTGGAGGTGGTGGTTGTGGTTGACAGAGGTTGTTGTTGGTGGTCATACTGGTGGGGACGGTGGTCATGAAGACCATGGTGATGGGATGTGTGGTAGGAAAATTGGTAAGAAGTGTTCTTCAGGTAGAAGGAAGAACATTGCAAAGCCTCTGAAGTCAATGACCAATGTAACACTTTTATCTTTTGTTTACTAAAAAAAAAAAAAAAATGCTAACTGTACCTGAAATGACTACCTATTTTTTCATTAATCCCTTTGACAATCTGTAGATTGCCTTTCTCACCTCAGGCCAGGAGTTTGTTCAAACCTCCATACTTTTTCTCTCTCCATAGGCCCCTTCCTCAGGGCCTGTCAGAAAGATTCGCTTGCTGACATCATATTCCTGGTGGATGAGTCCGTCGGGACGAGTCAGAATTTAAGGAACCTGCAGAGCTTTCTGACAAACATCACTTCTTACATGGATGTGAAAGACAATTGCCTGCGGCTTGGACTTATGAGTTACAGTGACAGAGCTGAGACCCTTTCTGTTCTGAAATCGAGCACAAGCCAGGCTGAATTTCAGAAGCAAATCCAGAAGCTCACCCTGCGAGCTGGGAAATCCAATGTTGGGGCTGCCATTGAGAAAATGAGGAGAGAAGGCTTCTCAGCATCACATGGCAGCAGAAGGGCACTGGGAGTGCCTCAGATTGCCGTCTTGGTCACTAACAGGCCATCAGATGACGAAGTGCGTGAGGCCACCCTGAATCTCCGGCTAGAGGATGTAACTGTGTTTGCCATGGGCATCCACGGGGCCAACGAGACCCAGTTAGAAGAAATAGTGTCTTACCCTCCAAGGCAGACGATCTCCAAGCTGGATTCCTACGCAGCCTTGGGAAATTACACTAACAACTTCTTGAAAAAACTCCAGAATGAAATATGGTCCCAAGTTTCGACTCAGGCTGAACAAAAAGAACTCGATAAAACTGGTATGTTTTCAAAAATACGTTTCATATTATAAAAGTGATATGAGTAGCTGCCTAGGGCCTGGGCAGGAGCAAAGACTGACTGTAATTAGATAAGGGAATTATAAAATGTTCTAAAACCAGATTTTAGTGATAGTTGTAAGACTTCGTACATTTCCAAAAGACTATTGAATGATTGCAATGGATGAATTTTTTAAGCATGCAGATCATACCTCAACAAAAGATTAAAAAAATGTTAGTTATAAAATAGTTTAATGGTGTTGATGAACATGACGAAAATAAAATCACCTATAATCCTAGCTTTCAGAGAACACCATTCTTAACATTTATTTCTCTTATCTTTTACTCTCTTCTCTCTTTCTCTACACTCACATACATGAGAATATTCATAGTTTTTTAAAACGACAGAACGTTGTGTGCATCGGGTTGTCAAACAGAACTTTCTGTAACGATGGAAATGTTCTTTATTTTCACTGCCCAATAAGGTAGCCTCTCGCTAATTGTGACTTTCGAGCATTTGGACTGTGGCTAATGGAACTGAAAACTGAGTTTTAAATTTAATTGATTTTTATATTGATACCCACAATGCTAGTGACTACTGTATTTGGACCATGCAGGAATACACTGCTGATCAACATGTATCGGTTACAGTTACTTTTTTTTTTGTCTTTTTGCCTTATCTAGAGCCGCACCCGCGGCACATGGAGGTTCCCAGGCTAGGGGTCTAACAGGAGCTGTAGCCGCCAGCCTACACCACAGCCACAGCAACGCAGGATCCGAGCCGCATCTGCAACCTACACCACAGCTCACGGCAATGCTGGATCCTTAACCCACTGAGCAAGGCCAGGGATTGAACCCACAACCTCATGGTTCTTAGTCAGATTCGTTAACCGCTGAGCCACGAAGGGAACTCCCTACAGTTACTTTTGAGTGTTACTAACAAAAGAAAAAAATAATACTTATTTAAACAGGATAAAACTATTTTTTTCAGGATAAAACTATTTCTTTCTGTTTCACCAATAAGTCCTAAGGTAGGTATACACCACAGTGTCAGGGACCCTGTCTCTTTTCTAAGTTACGGTTTTTGCTGTTTGTGGCCTCTTTTCCCAGGATCATGATCCACAATAAAAGCTCCCGACATTACATTCACATCTGACAACAAGAACAATGAAAGAGAAGGAAAAGGGCAGGCTTCCCCCTCCTTTGCTTCAGAGATATTCCCAAGAATTACCCATACCATCTTTGCTTACATGCCCCTGGCCAGAATTTAGTCACACGTCACACCTCAATGAAAAACTGAGAGATAGAAAATGTCTTTTTGGGGGGCAGTCAAGTACTTGGGTAAATACTGGGAACGGAAGAGAGAATGGATATTTGGATTAACCAATATGATATGCCTAACTTTTCTATCAACCTTATATCATGGACTCTTGTCCATTTCCTTAAATATTCTTCTGCAGTATTCTTTTTAGGTTAGGAATATCATCCCATTCTATGGATAGAACATAATCTAACACATCCTAAATTGGGGAGTTCCCATTGCTGCTTAGTGGGTTACAAACACGACTAGTATTCATGATGATGCAGGTTCTATCTCTGGACTCCCTCAGTGCGTTAAGGATCTGGTGTTGCTGGGAGCTCTGGCGTAAGCTGGCAGCTCCAGCTCCAACTGGACCCCTAGCCTGGGAACTTCCTTATGCTGCAGGTGTGGCCCTAAAAAGCAAAACAAACAAACAAAAACATAACCTAAATTTTTGTATATAGAGTTCGTTGCCAGCGTTTTGCTCCTAGAAAAGTCTTGTATGGATCAACATTGTACTTAACACTTATATCTACAACCATGATTGTTTTTTCACTCTTTAATTCTTTATCATTATTTTTTCTCCACCATTTTTTTTCTTTTTTTGGCTGCCCCACAGCATATGGAGATCCCAGGCCAGGGATCAGGTCTGGGCCACAACCTGTGTCCCAGTGCTCCCCAGAAGACACCAATCCCACTGCACCACAGTGGGAACTCACTGCATTTGGAAGTTCCCAGGCTAGGGGTCTAATTGGAGCTGTAGCCGCCAGCCTATGCCACAGCCACAGCAGTGCAGGATCCGAGCCGCGTCTGCAACCTACACCACAGCTCACAGCAATGCTGGGTCCTTAACCCACTGAGCGAGGGCAGGGATTGAACCCCCAACCTGATGGGGGTTGAAATGGTTCCAAGCAATTGAAACTTCAATTGCTTGAAATGCTTCCAAGCAATTGAAACTTCAATTGCTTGAAATGGTTCCAAGCAATTGAAACTTCAATTGCTTAAAATGCTTCCAAGCAATTGAAACTTCAATTTGGCAGCACTCACATGGAAAAGAATCCCCCAGTGATATTAAAGGCTAATTTTAATTTCAGATTAGCCAATTGAAGGTTTAAGAATGCATCCTGGGTCAGCCCTGGATTTCCTCTAGCACATACACATTACAAGCAAGAGAGAGAAACCCTATTACTTCCTGAGTGATACGTGGTGGTGGGGGGTGGGGCTGGTGATCCCTCAGAGTAGTAGCAGCCTTGGTCCAGTACCAACTTTTAGGGCATAGGAGGAGTTATGTAGTATGGTCTCTCTCAGGAAGTTTGCAATCATGTGGCAAAAAACCATTATTGTCATTATGGACTTTCTAAATGGGAAGAGATGGGGTCAAAACAAGGGGAAGAGCCTTTAAGGCAGATGACTATCTTCCATAAGGCCTCAGTAAATAGGTTCTTGATTCAGTGGCTCTCAAATATTGGTACCTGTCTTAGATTGGGTTCCTCAGAAGTAGATTCAGATGAGGATACATATAAAATTGAATATTAAAAATATACCCAGGAAGAAACTGGAGATTGGTAGGGAAGTGAGGATATAAGACCAGGAAGGGCAGGGTGATACACAAAGTCCCATGGAGGGTCAGTTCCACAGAACCATTCTAGAGAGTGTGCGTTAAACTTCAGAGTTGTCTCGGTCAACTGGAGAATTTGTATTCCAGCAGGGAATGTACATTTCTAGACACTTTCTTGCTCAAGTGCCAAGCAAAAAGTGTTTCCACAACCCCAGAGCAGCCTGCCCACCAACGGGCACAGGTGCTAGTGTTGGAAAAAAGTGCTGGGAACTGGTTACACAAAAATGATAGAGAATTTGAGGGGACAAAGCAGAACACCAAGAGTGTCTGCTATAAACCCATCAAGATTTCCTGAGGAGCTTGTTAATGATTCAGTGGCTCAACCCAGTGACTCAGTCTCTGCATTTTAGAAAGATCCCAAATGAACTCACACTGGCAATGTTGGAGAACCACTCACTACCCCAGTGAATTTGCTGTAGTCTAGAGTGGTGTGGTCAGCTTTGTTATTTCAGAATGGTCAAAAGCAGAACATCATAGGTCTATATTGGTGGTCACTTCTGTATCCACCACATCTGGCACTAGTAGGTATTCAGTTTATTATAGAACTTCATTAAATCAAGGGAAAACTCATACTAACCACACCAAGAGCCTGATGTATAACAAAGGGATGATTATCTTTGTAATGGAACTATTAGTGCCCAGGGGCCTGGACATTCATGTCCTCTGAGAAATATAGTCTCTCCCTGTAGACACATCAACAAGTAAGAAGTTAAATTGTAATCAAAAGACTGCAGAAGGTTGTGGAATCAGAGCAACGGCGTTAGTTTTATGACCAAAATGTCTAGTGGTATTTAATTAGGTGGATGACTCTATTTTAAAATCAAATGCATAAATCTGAATCTCTGTCTCTCTGTATAACTGTGCAGGTGAGGCCTTGAGTCAGGGGACACATATTTCTTCAACACTGTCCAACTGAACTTTTTAGGTAGAAATATTCTATAATTGCACTGTCCCATACGATAGTCACTAGCCAGGGACTAAGTGCCTGAAATGTGATGACTGCAACAGAAGAGCTGACTTTTAAATTTTATTTAATTTTAAGTTCACATTTTAATAGTAACTTGTGTGACTAGTGGAGGGTGTACTGGACCAGTGCAGTGCCAGGTGGGGTTGGATGGGCATTGCCATAGTTACCCACTGGGACACACATTTTTCTCTTCTTCCTTCCTGGCCACCATTCTTTCTTCTAAAGAACACCTAATTCATCTTTATCAGGTATATAAATCAGTTCCTTCTGACTGCTGTCAAGTTTTGCTGACCTGGAATCACCCCTGTGCCATCTGCTTATCTTTGCCCTAATACTTCATATTTCATATACTTGATATCATAGTTTAATTGTCAGTGTCAAACTTATTTTAGTATTTCTGATTTCTTTAAGGACCAGCTCCTCATAGCTTGATGTAGTGTCCATAGCTATAAATTGCCAAAAAGCTATCAAGAAAGAAAATATTTCTGAAGTGACTAAATTGTCTTATAAAGATTTTTCACATACTCGATCAGGTAGTTGTGCCTCTAACCTAATTTTAAAGGCATGCTCTTTTTTCTAACCAGTTTCAAAAATGACTAGCTAGAGTTGTAAATAGACTACTGTAAAAGTTAAAGCACCTTTTTTTTTTGTCTTTTTAGGGCTGTACCCGTGGCATATGGAACTTACCAGGCTAGAATGGAATCAGAGCTGTAGCTGCTGGCCTATCCCACAGCCACAGTAATGCCAGATCCTTAACCCACTGAGTGAGGCCAGGGATTGAACCCATGTCCTTATGGATACTAGTTGGGTTCGTTAACCACTGAGCCACGACGGGAATTCCTAAAGCATTTTTTAAAGAAAATCTGCTCAACAAAGGAAGGAACAGTGAGAGCTCTTTTATTTAATTTTTTTTTTTTTTGGTTGAAAGCCTGTGATGTATCAGGCTTAGTGGGCAAAAGCAGAACACTGGGCAAAGTTCCTCCCTTTATGGAGCTGACATTCTATGACAGGAAACAGGCTGTGCTCATGAACAAATGAATAAGGTGATTGCAGAAAGTAATGGACATCAGTAGGAAAATAGACAAGGTACCAGGACAGACAGTGATTGATGTGCTTTAGCCAGAGGGGAAGAGAAAGCCTTTTAAAGAACTGACATTTGAGTTGGTACATACGTGAGATAAGAAAGAACTAGCCATGTGAAGATATTGGGGGTTTTATTCCAGGAAAGCAGAGGACAGGTGCAAAAGCCCTGGGGAACATTTAAAGTATAAGAAGCCCAGTGTGGTTGGAACACAATGAGGAAGGTGAAGAATTTCTGGAAATGGGGTCAGAGAGCAAAGCAGGGGGTAAATCAAGCTGATTTTTCATCTTTAAATTCTAAATTCAATGCATTCAATGATTGCAGTTTCAATCTAAATAAAATCACTGAAGTAGAAGAGTAATATATTCTGGCTCTAGAGTGTTCTAGCTGCTCTGGGCAGAAGAAGCTATCGGGGAGTAAGAACAGAAGATCATCTATCCCATCCCATTTCTCAGGAAGTGATAAGGCTAAGCTGTCTAAAAAGGCAGAATACCAGGAAAAAGTTTTTAACTAAGAACCTGGAGACTTGACAATCTGGTCCTTACTTTTAGTTCACTGGCTGGGTATCCTTAGATGAACCACCAGGCCTTGTTCAGTTTCATCTCTCTCCCAAGGTGGTGGTAAATTTCAAAGAAAATGTGTAGGAAGTGTTCAGTGCTGGCTCTGTGCAAACCTGAAGCATCCTCATTTTTTTTAGAACCGCCGTAGACTCATGCTCCTCTCCAAATGTTCTCTCTAGATGCTCTGCAATTAATGGAGAATGCACTTTCTGCTTTCCGTATTCTTGCAGGCTGTGTGGATACAAAACAGGCTGATCTCTATTTCCTCATTGATGGCTCAAGTAGCATTCAGATACATCCCTTTAAGCAAATCAAGAACTTTATGCTGGAGGTGATAGAGAATTTTGACATTGGCCCAGACAAAGTCCGAGTTGGAGCTGTGCAGTATTCTGACAAGAGAGAAAAGGAATTTGATGTCACTGAGTATTCTACCGCTGAGACGTTAAGAAAGGCTGTTTCTAACATCAGGCAACTTGGAGGCAACACTTACACTGGGAAAGCCCTGGATTTCATATTGCAAATAATAAAGAAGGACAAGGAGCAGAGAATAAATAAGGTACCCTGTTACCTCATTGTGTTGACTGATGGGATGTCCGCGGATGACGTTCTGGAGCCAGCTGAGAGACTAAGGGCTGAAAACGTCGCTATTCATGCAGTCGGCATTGGGGAGGCTAACAGAACACAACTGCAACAAATTGCTGGGACAGAAGAAAGGGTTAGCTTTGGGCAGAACTTTGATTCTTTAAAAAGCATAAAAAATGAAGTTTTTCACAGCATCTGCACTGAGAAAGGTAAGCAAAACAAAAAGGCTTTATTCTCTGGACTTTGTTAATTGCTTCAGGGGGACCTACTGCCAGGCTGAGACAAGGAGTAACATGACCAGTTGTCCAGCTGGTATTTTGTTCACTTCCTTTGCATCCATGGATGAATTCAGCCTTCACTTTAAAACAGTTGCCAAGACTGGGAAATCCCTCTATAGACAGCCTCCCTGGGGACATTTTGGAAGTCATAAGTGGGAAATTTTCTAAGAGTGTGTTGCTGCCTTGACAAAGCCCCCTGGTGTGGAGGGTAAGAAACTCTCTATTGTGTGTGTGTGTGTGTGTGTGTGTGTGTGTGTGTGTGTGTGTGTGTGCAGGTGCATGTACACACACTACTTGAGGCAGATGAGTACAGTGGAAGGAAAATGGGCTCTGACTTTAAGTAGATTGGAGTTCAACTCACTTTACTACTTGAGCCTTGAACTTCGTCATCTATAAAATGAGGACAATACCTACATCAGAGTATCCTTAAAGGTTTGGCATAATAAACACTGACCATTATTTTTCTATTATAAATGCATACCTGGTACAAAAAAAAAACCCTTGTTTATTTTTATTTATAACATAAACACATACTTGCATTTTTATTCTGACTGAAAATTAAGTAAAAAAGTTAGAAAGGACCATTATAGAATTTCTATAGCTGATATTTTTCTTAATAGCCACTTATTACTTGAAGATGGATTGTATTGATTGCTCGTATTAGCACCTGAAAATATTGTCTGCTGAGAAGCATGTTCACTGACTGATTAAAGTAAAGGATGCTGAAGTCAAAGAATCAATATTCATACCCCAGAGTTATATCTTATCAGCTGTGAATCTTGAATGGTTACTTACTATCTACCTGACTTGGCCCCTTGTGTGTAGGCTTATTGTGAAGCTTAAAGGTAAAAATACAGGTGGACCACTTAAAAGAGTGCTTGGCCCATGGTAAATGCTACACAAAATTATTGTAAAACTTGGCTAAGGTGTTCACTGACGAGGAAAGGAAAAGAATTCTCACTTATTTGAACTTAAAGGTAAAAATGTGTTGGAATTTTCTCTGAATCACTAAAAAATACAAAGAAAAATAAATAAGCCAATAAGTAGCATTCACAGCAAAATTCTAAATCACAGTTTTATTGATTGTTCTTCCTGTTATGGACAGCAATAGCGTTGAGTCTTCAGGATGTCTTAGAAAGAGTATTAAAGTTCCCTGACATTTCCTGGAGCTGATGCCAGGGAAAGTCAAAGGGTTTCAGAAAACATAAAATAGTCTGTATTTCAGGTCTTCTCAAGGAAGGAAGTCATGGACCAATCTCAAGAGGCACAGGTACATTTCTTGTAGGTCAGGCCTTTGCAGTTCAGGTGCCCAAATCCTGGCACAACTGCAGGAGTATTCCAATAAATTTTAAAAAATAAATGGACTCGGGGTAGCATGGATCTCAAATGATCATTTTAAATCCCCCTGTGGGCCTTATGCAAGCTATTAGAATGTAGCTAGCATCTTTTAATTCTTCTGTGGCTGTGCTAACTGTTCATACCCATAGTATTGGATAGAATGTGAGTACTGAGGGAGGAGCTGGTAAGAGAATGGCAGTGATAACAGATAGACAGGTTAAGAATAAGAAGACAGTGCTAAAGACAATATATTTACACTATATATATATGATTTACAATATGTGTATTACATATATACACACACATGTAAAACACTTGTACCATGAATTAATAACATGTTTTACAGCTTATAGAAATTGGTCTTCTATGTGTGTATATATATACAGATACATATTCACATATGCATATATACATTCACTTCCAATCAGTAGAGTATCTGCAAATTTTATGTATAAATAAAGGAACAGTCCATGTTGATACCATCACATGCATAACACATGGTCTGATGCTTGCCATGTCATACACTTCAATAATTATGAATGAATGAATTATGAACAAAAGTGTAATGCATGCGTGAATAAATGAGTAAATGAATACATACTTTAGAAGTTGTATTTCTTCTTTAAAACTTCTTAGATAATCTTCAGTGAATTTCTCATTTAGGATTCTAGTCAGCTGGCTCCTACAAAAGAAACAAAGAAAATTTTGAAAAGCAATGGCAGTTGCTTGAGTTAACTTTTGATGTTTTCTAATTAATGAATTTGTTTCCTCTTTGTTGTCTCTGCGTATTCTGAGAACCATGCCAACCTGGTTCATTTCTGGTCTTTTTGATTACATGCAGGATGCGAAGACATGAAGGCTGACATCATGTTTCTGGTGGACAGTTCTAGCAGTATAGGATCTGAAAATTTTGGGGAAATGAAAGCCTTCATGAAAAACCTGTCAGCTAAGATTCAGATTGGTCCGGACAAAACCCGAATTGGTGTCGTTCAGTTCAGTGATGATACGAGGGAAGAATTCAAACTTGATACATACTTTATGCAAAAAGAAATTTCTGATGCCATAGATAGAATGTCTCCCATCAACCAAAACACTTTGACTGGAAAGGCACTAACCGCTATAGAGCCATACTTCGATGAGCCCAAGGGGGGCCGATCAATGGTCAGAAAGTTTCTCATCCTCATCACGGATGGAGAAGCCCAAGATGATGTGAGAGGCCCAGCCAGAGCTCTTCGGGACAAAGGTGTGGTCATCTTTTCTGTGGGGGTAATCAGGGCCAACAGGACTCAGCTAGAGGAGATCAGTGGGAACAGCAGCCTGGTATTCCATGTTGACAGCTTCAGTGATCTAAAGGAAATAGAGAATAAACTCATCTTCCGTGTGTGTGCTCTTCACGGTAAGTGACTCTCTTGTCCTTCAGGACTCAAGGCTATGAGCTATTGCCTTTACCGTGGGGGTGAACAATAACTTGGACTCTTGGCTTAACCTCTAACAACATCCACATTGGTGTTAAATTTTGGTCCTGTCTATGCGATATTAAAATACCCATGACCTTTGGGGATATTCCAGATTAACAATTTTGTAAGCTGACTTGACAACAAGATTGTCTGGTTTTGATGACTGCAAACATATTCCTAGAAGGTCTCAGAGCTTCATATTAAATTTGCAACTCTTTAAACCTGCATCCCTAGATTTTTCCAGAACCAATTTTTAATGATTCCAAATGATCCCAAATAATTACCCCCAAATTATTTCTGGGCTGTCTATAACCATTGGTGAGCAGTAAATGATTAGAAATACAAATTCATCTTCCTCTCAGTTAAATTAAATCCAGTATCCTAAGCATACCCTCCAACAAAAGCCCTCTGTATTTTAAAAGCTGTGTGTATTTTTCATTTCTTCACATTATTCTTCTTAGCTTCTATCAGCTAATTATTTTACAGTTGCTGTTTGTGCAAATGGAAATTTTTAATTTTTTAAATTTTTGGGGGGGTTATCATTTCTATCTGACAAACTGTAGTGCTTTTCAGGTTGTACTGAGCAACTTTCAGTTTGAGCCCATCAATTTTAATGCCTCATAAGTGAGACCTTTCTACAAATCCACATGTAAGGCTAGAGACACCTCTGCTTTTAAATCTATCAGGTGTTATTGTTATCTGTGTTTTGGATACAACTAAGAGAACAAAGCCAAAGCAGTCAGTTTGTTGTATGGTTCCTCTAGCAACACAGAGACCTCCTTTGGACTTTGTTCTTCAGAATTATGTGTGTGAAAATTTCAGAAAGTTAACAAATAGGATGGCTCATTATAAACTCTGAGTTTTAGGCAATAGCTCTAAGATTTCCTTTGTAAATTTTTTTCTTCCTCCAAGGAATTGGGATTGTGGAAATATTCTTTTTTTTTTTTTTTTTTTTGCCTTTTGTAATTTTAGGGCCGCATCCACAGCATGTGGAGGTTCCCAGGCTAGGGGTCTACTCGGAGCTGTAGCCACTGGCCTACGCCGCAGCCACAACAACATAGGATCCAAGCTGTGTCTGCGACCTACACCACAGCTCACGACAATGCCGGATCGTTAACCCACTGAGCAAGGCCAGGGATCGAACCCGCAACCTCATGGTTCCTAGTCGGATTCGTTAACCACTGTGCCACGATGGGAACTCCGATTGTGGAAATATTCTAAGAAAGGCTTACCTTATGGCCACAGCCTTACCTTTGAAATCCAAAGGGCTCTTCCTGGCATTTATTCATTTTGAGAAAAGTAATGTTTGTGGAGGCCCTGTCTATAGCATGAGGTGAAATTTTAGCTAACTCATACATAAGATCAATTCAAATATTCATCAAGTCAACCTACAAATATTTATCATCATCTCATAAATATTTATCAAGATACAACTAATCACCAGGTCAAAGTGGGTCACTCCGGCCTACATAGCCCTGGCTTATGAGACTTAAAATTTTGAGACCTTATTGCCAGAAATAAAGATTGGAAGTAAGACAGGCAAGTGGGAGGTGAAGAAGGTGAACCTTTGGGAAATACGTGCTTAAGTTTCTGAGGGAAGGAAAAGAGTGGAAATAAGCCCATACTTTGGAGATCCAGCCAGAGTAGTTATTTGGCTTCCAATGTGGAGGAGGGCTTGGGGCTGGGGTGAAGTGACCTGAACCTTAGCTCTCTCCTTACATGGGCCTCTCTGTATGCCAAATTGTGGAGTCAGGAAAGGAGCACAAATTAATGTAGAGGCATGATGCACATGGGGGTTTATCTACTAGAAGCTGAGAAGACAGCTTAGGAGACCAATTGAGCAGAGTGAAACTTTCAGTTTATACACCGAGCCTCTGAGCTCTTCAAAACTGTGGGCCAGTGGGCAAATATTGGTCATATCTCATCATTATACTGATATTGAATTACCTTCTGTCATGCAGAAGCCTGTTTAACAGAAGGCATTGCACGTCCCAGTGAGATTTAGCAGAACAGAGTGGGGAGGGGTGAAGAGCAGCAATGGTGGCGTCACTCAGATAAGGGCACCAACATCCTTGGAATCGTGATGGGGGCAAGTTGTATATCTCTGCTCCCTCAGCTTCTTTTTCTTTAAATTAGCATCAGCCAGCCCTACGTGAGGTGCAGGCTCTGGCACGTGGGAGGCACATGGCCAGTGTGAGCTGGCTTCCCTTTTCAGCTGTCTGTGCAGAATGCACTGCAGAAAGTTTATGATGCTTGCTCTTTCTCCTTTCAGATTGTAAAAGGATTAAAGAGTTAGATGTTGTGTTTGTGCTGGACCATTCAAGCAGCATCCAGCCCCAAGACCAAGAAAGCATGATCAACCTCACAATGCATTTGGTGAAGAAATCGGATGTCGGCCCGAACAGGGTTCAGTTTGGAGCTCTCCGATACTCCAATGAACCTGATATTCTCTTCTACCTTAACTCAAACAGATCATTCATCGTAGAGCATCTGAAGTCACTCAGGGCCAAGGGAGGGGATACCTACACTGCCAAGGCCCTGGAGCATGCTAGCATCCTGTTCACGGAGGAACATGGCAGTCGAATCAAGCAAAATGTGAGGCAGATGTTGATAATCATCACAGACGGGGAATCCCATGACCGCAGTGATCTCAGTGACAGGGCTTCGAAGTTAAGGGCCAAAGGTATCATCATCTATGCTGTGGGTGTAGGAGAAGCCAACCAAGAAGAACTGGAGATTATGGCTGGGGATAAACAATATACTATCCACGTCAGTAATTTTCACAATCTGAAAGATGCATATCAGCCTCTGCAAGACAGTATGTGTACCAATGCACAAGAGAGTAAGTTGTGCTTTAAAGCTTCTATGGGGATGGCAATACAAGTTTAAGCAAAAAATAAATGATCAGTCTTGGCTTTCCATTACCTTGGACTCACGGGTTCTCTGTTCCGGCTACATATTTTTTTCCCCTCTAAAAGAAATGCATTATTGATTAAAAAAGAATCTAAAAGCCTTTGAAGACATTATACAAGAAGTATTCCTTGCTGTCTGGCCTCCCTGTTGCCTTTTTCTTGGCAGACAGGACTTCACCTTTCTTCATTTTACGGCCACTTGCGCTGCCCATTTGCTGAATGGTGTCAAGTCAACCACAGGGCATCAGTTTTAGGCCAGACTTAAGCGGAGAGTTTCATGGTTTAAACAGATAGACTTTTGTCTTCAAAGATCCAGGGCCCTCTAAATGGGATTATTGGCATCCTATCGTGTCATTGTAAGTCCGAGTGGTGTAGTGAGGTTTTCTGAATAAGGGCAGGAATGGGAGTTGAATGTGGGATAAAAGAGACTGGCTGCTGGGAACGGGGAAGGGAAGGGGCCAAATCTGATTCCATCAGATACCACTGGGGTAGGATGGGCCAGAAGCATCACATCTGAGTGAGGAAGGGGTGAGATTGGCCACCTGGCCTCAAAGCAGTGGAGACTGACAAGTCATCCTGGAGGGCCGCTGTGCCTACTTAGAAGGCTAGAATCCTTGTTGGATGTTAGCCCAGTCCTCACAACCCTGGCAAAGGAATCAATCAATCAATCAGTTAACTTCCTTCTTTTTGCCTCTTCCCTTCCTTCTCTGACTTCATTCTCTTTTTCCTTTCCTTCCTCTCTACCAGTTTGAAATCTATTTTGTATCCAACACAAATCATATTTCTATCTCTTTAAAACAGTCCAGCTCCAAACAAAACTTTCTCCAAGGAGTTCCTGTTGTGGCAGGGTGAGAACCCAACATAATCTCCAAGAGGATGCAGGTTCAATCCCTGGCCTCACTCAGTGGGTTAAGGATCCTCTGCTGCTGGAGGCTGCAATGTAGGTTACAGACGCAGCTCGGATCCAGCATTGTTGTGGCTGTGGTGTAGGCCTGCAGCTCCAGCTCCAATTTGACTTCCATGTGCTGCAGGCTTGGCTGTAAAAAGAAAAAAAAAATAAAGAAACACAATCTTCCCCCAAATCCTGTGTCAGACCAGCATTTGCCGGGCTCAACCTATGTCTCACTTCCATAGCTCCACCTTACTTAAGTAAGCAATAACTTCAGCTTCTTGGTTTCAGATATTAAATGATGGTAACATCTTTAAGAAAACATGACTTTTTCCAGGGCTGTGGAACCACCTCAATTCTTGCACATATCTGGCCCTCCCCTAGCGTCCTACCCTTGCTGTTTGTCCTGCTGCTTTCCAGTTCATCCTTAACACAGAGTGATCTTTCTGATACACACTGGGCTATGTCGCTGATCTGCTCACAGGTTAGTTTCTAAACTCCCAAGTTCCGCATCACCCCTGCTCATGAGCCCAACCTCATTTATTGCCCTGCCATCCTAAAATTCTTTCATCCTTGCTGTACCACTCCACCCACCATGAACACACCAGCCCACCACTTCCCCTGACTGCATCTCAGTTGTCTGTCACATGTCAGCCTTTGTTTGGTGTTTCCTGACCCAGCACCTAGCAGTGTCCCCACCATGTCCCTCCAGGTCCTGCACCTTCTGTTTCTTCTGGTGGTAGCACTTAACACGTACTTGCCATTTCCTTATCTGTACCTGAAACAAGATTATGAGCTTATTGAGCAAGCTTGGGCTCTTATTTCTCACTGGATCCCCACCAAATATAGAGCATTACCAGGATTACGGTCTTCTCCTAGGAGTATGGGGACTGTTTTCCTCTCATCTCCCATGACTTTTGGAGGTAGATGATGAGATAGATGTTTGGGGCACCAGATGTTTACCAGGGATGCACAGCTGTGAAGGGGGGGGCAGAATAGGCAGAAGAAGGCAGTGATGTATGCCCCATTGTCTCAATTACCTTCAGTGATCACTTTAGTGCTGCACCATCCTCGCTTTTGCATTTGGTGGGACCTGAGCATAAAAGATCATCCTTTGATGGATGATCCCTTCGGTTATGGGATGTTTCACATTGGACTTCGCCCTGTTTACTAACACTTGTGCCATGAAATTTTAATATTTGGGTATGATATTATTAAAACAACTTGTAGTAGGAAAAAAAAGTGCTGGATTTAAGGGTAAAAAAGAATCCAGGTATCACCTCTACTGCAGTCATTGCATATTCTGAGGCAAGTTATTTACCTCTGAATTCTATTTCCTTTTTTTAAAATTCTTTTCCATCATGGTTTATTACAAGAGATCGAATACAGTTCCCAGGACTATACAGTAGGACCTTATAGTTTAGCCATCCTGTAGATACTAGTTGGCATATGCTATTCCCCAGTTCCCCATCCATCCCTCCTCCACCCCTGTTTGAATTCCATTTCTGTACCTAAAGTCAGAATAATTCCTCATAAGATAGTCATGCATCTTGACCATTATTGTATGTTAAGTACGTTTTTAAATGATAATCCTCAACACAAACGTAAAGTAGCATTAATAGTCACAGGGCTACTACTAATAGAACAGTGGTACCATTACCTTGGCATGGGTGAACCTTCCAGTGTGGGGATGTTGAAAGGATTTCTAGCCTTTGTAATGACTTTTGAATTCATTTATTTAGTCTAGTCCAACTTCTTTCTCAAAAAAAGCTTTCAGTGTCCTTTCTCATGGGTTATGGAAAT
>PVHT021183699.1:2517633-2607108 GCA_004024745.2 Catagonus wagneri | reverse complement strand
GTAAAGTAGCATTAATAGTCACAGGGCTACTACTAATAGAACAGTGGTACCATTACCTTGGCATGGGTGAACCTTCCAGTGTGGGGATGTTGAAAGGATTTCTAGCCTTTGTAATGACTTTTGAATTCATTTATTTAGTCTAGTCCAACTTCTTTCTCAAAAAAAGCTTTCAGTGTCCTTTCTCATGGGTTATGGAAATAAAGTTTAAAGCAGAGTGTGTTGTCTTTCTACTCCCGCTATTTTTTTCCTTCTCTTTGAGGCTCAATCGTGATTCTCTCTTCTATTAGCTTATCTCAGTTTGCTGCTAATGTGAAGATTTAGTCAGGCCGTTTACTAAATATTTGAGCAAAGAGAACATTTAGGGTGACTCATGAGGACAATAATTTATTTATTTTCTATTGCAGGTTGTGACATTCCAGAAGCTGATGTGATTTTCTTTTGTGATGGCTCTGACATGGTATCTGATTCAGACTTTGTTACCATGACAACTTTCTTGTCAGACCTAATTGATAATTTTGACATTGAGTCTCAAAGGATAAAAATTGGGATGGCTCAGTTTGGAAGCCGCTACCAGGAAATTATTGAGCTACAAAACTCTCTGAATAAAACTCAGTGGAAGTCTCAAATTCAAATGACCACCAAGAGCAAAGGGCTTCCACGAATGGACTTGGCCCTTAAGAAAGTGAAGTTTATGTTTGAGCAATCTTTTGGTGGAAGAAGAAACGCTGGTGTCCCTCAGACTTTGATGGTTATCACATCTGCAGATCCCCGCCATGATGTGACTGAGGCAGTGAAAACCCTGAGAGAAAGCGGCATTTGTATTATGGTCTTAGGCCTAGGAGATGTCCATAAGGAACAGCTCCTGCCGATAACAGGAAATTCTGAAAAAATTATCACTTTTCCAGACTTCAATGAATTGAAGAATGTGGATGTGAAGAAAAGAATGGTCCGTGAAATCTGCCGGAGTTGCGGGAAAACCAGTAAGTAGCCTCTTGCTCTTTCTGTGTATTTACTCAAGTGCAGCTTCCCACTTGTCTGTGTCCCCAAGTGTCTTGTGAGCTACCTTCAGCAGAATGTGGTTTTAGAATGTTGTGCAGTGAGAATACACATCTCTGTTGCCAGGAAGTTTGGGATCGATCAGCCTCCCTTAGAGATGAGGGAAATGGTGCAGAGGCTGGAGGAGGACTTGGGTCATGTCCCTCGGTCAGCCCTGTCCCTCCCCTTAATCCAGTGTTGATGCTCCTCTTAGCACCTGGAACTCAGCCTCCTGTTTCTGCCCTCTCTACTTCTGTAAGTCCTAGATCAATGCCTTGTATCCCACAGGAAGTAAGTATAATAAACACTTGCTGATTGGACATTTTCCTTTTTTTAACTTCACTAAACCATCTTGTAAGGGACTCAGTGTGCACGTGTGTGTGTCCATCTGTGTATGTTTTCTTCTTTGAATGATGGAATTCATAGAAATGTCCTTAGGGATTATTTCATTCCAGAGATCACAAATGCTGATGGCTATTAAAAGTCAGGTGGGTCATGGAAGTGCATCAAGTGGGCAGGGAGTCAAGAAAATGGGTGCAGAGCCATGGCCCATTTGATGGGGATGTCACTCTTTCACTCTAGCTGAGAGTCTCAGTGTGGGCCTCAGGTTGTGCATATTTAGGGTAGAGAAGACAGAGGATTAGGAAGCGGCACTGAAAGACAACCTTGTGTGGAATTTGCTCTACAGGCAGAAATTCCCCTGAGTGCTTCTTATGATGGAAGCCCTTTTACAAAATGCATTGGTTTTTCCAAGCTCTCCTCTGGGGTTCTCACCTGGGGGCAGATGACAGTGGTGGAGAGCACCTGGGACTGGAATCAGAAAGCCCGGATTCCCATTCTGATTCAGCAGCAGCAACCCCCCAACGTATTGCCCTTTCCTTGAGTGGAAAACAAACAATTGGGCAGGGTCAGAGGGTGACCAAGTGGTGACTTGCAGCTGAATTGGATTTGTCCTGTCTTTAATAAACTGGAGGTTTTGCATTGAAAGGAAGATTTCAGGTTCCTCTTCGTAAAATCAAAGTGACCCCACTGAGCCGCCTGTTCCACATGGCAACTCTTAGCTAGAGCTGAGTGGTGAACCGATGGGTCATTGCTCTGCATTCATTTCCTGATTCCCTGCCCACTCGACTCATTGACATTACCCTCCTGGCCTTCGCAGCCACTGGAGTTTGTGGCCTCAGGATTAAATAAACCCTAAGGATAATTCAAATATTTATTATGCTATAATTTTACGAATCATAACATGTCATCATTAAAACAAGAAAATATGCATGAATGTGCATATGCACACACACACACATACACACACACACACACACACACACACAGAAAACCAGCCACCAAGAATTAGACTAATCCATGATTAGACTTCAGATAGCTACTGAAACTGATAATATTTAGGAAACACCTGTGTTACCTGTTGACCAAGGAGCCAGTCTTCCTTCTTAGATGCTTTTGGATGCTGCAGACCCTCCAGCCCTGGGCCATGGCTACTTTTCTTTTCCCTGCCCCATCTTGCCTTCCTTGCTCCCATCTGTTCATTAATTTGGCCTGGTTTTCTTTGGTCTCCAGACTGCTTTCTGGACGTTGTGGTTGGCTTCGACATTTCCACTCACCAGCAGGGACAGCCGTTGTTCCACGGCCACCCGCAGCTGGAGTCTTATCTCCCAGGCATCTTAGAGGACATCACCTCCATCAGGGGTGTGAGCTGCGGGGCAGGTGCAGAGGTGCAGGTGAGCATGGCCTTCAAGGTGAACAGTGGCCGGAATTTCCCCAACAAGTTCCACATCTACCAGAAAACAGTGTTTGACAGCCTACTGCAAGTCACCGTCAATGGATCCACTCACCTGAACGCACAGTTCCTGCAGTCCATGTGGGCCACTTTTAAGGATACATCTGCATCCCGAGGACAGGTATCTAGGTCACAGTCTAGCCCCCATCTCCTCAATCTATCATTTGCTTCTCCCCCCCCAACCCCAGTTACAGATTTTGTTCTCATGTCATCCCCGCTCTAAGCTTCCCTCATTCTCTAGGTGATACTCATCTTTTCAGATGGCCTTGGGGGTGAAAGCGAAGTAATGCTTGAGGATCAATCGGACAGGCTCAGAAAAGCAGGTAAGTTTGAAATTGAAAATGTACATGATGAAGCAGGGAATGTACAGAACAAGTCTCTACTGACTCAGGTGCTCTGGCCCCTTGCAGCAGATGCTGCTCGTGCACAAGCCCTCTTGACTAGCTGCACACGCATCTGCTAAATGCTGCAGATGCTCCAGCCAAGTGCTCACACGTGTGGCCTTCTACAGAAGCGTGGCCTTGACTGACCGCAACTGTGACCTGATGTTTGGAGGGGGTGGGGCTACACCACATCCTGCCTGGAGGATGGTGGTGGGGGACAGTCAATGCAGAGGGATGCAGAAGCCCAGCACTCCTGCCTCAAGGGGGTCAACTGTGGTACAACTTACACTCCAAGGTCCCTCAGGAATCGAACCAAAGGGAGGACTTTACTGAGACACATCCTTGGTCACAACCCCCACTTCCCTTTCCTGCTTCTCTCTCTGTGTCCCTAAGCCACATACGCAGATTCTTCCATCAGATTCTGCTTTGAGAGAACCTAAGACATTTCCAGTTTTCCACGGGAAAGATTGCAATGTGGCTTTTGAAAAGCACTTCTCACTCTAATCCCCCATCCATGGCTTATTTTCAGATGAGCTGGGAGCTAAACACACACGTGAAGAATGATATGCAGACAGGAGGTTAATATACAACTGATTGTCAGGTGGGGCCTGTTGTTGGAGGCTTCCTCTTAGTGCAGCCCTCATGGCTTTCAGAGTACAGCTTCCATGGCAACATCCCAGGGGCCAGAAATATCCTGGTTAAGTCACCCTCCTTTCTCAGAGGCCTTGGACACCTTCACACTGTGCTTGGAATATCAAATTCCTTCTTATGGCCCATGAGACTCCGTAAGATCTGGCCCCACTCCCCAGCCAGCTATACCTCACTGCTCACACTCAGGCTTCCAGCTTCAGAACCTTTCCCATTCCACCGCCAGTGTCCACAGCCTCATCTTTCCAGCCCTCGCATGTACTCTTTCCTTTTGCCTAGAACTCTCCCCGCTCTCAGCTCTCCCCAAGTTTTTTCTTTAAAATAGATTTCACGGAGTTGCTTGGTGGCTCAGTGAGTTAAGGATCCGGTGTTGGCACTGAATGCTTAGGTTTGGTCCCTGGTCCAGGAACTTCCTCATGCCAAGGGTGCAGCTAAAAAAAAGAAAAAGAAACAGGGCATCCTCCAATTAATGAGTATGGAAAAACAATAGGGTCATAGTTAACAAATAATAGAATGTTATTTAACAAAAAGAGAGTTCCCATTGTGGCTCAGTGGAAAAGAACCCGACCGGTATCCGTGAAGATGCTGGTTTGATCCCTGGCCTCGCTCAGTGGGTTAAGGATCTGGTGTTGCCATGAGCTGTGGTGTAGGTCACAGACACAGCTTGGATCTGGTGTTGCTGTGGTTTGGTGTAGGCTGGCAACTGTAGCTCCGATTGGGCCCCTAGCCTGGGAACCTCCATATGCCGTGGGTGCGGCCCTAAAAATAAATAAATAAGTAAATAAATAAATAAATAAATAAATAAACAGGTTTCATTTTTACAGTGGCATTAGGTTTGCAGCAAAACTGAGCAAAAGATACGGAGATTTCTCATGTACCTCCTACCTCCACATAGCACAACCTCCTCCACTCTCAACATCCCCCCCCTTCCTAGTGGTACATTTATTACAACTGATGAACCTACACTGACGTATCCCCCGAATTCCACAGATAATATGCAGGTTCACGCTTGGTGTTGTATATTCTATAGATTTTGACAAATGTACAATGATATGTGGCCACCACTATAATATCCTACAGAGTATTTTCTCTGCCGTAAAAAGTTTTCTGTGCCCCACCTGCTTATCTTTCCCTTCCCACTAACTCCTGGCAACCACTGATTTGTCACTGTCTCCACAGTTTTACCTTTTATAGAATATCATAGAGTTGGACTCATAAGTGGGTGGTCTTTTCAGACTTACTTCTTCCACTTAGTAATACTCATTTGTTTCCCTCATGTCTTTTCATAGCTTGATTGCTCATTTCTTTTCAGTCCTCTAAATAATATTTTATTGCCTGGATGTGCCATGATATATTTACCCACTCACCTACTGAAGGATAGCTTGTTTGTTTCCAAGTTTGAACAATAGTGAATAAAGCTGCACGTGCAGGTTTTGTGTGGACACAAGTTCTTCTCGCTACCTCCCACATCTGGTTCTTCCCCTTGACTGATTTCCGTTCATCCGTCAGGATCAGCCTAGACATCAGTTCCTCACAGGTACCTTCAGTGACCTTCCAATATGTAGTTAGGAGCACGAGAAGCTCCTGACCCGCCCTCTCGGAGCACCATTCTGACTCTTTCCACCTCTCCCAAAGACCACACCTCTGTGGAGGGAAGGGGTGTGCCTGTCCTCTTCCCCTTGTGTCCCTGGTACAATGATTAGTACATAATAGGCTCCTTGCAGGCAAACATTTGTTTAATGAAAGGATGGACAGAGTAAATAGACCAGTGAATAAATGAATAAGTGAGTCGTTGAGTAAGTGAATCAACAAGTTCCTGGTTATATGGCCAGGAGTTCAGCTGAGATGGGAATCAGCCTGGAAATTCCTCAGGCTCCTTGGGCCCGGCTCCCAGGGTGTTTGGCAGTGGAGATGACTTGAGAGCAATTTACAAATTTTGTCATTAACTTACATTAGGAAAAATTCATAGTTCATAGCAGCACTATTTACAGTAGCCCAAGACATGGAAGCAACCTAAATGTCCATCGACGGATGAAAGAATAAAGAAGATGTGGTACATACATACAATGGAATATTACTCAGTCATAACAAAGAATGAAATAATTCCATTTGCAGCAACATGGATGGACCTAGAGAGTATCATACTAAGTGAAATAAGTCAGAAAGAGAAATACAAATATCATGTGATATCACTTATATGTGGTATCTAAAAAATGATGTAAATGAACTTATTTATAAAACAGAAATAGACTCACAGACATAGAAAACAAACTTATGGTTGCCAGAGGGAATAGTGGGGGGGGCAGATAAATGAGGACTTTGAGATTAACATATACACAATAACTACATATAAAAAAGATAATCAACATGAACTACTGTATAGCACAGAGAACTATATTTAATATCTTATAATAACCTATAATGGAAAAGAATCTGAAAAAGAATATATGTATATATAAATACCTATCTTCATATTTCCGTGCCTCTTCTGTGTCCTTTCCTAGGGCTTGGGAGTGGGAGCCCCTTCCATCTGGTTCCTATGTTCTTCTCTCTCTGAAAATATCCATGCTGGTTTGAAATGATGAGAGAGAATGGAAGGAAGGCTGAAACTAGATAGATAGATAGATAGATAGATAGATAGATAGATAGATAATAGATGATAGATAGATAGATAATAGATGATAGATAGATAGATAATAGATGATAGATAGATAGACAGATAGATAGATAGATAGATAGATGATAGATAGATATAGGTAGAGCCAAATCAATTTTCTGTGCCTGTGAAAGTAACACAACATTGTAAACTAACCATATTTCAAGAAAAAATGGATGAAAAAAGTTACTAGCCACGATTTTTTAAAAAATTTTGAAAGAACTCAGAAGATGAATAATACACCTTTTTTTTTTTAAGCACCAGGTCCTTTATTTGTTTTTTTTTCCATTGCCTAATGAATTTTATTACAATTATAGGTGTACAAAAATTATCACAACTCGATAGCATTTGCGTCCCAAACCCTCAGTGCATCCCCCCACCCGCCAGATTGTCTTATTTAAAAAACAAAGGTTTTCCAAAGTCTGTGAGTCATTGTCTGTTCTGCAAAGAAGTTCATTGTGTCTTTTTAGTTTCCATGTGTAAGCGGTAGCATTGGATGTTGCTGTCTAATTGTCTGACTGGTTTCACTTTGCATGATAATTTCTAGGTCCATCCGAATAATACACTTTCTTAAATGTTGCTTTCAAAGGCCCAAGAATTGCATTCAAATTGGTGGCAAGGTATTAAACAGTTTTCTGCTAGTGTTTTTCTGTAAGATTTGTAAATAGTTTCTCTCAAAGAATTTTCCTTACTCGATTTCATGCCAAAATCAGGAACCTCTGCTTTGTGTGTGTAAGAGGCAGGCAAAACTGCTATTGGCTTCTTCAAGGTCAAGAACACTCCTTCCACTTTTTCCCCATTCCTGTGCCCCCTGTACATCTGGTTCTTCAAATCATGTTCACTGAGTGGAAGTAGGATGGTCTTTCCTTCCTTTTTGTGTATAATCCTTTGGGTTTTATATCTGTCGTTTTTACTGCCTAGGACTTGATGCTCTGCTGGTGGTGTCCTTAAATGCACCCACTCATAATGAGTTTTCCAGCTTGGAATTTGGGAAAGGATTTGACTACAGGACTCCCTTGACCATTGGGACCAGAGAACTCGGCAAAATGCTATCGCAGTATCTGGTGAGTTGTTGGACAAAAAAAAAAAGAAAAAAAACCCGTTTATTCAAAATGCCACAGGGACAAAATTGGAATCTTTCAAAGATTGCCTTGTTTGCCTAAATTCAGGAGATGGTTTTTAGCATACGAAAAAGTGTGAAAGACCCCACATCCTTTCAGCCTTCGTTGTCTCACCGAATGAATGCATAGAGAACTGAAAAACCAATCTCTAATCAAACCAAAAGCCCCCAACAGTTTATGGCATAGAAATCCCTGTGAACTAGGAACCAACCTTTTGTGCACACCTGACCTGGGACCACCTGCGTGGTCAGTGACCCTTCTATAAATACAGGTTATTTCCTTGAGAAGGTATGTTGCTAACCTGGAGCCCTCTCTTCAAGGTTGAATCAAAAAGCACCCCTTATTTGCTGCAGCCTCTCACCCAGTGAGAGAAGACAGGCTGTAGGTGGTGAATTATGATTTCTGTGAATTCAGCTCTTAAATGATGAAGTTCCTTACCATGGTTGCTCATTCAAGTTTGCTTTTTTTTCCAGGGAAACATTGCAGAAAGGACTTGCTGCTGTAAATTTTGCAAGTGTTCAGGGGCTCCAGGACCTCCCGGGATCCGAGGACCACAATCCTTAAAGGTGCCGTTCACTTGTGACACCGTTTTACCCAATGGGATTTGATTGGTGTAGGTGGAGCTAAAATTGAGGAGCTGGGTTTGCAGCCTTTGCTTGTTGTAATTACTTTGGGCCATTGGTGTGACTTCCACAGTATAGGAGCCAGATCAGAAGAGCTCAGTTGTTTTTTGAGTTTTTTGTTTTGTTTTGTTTTCCTTTTTGATCATGGCCCCGGCATGCAGAAATTCCCAGGCCAGCAATCGAACCCATGCCACAGCAGTGACCCAAACCACTGCAGTTTCAGTGCTGGATCCTTCCTTAATCTGCTGCTCCACAAGAGAACTCCAGGGCTCAGTTTTTTTAAAAAATTATTTTATCGATTAGTTGATTTACAGTGTTGTATTAGTTTCTGCTGTACAGCAAAATGATTCAGTTATACATGTATACACGCATACTTTTTCGGATTCCTTTCCATTATGGCTTATTACAGGATATTGAGTATAGTTCCCTGTGCTATACAGTAGTACCTTGTTGTTTATCATTCTGTACATAGTAGTTTGCATCTGCAAACCCAAACCTCCCAATCCTTCCCCTCTCCCACCCTTGGCAACCATAAGTCTGCTCTTTTTGTCTATAAGTCTATTTCCATTTCATAGATAGGTTCATTTGTGCCATATTTTAGTTTCCACATGTAAGTGATATCATATGGTATTTGTCTTTCTTTGTCTGACTTGACTTACCTCACTTACTATGATAATCTCTAGTTCTATCTCTGTTGCTGCAAATGGCATTATTTCATTCTTTTTATGGCCGAGTGATATTCCATTGTATATATACCATGTCTTCTTTATCCACTCATCTGTCAGTGGACACATAGGCTGTCTCCACGTCTTGATTATTATAAATAGTGCTGAAACAAACATTGGGGTGCCCAAGAGTGGGGATTCTGGATCATATGGTAGCTCTACTTTTAGTTGTTTGAGGAAACTCTATACTGCTCTCCGTAGCGGCTATACCAGTTTACATTCCCACCAAGAGCATCGGAAGGTTACTTTTTCTCCACACCCTCCCCAGCATTTGTTATGTGTAGACTTTTTAATGTTGGAGAAGCGCTCACTTTTGATGCTACTATTAAGAATGATTCCCATTTCTGTTATGTTATCCTTGATGGTGTTGCTCCTTGCCTTTGCAATTTATACTTTTGTACCCACCTTAGACAGTTTGAATGGTGGCAAGATATGTTAGAAATGGGTGGGAAGTTGTACTTCATCAGCAATGAAATGTGACTGAACTGCAAAAAGACCATAGCATTGCAGAGTAATAGCCCTCTAAGAAAATGCATTATAAAAGATCAATTACATAGCAATAGCATAGGTAAATCTATCATGGTATTTTAATTCAATGGAGTGTGCTAAGGTAATGAAAATGAGTGAACTGTATTTTTACATGATAACAGGGATCAGTTTTACAAACATGGTAATGGCTCCCAAAAAAGCAAAATGCGGAAGAATACGTATGGCATGATTCCATTTATAAAAAGTTTGAAAATAGGCAAAACTAAACTATAGTGTTTTGGAATGAATAACTAAGTAGTGAAATATTTTAAAAGGGCAGCAAGTATTATCATAAAACTAAGAGTGTGTTAGGGGAGGTGTTGGAGTGGTTTTGTGGTTGGGGAAGCTGCTATGTCTGGGTACCAGTGATGTCCTATTTCTTGGCCTGGGAGGTGGCTACACAGATGTGTACTTTGTAAAAATTATGTTTTATTTTACTTTTTATATTTTATACTTCCTTTCCCCTTTATATTTTATTCACTTTTATTCACCTATTCAAATGCATTTTAGATCTCCCAATGAAAAGGAGTCTGGTTTGTTTTAAGAGCTCAAATACGATTCTTACTCCTGAGTCCTGCATTGTCCATCCTTATGGAAGGATAAATGATCTTAGACTTCTTACTGAGTTTTTTAAATTAATTTATTTTGAGTTGAAATATAGTTGATTTATAATGTGTCTGTTTCACATGTGATTCAATTATACATACATGTGTGTGTGTCTGTGTATGTGTATTCTTTTTCAGATTATTTTCCCTTATAGGTTATTATGAGACACTGAGTATAAGTTCCCTGTGCCATCCAGTAAGACCTTGTTGGTTATCTACTTTATCTATAGTAGTGTATATGTGTTAATACCAAACTCCTAATTTATCCCTCCCCCGGACTTTACACTGGGTTGTGATGTTTTGTTTAGCACAATCCCTCCCTTATTACATGGCTCTGTACTAGAATTCTGTTCCAAGAGCACAATCCCCCAATAGACTGAGCAGACAGCAAGCCCCTTGTTAGAGGGTAAGGGAAGCAAACTTCAAATGAAATTCTTGCAACACAAATTAACCAGGAGGCAGTTAAACCCCAGAGGGAGAGATGATCACCATTTAAATATAAGTAACTTCATTGTTAACAGAAAGGCGTACTCTTTTTTGAGCTCTCAAAAAAAGCAGAAAATAAAATGATCTCTTTGGAAATGTTAGGATTTGCTTGCTGAAAGGGTTCTAGTGGCCACTGCTGTTCTCTGTGCAAATCCCCCAGGCACAGGGCTGGCCCTGAAACCCTGAGCCGAGCTGCATGGTGGTTCCAAAATCAGCTTCTGGTCCGAGGGGAGGAAGGCGGGGAATGTGAGGGCCACCTCTGATGAAGGATTCAGAACTGAGAGCAAGGACAAAGGCCGACCCCAGAGGTCTCTCCCCAAACTCACAGCCACACCTGCAAAAACCACAATTAGGTTGGAGGGAGAGACTTGCCTGAAATGCCTGATGATGTCACATGTTTGAATTGATGGAAGATGACTAAAACTGACTTTTTTCTCCCTGCCTCCCAGGGTTTTCAAGGTCTGAAAGGCAGCAGAGGGCACAGGGGAGAGGATGGAGACCCTGTAAGTTTTGGGGGCCCACTCCCAACAACACTTATTCGTTCCCTTTTACATAAAAAAGCTTTATTTTCCAGGAGGAAATAATTAGGATGGGCTTTGTTTGTATATTTTTTGAAGTCTGGGGTAGGGGGAGTACATTGCTTTTCTTTTTTTCCCTTTTCCATTCCTGGATCATGAGGCACTTGCTAAACCAACTTTTTGGGGGAAGCAGGGACCAGGCTTACCTACATCTGCCTGGAACAAGACATGCAACGTCTTGACCCACGGTTTCCTTATCTGTAAACACTTACAAATTCCACAGTAGTTTACCTGCCTGTGCCTCCAGAAGGGTCGTGGTGCCCACCAAGCCAGCTGGGGAGGGCTTTTAGTGTGTCCTCCACTGCCTGGCTGTGAGCCCATGACCAACAGTCCAGCAAGTGGGGACATTTAGTTTCCTCTTAGCAACCTGTAGTAATGGGCAAGTCCTTCTGCTTTTACTGGGAATACTCTTCTGAATAAAGAGAGAAAAGCAGGCAAAAGGAATATCACCTCTCCCCTCCTCTACCAGGAAGGAAAGAACCAAGTTCATTGCCAAAGGAGTATTTATCCATGCAACAAGCCTTTAGCACCTTCTGTGCACCCAGATCTGAGCTGGGTACCAGGGACAAAGCAGAGGGACATCTGGGGTTTCCTGCTCTCAGGGAACTCGACATTGTTCTTATCTCAAGATTCATTTCACTCTAGCGTTTACCTGTGTTTCAGTATTTCCTGGGAGAAGCCACACTGACTGGAGGTGCACATGTCATTGACCTTGAGTGCTTTTCCCTTATGTGGATGCTCTGACTTTGGGCATCTGTAACCTGGCAGCACTTCCCATGAGCACTGGCTTGGGACAGTGTCACTTCCTATCAGCTGCGTCTACTCAGCTTCAGTCCTCTGAGACTGACTTGCTTCTCTGCCATCAGCAAGGCTGAGTTTTCCAGGCCAGCATTAGGGCCTGGGCAACATGTCAGGGCTGATAGGTATCACTGGAGCATTTGGAAGGTGGCTACAAAATGATGTGACTTCAAAGCTTTGGGGGTTATTTGTTGTCTTTGTTTTGTTTCATAATTTATTTGATTGAAGTATAGTTGATTTACAATGTGTTAACTTCTACGGTACAACAAAGTGTACATATATACATGGTTTCATATTCTTTTCCATTATGGTTTATCACAGGATATTGAATATAGTTCCTGGTGCCATACAGTAGGACCTTGTTGTTTATCCATCCTATGTATGACAGTTTGCATCTGCTCATCCCAAACTCCCGAGACTTCAAACCTTTGGCTGTGCTTTCTGATGATGTCAGGGAAGCCTCTGGACTCATCCTGCACCCCTATGTGATCTTGGCTCTGTTCGGAAGCCCTGAAGGGAAAAACAGAGTTAATTAACGAGTTTGCAAGACAGTTTGCTTTGTCTAGAGTTCAGAGTGCCCAGCCACTCTTCTCCATTCTTAAAAAATTCACTGCTTCTGGCAAGAGAGTCACTTTGAATACCTTTGGGTATCCTTTCTTAGGGAACACGAGGAGACACTGGACCCCAAGGAAGTAGGGGGGCCATAGGATGTCCAGGGGAGCGAGGCCTGAAGGTAAATATTTTATTTCAATTTCTCTCGGACATCCGATCTCTCTCCTCCTCCATCCCTTCCCTTTGCTGTCAACCTCCTCCTTCTTTCCCTTTCTCCAATCGCATGTTCATTTCCTCCTTTGCAGAGTAAGTCTACTTAGTCATTTCAAGAAGGTTTGTGCATTAATTAAATTCCATCTATAACCTCTCTGTGATTGTGTTGCCAAAAGCAGCTAAAGAAACACATAGTCACTATTTGTGGAGGCAGCCCCTTCCTGCCCCCAATAGGCTGTGAATCCACATTCTTTGACAAGGCAGTGAAAGATATTTAAAATCTTTTACAGGGAGCCAAAGGATTTTCTGGATATAAGGTACTGTAATTACTTCTCAAATTTCATTCCCTAATGTGGTTAGTTTCCCATTAAGCATGTGACAGAGACCTCCTTTGACCTGAATGCTGCACATCTTGGCCTTTTAGGGGGAACACGGAGATGACGGGATCGATGGACTCAATGGGGAAGAGGTAAGCCTGTTTGCCTCAAGTACCACAAAATCATCCTGAGGTTGAGAAATGTCTCTAATGGGAACTGGGTTTTCCTGGTCTTCTTTTAGGGCTTTCATGGATTTCCTGGAAAAAAAGGAGAAAAAGGTGATAGAGGATCCCAGGTAACACTTTTCAGTACATTTAAAGAAGGAGAATGTGTGTCAGAGGTAGTCTTAATTGCTGTGAGCCAGAAGTTATTAGGGATACATTTGACAGCCGATTTAACCACGCATGGAGACCTACTACCACTGAATAGAATCTGCCTCCTCATTTGGAGCAAGTGGGTAACTGTGCAGTTCTTAAGACTTTCCAGCTAGAAAGATTCACAGCTTTAGAAGGATTGTCTACTGGTGAGTTTTTCAGAGTCTGCACATGAAGGCGTTTGCCTCTCATCAGCTTCTGTGTTCTCTTTATTGCATCAGAACAAAAAAGCAAGAGAAAGAGACAAAATTATGTTGGTGGCCTTAGTATAACAAATCGCAGTGAAACTTTTCTTTTTTTTAATTTTCAATTCATCTCAACGCTCTTTAATAGGTGTCTGCTTGGTTCTAAGCAGCTCTGCTTTTATGTCCTGATTCACCGATTTATCAAATACTTTTTAACACCTGGCACGTCTCGGGCACTAAGTTATATGCTAAGGACTCAGAGATGAACCACACTGTCTTTGTCCTCAAAGATCCCCTGGTGTAGCTGGGGAGACAGACATATCAGTAGCTAATGACGACACAGCATGTGGTTGGGGCCATGTGGTGGACAACACTCAGAGGAGGATGCTTAATTCCACAGGTTGGGGAGGGAGTGCAGGAAATCATCCTGGAGGAAATGATCCCTGAGATGGAGATGAATGCGAATTAGCAAATGCAGAGGAAGGGCATTCCGGGGAGGTGGGGGGTGGACAGCATAAGCAAAGACATGGAGGCTTAGGGGCTCTGCAGATTATCCTGCTCAGTGGGTGCTTTAGAGTGCAGGCAGAGGGAGGTGAGGTTCAAGAGGTGGTGGGGAGATTTGGGGAAGGTGCTAGTGAGCCAGGAAGGAGGAGTCTGGATTTTAGCCATTAAGCAAGACGAGCCTTTGAAAGATTTTAAGTAGAGAGATCAAGATCAAATTTGCATTTCAGAAATATTTCATGGCGTACTGAAATATTTCTAAATATTTGTGTGGAAGGTTTGTTAAGGATGACATAGATGCAAAGCAAAGATGAAAGGCGGATCTGTAATAATCAAGGTGGGAAGTGATGTAGCTTTCAAGAAAAGTGATGGCCTTGAGAACAGCCAATAAGGAGGTAACAGGGTCCAGAGTGGAGTGAAGACACACCTGGTATGCAGATTATTTTTTATTTTTATTTTTATTTTTTTGCCTTTTGTTGTTTTGAGGGCCACACCCACAGCATGTGGAGGTTCCCAGGCTAGGCGTCTAATCAGAGCTACAGCTGCCGGCCTACACGACAGCCACAGCTGTCGGATCCGAGCACAGCCACAGCTGTGGGATCCGAGCCATGTCTGCAACCTACAGCACAGTTCACAGCAGCCCACTGAGCGAGGCCAGGGTTCGAACCCGCAACCTCATGGTTCCTAGTCGGATTCGTTTCTGCTGAGCCACAACGGCAGCTCCCTATTTTTTTTCTTTTTATGGCAGCATCTGCCACATATGGAAGTTCCCAGGCTAGGAGCTGAGTCAGAGCTGCAACTGAGGCCTACACCACAGCCATGGCAACGTGGGATCCAAGCCATATCTGCGACCTATGCCACAGCTTGTGGCAACACAGGGTACTTAACCCACTGAGCTAGGCCAGGGGTCAAACTCCCATCCTCACAGAGACTTCATCCAGTCATTAACCCACTGAGCCACAATGGGAACTCCCCAGTATGCAGAGTTTAAGGGAGCACTCCTTCTCAGAGTTATGCAAAGAGTGACTGCCTGCCTAAATTTTGCACCTGAGATGCCTTGCTTGTCTCATGCTAGTTCTGACTCCAGGGTATAAGATATCCAGGTTCAGGTAACCAGCAGAACAGGAAACGAGAAGTCAGTGTCAATGAAATCATGTTGCCTGCCATCAAGCCATCACATTTCAGCTGCCCCAACAGTGATCCCTGAGGGAACCCAAGCTGAGAAAGCACAGGCCCCCGAGAGCTGAGGTGCATAGTAAAGGAACGATTTCAGTGAGCCCGCAGACTCGTGCATCTTCCCACACATAGGAAAGCACTAAATTCCTTAACTCGAGATATCTGGTTCTTTGATTACTAGTAGTTTTTTGATGTCCCAACTACCTGTTCGTTGTTGCAGAACCCCTTATATATCCTGGCTCCCCCTTGGCTCTTCAGAGCAGTCCCTCAGAGCTGTCTGAGAGGCTGTGTCCTTGGCTTCAGTCCTCAGCTTTGTCTACCAAATAAGACACAATTCTCAGTTTTTAGGTTATGTATACGTATATATGTAAACACATACTAATGTATATATGTTAGTCGACGTCAGTTAAAATGCCTGCAAGGATCCTGGCTTGAGCTAGTTGGGAACAATTTGAGTTGGAGGTGACAGTGGAACGTCCCAGAGGAGGTTTTCTAGTGGGCGTTTAATTACAGATGTCGGAAGTTGCTAGACTGGCCAGGATGTCCAATATGATACCTACTAGCAACGTGAGACTATTTACATTCAAATGAACTAAAAGGAAACCTTCTGCTCTTCAGTTGCACTAGCCTCATTTCATGTTCTGGACAGCCATATATGGCTAGTGGCTGCCATACTGGACAGTGCAGGCAGAGAACACTTCCATCTCTGCAGAAAATTCGGTCAGGCAGTGCTCTGCTGAGGCGTGAGAAGTTTTCCCATTACAAATAATCCTGACCGTAGGCTTAAAATGGGACTTGTAGGCGTTTCTCTTGTGACACAGCAGGTTAAGGATCTGGTGCTGTCACTTGGGTTGGTGTTGTGTCTTGAGTTCCACCTTTAGCTCTGGAACTTCCACATGCTGTGGTGTGGCCAATAAAACAAGCAAACAAATAAAAACAGCAACAATGAAAAACTAGACTTGTACTGCTCGAGAGGTCTAAGGCAACCAGGTGGGGAAAGAGGAACATGGATAATTTTGTCTGATTGATTTTCTTCCCACCAAACACCACAACACTTGACATTTCAACACCCTCCTACTAGCGGACCCAGAAGATCGTTTGATTTTTTTCAGGGCAGCCCAGGTTCCAGAGGCCCCCCTGGGGAATATGGGGAGAAGGGCTTTCCAGGAGATCCTGTAAGTTACTGGGGCCCGGGTGGCTCTGAATCATGTAGAGGCCCCACACTTCCTTTCTGCTTTCTCTTGTGTCTCCTGCGAATCTGTGGGCAAAGGCATATCTTGGGAAGGGGGTGGTTGGTGTTGACCGAGGCTTATTTGTTTGGGAAAAACCTGCATGGGATCTGGGCTGATTACATTAAAAATTCAGAAGTAGGAACTAAAACTCCACCTTATTCATCCTTATGGACCTTGAGACTTTCGAGTTCCTTTGGGGATGAAATTTCCGTAATTTTGCTGTTCGGGCTTCTTGTCATGCAGATCCCCTATTTGCAGGCTCGATTACAGGGGAATCCTAACTGCACCTTTGAGTGAGTGACATAAGCGTGTTTAGACGGGTGCACAGGTAAAGCGGCCAGTACAGAGAAGGGAAACTCACCATAGCTTCAGCAGGCACTCTTATAATTCTTCGTCACTGAACCTCCTTCAGACTTGGGGAAATATTATTCTCATCTTTAAAAAATAGCTGTGAATTTCAAATATGGAGGATTTTCTCATAACCCTCATTACTTAAATTAGCTTAGTTGGGGGTAGGGGGGAGTTGATATTTCTTGATTCTAAAGTACTTTTAAAATCTATCTCTAGGGTAATCCGGGACGAAACACTAACATCAAAGGACAAAAGGGCTCCAAAGGAGAACAAGGAAGACAAGTAATGGAATCTATTTTGCATATATTAGTGGATTAATTCTTCTATTGAGCTGAGGTTTTCCTAAATTAATTATTTATTAAAATATATAACAAAAAGGTATAGTCACCCCCAAGTTCACATTTAAGAGAGCCTTGTTTTCTTAAAATAAGACATGTCTGTAGAAGGCTACACTTCTATGGGCAAAATTATCAAGTTTCTGGCAGGTGATATTATTGTATGGGGAACTTGTCATAGCAATGCATGTTGCTATACCTTTTCTTCTTTAATGGGCTAATATCCAGTAGTTTTAATATTCAGAAAGATGCTGTTATGACACATTTGTTCTGTTTCATTAGTGCTTGAAATTTTTTTTTTTGTCTTTTTAGGGCCACACCGCAGCATATGGAGGTTCCTAGGCAAGGGGTCAAATCAGAGCTGCACCTGCTGGCCTGCGCCACAGCCACAGCAATGCTGGGTCTGAGCCACGTCTGCCACATACATCACAGCTCACAACAACGCTGGATCCTTAACCCACTGAGTGAGGCCGGGGATCGAACCTGTGTCCTTGTGGATGCTAGTCAGATTCGTTTCTGCTGAGCCATGACGGGAACTCCAGTGCTTGAAACTTTGAGGCTGATGCCTTTGTCATTTATTCATAATCTCTTGCCTTATAATCTTGAGGGGGAATCATTGTACTTCTAGGGTAAAACCGGCCAGAAAGGGACACAAGGCAGTCCTAGTTCCAAAGGAAGCAGAGTAAGTATTTCCGTGGACTTTTTTTATTTCCCCTCCTACCACCTGAAGATGCCACAGAGGCATTCAGAATATGTGTTGCAGCAGAGTCAGCTGATCCAGGACTGGCACAGGGACACTGCTGTCATCTGGGGCCAGAGAATTCTCTGTTATGAGGGGTGTCCTGTGCATTACGGGATGTTTTGCAGCAGCCCTGGTCTCTACCCATTAGCTGTCAGTAGCACCCCCCCCCAGTTGTGACATCCCAAAATGCCTGCAGACCTTGCCAAGTATCACTCAGGGGTGGTGGGGGATACAGTGGGGGACAAATTGCCCCAGGTTGAGAACCATTGTGACCATCTGCCTTTCCCTTTCCACCTTCCAGAAGCTTTTAAATGTCTTTGAAGAGTGCCAATGAGTAGGTAAAAAATATCCTCTTCCTCTTCATATGTTGCCAGTGGGAAAGAAGCAGCACAGATAAATTCCTCCTGGATGAATTAAAACACTGGCAACTAGGGCCAAGCCAGTGGCAACCTTGAGATCCTAGGGTAATTTTAAAGCATCCCATGTGATATCAAGCCTAAAACAGAAATGTTGGATTTCCTTTTCTTTGGAAGGAACACCCGAGAAATCACTTTTCTCTTTGTGGACTACGGAAGCTAAAGAGGATTTTTATAATATGTTAGAAACCCCTTCATCATGCACTCAGAACAGAGATCATAAAACGACATAACACACAACATCCTAGATTTGGCCCTGAGTTTTGTTCAAGAGGACACTGAGAATACTTGGCTTCCTTTGCTGTTATAAACTTGGACCTCTTCTCACCGTTTTGAAAGCTGTGGCCCATTGCCTTTTTCTCTGAGATAGATAGGGGATGAATGTTTTAATTCCTCTTGTCTTTGTTTATCTTGACTCATAGTTCTTAAGGAAAAGGAGCTGCGGTTGGATGGCTTAGGCCTCCCCGTGCTTCTGGTGAATTTCTTTGGGACTTTGCCCTCGCCTCCACACAAGAGAATTAAAATTAATCAGAGGAAGCAGGAGAGCAACAAGATGAACTAAACGCTATAAACTTGGAAGATAAAATATGTTTTTGTTGGTTTAAGAGAGAATGCTTTTAGTTTGAAATAGCTTTAGAGCTGCAGCCATCAATCAGGCACCTTTTGAAAAGAGATGTGGGGGGCGGGGCTGAGGGTGGGGTGGGGGGTTATTACTCAGACAAACCAGCCAATGACTTGAGGTCCGTCCAAGGACAGGAAACCCTCAGTCTCTCTCTGCTGTCCTCAGGCACTCTCCCACCCATCTCCTTTGTACCCTCTTTTCTCTTGAATTCAACAAGGCAACAGATGTAAAACAAAGAGCTTTTCTACCTGCTCCCTCACCTCCCCAGTGAAGACCACAATTCTCTACGACGATCAGAGGTCAGGTGATAGATTCTAAGAACACAGGAAACTTAACACACCTCGTCCAGCATGATGGAGCTTATATAAATTCTTTGTTGTCCCAGCTGTTGACAAAGCAATGGATCCATGTACTAAGAGCCACAGCATTTGAAACCACATTCCAGGTCCATTGCCTTGGCCTGTCAGGCACAGAGAATGCTTTAAATAATAGTATTTATACTTCTGGAGAACCTGTTTTGTGCCAGGTCCTGATCCATTCACCTTCAAATATTAATTCACTTAATCCTCTTAACAAATCCACCAGGTAGATGTTATTAGTATAGCCATTTTACCGATGAGAAAATTCAAGGAACCTTGGCCAGATTTCCCAGGATCAGGATAGGCAGTAAATGGTGGGGCTGGGGTTTGAACACAGAAGGTCTTACTCCGGGATCTGGACTCCTAACTAGCCCAACTATGGTTTATTATATAATTGTTCTGTGCCACACAGGCTTTAAAGGGCAGAGCTCAAGCTCTCTGACTTTCGAAGACATAACCCTAACCGTAGTTCTACACTGTCTATATGCGGAAAGAATGCTATTTTTTTTTTTTTTTTTTTTTTGGCTGTGCTCCAGGTCAGGGATCGAACTCACACCACAGAAGTGACCTGAGCCACAGCGGTGACAATGCCAGATCCTTAACCATGAAGCCACCAGGAAACTTCTTTTTTTTTTTTTTTTAAGTGGAGATATAATGGAAATGGCGACTTTAAGCTTTATCTGCAGTTTGTTCTCTTTCAAGAGTTCTGTGAGTCACATCAAGGGCCAAGCTGACAAATTACAATGAATAACTTCTCCCAAAGGGTAGTTGTACTTTAAAAGCTAAGATTACCTGGAATTCCCATCGTGGCTCAGTGGTAATGAACCCGACTAGTATCTGTGAGGATGTGGGTTCGATCCCTGGCTTCATTCAGTGGGTTAAGAATCTGGCATTGCTGTGAGATGTGGTGTAGTTCGCAGATGTGGCTTGGATCCCTCATTGCTGTGCCTGTGGCGTAGGCTGGCAGCTACAGCTCCTATTCAGCCCCCAGCCTGGGAACTTCCATATGCTGCAGGTGTGGCCCTAAAAAATAAGAAAAATATATGAAGCAAAGAGTGCCTGAATCAAGGGACAGAAGCTCTGTGGAGGAATTCCAATCATCAACCAACCTGGTGGAGGTGGTGCTTGGTCAAGTGGTTGGTTCTAAGGAACTTCAGAAGCTGGGCAGTTGAAAGAAAGCAGCCAATTTCCACGGCCACCTTTCCGAATAAACGTATAAAAATGTTAAGCGTTTGCTTTGTACATAAAATAATCATGGTTTATCACCATACAAAGTAAGTCGCTGAGTGAGCTATTCCACGGCTTACTCAAAGAGGCGGGGGTGGGAGGCACAGACCTCATCACTGCCTTTTAGGGAGAAAAGTTAAAATCTGGGTCTTCTTCCTGCTTGGCTACCCTGTGGAAAACAGAGACCTCCACTAGGTGGAGAGCCTGAGCTGGCAACGTGAAGTCGGTTCTGGACAGTTGCAGATGGATTTCAGCTTCAGACCAGCTTCTCACATGACCCTAAGGGTGGCATTGGCACCAGCACATGGCTGACCCCATCAGCCGTTTCCTCCCTGGAGAATTCCACGCGGACATACCCCAGTGGTCCCCTGTGTAGCACTGGATGTGATGATTTTTCCCTCTCCCCCAGACATACACTCAGGGGCCCAGGGCAGAGACGGATACAGCACATCTTATTCTCACACTGGAAACCCCCCATCAGCAGACAGGGCTTTGTGGGATTTGCTGGAGAGGGAAAGTATCAGACTGGTGCTTCGGGATGATTCGATTCTCCAGACAGCCTTCCGGATCACTGTCAGGGTTGTCAGGCTGGAGCTGACTTCGGTTTGCAATCAATCCCCCAAATGTTAGTTTGTAATTAAGTGCCGTGTGAAATCTCCTCTTTGGAGTGTGCCAACCACCCATTACTCTGTCCGTCAGGGACCAAGACAGGTCTGTTTGCCTCTAGGAGCCTCCATCCAGACACTCACGCACTAACCCTTTGCCTTTTCTGATCCAGGGAAGAGAAGGCTGGAGGGGGGTCCAGGGGGCCTCGGTGAGTATCTCTTCCTCCCTGTCCTCTGTGGGAGGTGGGGCCAGGGAGACGTCCCTCATCAAATGCCAATGAGTTAGCGCTCGATAGTCTGTTGTAGCAAGTGCCAAGTTCTGGACATGAACCCCACTGACTGCACTGTGGGGTCCAAGTGTTCGTTAAGTTGGGCTGCCAGACACAGGATGACCCTGACCTAAGACAAGCCTCCTTCACACACACCTCAGTCCCCCAGTCTGTGTTTCTCACATGCACTACAAGGGAGTGAAATTCTGCATTAGAATAAGAGGTGACTTGGAGTTCAATTCTTAGGGTGCAAGAGTCCAGTCTTAGGTGACGCAGAGCATGAGCCAAGAGTCAGACAAGACAGTTCCTGGGTACCATGCCCGTAGCACTAGGCACCGTAAAGAGGAAACCTATATGCAGACCATGAGGAGAAAATCTTAACATTGAAAACTTCTCCATCAGGGAGAACCAGGGAACCCTGGACCTGAAGGTGCACCAGGAACTGAAGGATTCCAAGGCCCCCAGGTATGTTGGAATATTTATAAATACTGATAAAAAAATGCTATCATTCTTATGGGAAGAGAGCCAGTAGATCAGTATAGACATAAATAATTGGGACAATTGGAAGCTGTCCCTGCCCTCCTCCGTGGTACATGTCTCTGGGATTCTACATTTTCGTTTGTGGCCAGTTGATTTTGCCCCATCAAAATTTGCAGCTGACTGATAGAGGAACGTCTTGCTCTTGTGTGTACCCTGTGTGCTGCCTGCATTTTAGTAAGAATGAGTTAGTAAGGTCTGGATACTGCATGAGTAATCGGTATCAGAATCAACAAATTGGTTTTCCTGAACATAAACCCCTTTGTGGGAAAGTTAGGAGCTAGGAACTGGTATTCATGTCACCCCAAGCTAACCCCATGAGGGTGGCAGTGCTTCTGGAAGGTCACCAGTGGGACTTTATGTGAGGGCTTTATCACCAGTGGGACTTTATCATCGTGTTTTCTTGGTCATATCCTTATCGAGGTGGGTACTGGGGTCAGGACATGGTTGTTACTCTTCCACGTCAGAAACATGCCATGGTCATCCATAGAGAACAGCTTGGTGGCCCGTGGGTACTTAGTCACCTAAAGGAGTCCGCTTTAAGCCTGAACTTGTCTGAACTTGCTTCTACAGATGTATCTATTCCAGGACCTTTACAAGGAGCTCATTTTTTTTTTTCTAGAAAGTTCCTGATTCTTAATACTATGCTAGAATTTGGGATTCTCTTAAACAGTTCTTGCATCTTCTAGAATGAATAACCATGGAAACAGCCTCGATCTATCCCCAGACTTTGTAGGGAAAGGGGTGACATTACCTGAGCTCCTCCAGGGTCTCTTCGATGCTCAGGCAGTGACCGAAGGCTGCCCCAGGGGCTTTGACTGCCATCTGCACTGAGCAGCTGGGGCATTTTACAGCTGGTGCTTTAGTGGTGAGGAACAGTACCAGCACCTCCGGTGTTTCCTTCTGTGTGAGTGAACCACAGGAGAACGATGCATTTGATGGGAACTATGGCAGAAAATATGCTTTAATTCCTCTGATAGGGATCTGCTGCTAAAATGTCCTTTTGTGCTGACTTAAAACAACTTGCTCTCTCTTTTATACCTTGATGTGTTTTGGCCCAAGTAACCTGCCCCATCAAAGGAATCCATCTGACTATTGTTTATGTCTTACTTCCCTCTTCTACGGGTACTATTTCTCCTCTTACCTCTCTTTCATTCCTCCTGTCGGAGGTATGAGGTCTTACACTCAGGCAGGGAATTCCTTCATAAGCACTGTTTCACTCAGCCCAGGTTACCCCTCAACTCCTTTTCTGAGTCATGTCTTAGAGTTCAAGCTGTTTGAAGGGCTGCACTAGTGTTTCTCCATGTGGATGTTCCAAAAGCACTAATGAAGAAAGCCAGTTTTCATTTGACTTCATTGCATTCTGTTTCTTTTGTTACCACTAAAGGGGCTAAATGGACTTCCTGGCAGAAAAGGAGAGAAAGGAAGAGAGGGGCACAAAGGACCTCAGGTGCGTGACTCAGGTGGTACCGTCAAATGGTCTCCAGCCTTCATTTTCCTCTTGCTTCAAAAACATCTTCAACTCACAGACATTGAAAACAAACCTACAGTCACCCAAGGGCGAAGGTGGTGGTGGTGGTAGATTAGGAATTTGAGATTAATATATACATACTATCATATATAAAATAGATAACCAACAAGGTCCTACTTACTGTACAGCACAGGGAACTACACTCAATATTTTATAATAACCTGTAAAGGAAAAGAATCTTAAAAAGAACAGAGTACATTTGTATAACAACCCCTTTGCTATCATCTGAAACTAACACAACATTTTAAGTCAACTATACTTCAATTTTAAAAAAGAAGCAATTGCTTTCCCCCAAAAGATATTCACATATGTTTATTCCCTGTTATCCATATATGGAGTATTTTGTTTGGGGATTAGCTTAGGACAAGTCTTTAGCAGAGCTCAGATTCCTTGTACATCTCTTTCTTCTTCCCTGGGATTTGAGTTGAGAAGCACAGACCCATTTCATCAGCCTGAAGAAAGCCTTTGAAAGAGTGCAGATCTTCCTGACTCGAACATTTCCAAACTTGATACATTATTCTGGCTTTTCCTAATTTTTAAAAATCGGCTATGCCACGCCTATCTCCACAACAGATATTCGAAATTGACTCCAGAAAGATTTCTCGTTACTCAAATCTGATTCCTAAGTTCAGCTTTGAATTTACCCTCTGAAGCTACTTGCTTCCGACAGTGGGTTATGAGAGTTTGCATAGTGAGGGATTCCTATGAAAAGTGTTCTGAATCTATTCAGTCCCTCAGCCCAGAAAGCAAGAGTTCAGAAGGCAAGGGATACCCATGTTTGCTCAGTTATCTTCCAGACATGTTTGTGAAAGACTCTGGCCCCTTTACAGGTTAGGAATTGGAAATGCATTTTGCATGCCATCATAAATGTGTTCATGGTCTGGGGCACAGAACTGGCAATGACAGAAAAATGTCTTGTTCTAAAAAAATCCATCCATTACCAGAAAATTGCCACATTCAGAAATAAAGTTTATGGTGTCAAAACTAAAACCTTTTCTATTCCTCACTAAGGCCCCATATGGACTAGCAGCATCCCTGAAGATGAAAACTTGGGGTCCTCTAACCAGGACTGTGGCCCGTGTCATCTGGTTTCCATCCAGAGGGTTCTCTTCCCTGGGTGGCTGGGCCTCTTGTCAAGGAGTCATCAAGGAGTTAGAAAGGACATGAAGAAAAGCAAAACTAATCTAAAAAGTTTTGTAAGAATTGTTGCAAGGGCCATCTGTGTTTCCTGTTTTCATTCAGGGCGCTCCTGGGCCAGCGGGAGATAAAGGGAGTGTGGGAAGGCCTGGCCTTTGGGGGAAAAAGGTAAGTGTTATCTCTTATGGATTTCAAATACTGATAAAAGAGTGGCGCCATTTTCTTCTTGATTTTTCATGTTAATTCTTCTCATGATCCAGGCACCATCAACCACCTACCAGCTTCCTGCCGATATATTCTTTTCCTTCTACTGAGCAAAGATTTTCTAACTGCTTACATCTCTGTGAAATGGCCCCATTTCCCTGGGAGAGGCACAGTTTACTCACCAACCATGAAACAACTCTGAAAAAAAAATCTCACTTAGTGGCAGAGTCGGCTGGAGGCTTGGGGGATGTCAAAATTCCAATCTGTTGGTACATGCAGCTCTCCGTCTAACTCAGCCTGCCTTCTTAGAAGTGGTGCTGTTGGAGATGGCTAGAGAGCAGGCCACTGGCCTGTTCAAAATCTCACTCCCCTGCTCAAAACCTTTCACAGCTCTTTCCCCCAGAGCCATCTTCGAGGGCCTGGGACCTATAAAGTCACACAGGGGGCCTTGCCTTAGAGGGGCCTGTACTTGGATCCATGCTCTGCTGTCACCATCTGGAAAGTCTTCACATTTTAGTAAAGGGCTCACGCTTTCAGTTGAATCCCACAAATTACATCGTTAGTCTTAACTTCCCAGTGGCCCTCAGGAAAATCTCTAAACTTTCCAGTGGTTTAGAAGATTCTTTGATCCTGTTTAATTCTAAGGCTTCCTAGCCCTTTTCCCTCCCATGTGCCTGCTCAGGCTTCTCACCAATGCCTTCCCACCTCCTGGGCCATTCTCACTCCTTCCTTGGTCCTTTTCCAGCTCACACAACTCATCCTTTAAGCCTCATGCTCCCTCCTGCCAGCCCCATCAAATCTGGCTTCGAGTCCCCTTCTCTCTGCTGCCGTATCACCCTGGACTTTATGACATAGTGTACAATCGTGTGTCTAATTGTCTTCCTTTCCAACCAGAGTATGCTTGGTGAGGGCAGAACCACATTGGTCATGTTTTCCAGGGCAATAAATAATTGTTGGGTGGGTGAATAAATCAGCAAGTGAATCCACTTTCCCCGGAGTAAATTGTCCACCCTTTGCCTTCTCCTTCAGTCCTCTGTAGCATTGGGAGAGCAGTGCTGAGTCCAGCCTTGGGCTGCGCTTGTGTTTCCTGCTTGCCTTGGGGAAGATCATTTTTTCCCCTACACCCCTATCCTTATCGATCATCCTCCCCTCGCTGAGAACCCTGAGTGTTGCTGACTAGAGAGCATCGCAGGGTGGAAGCCAGGTTTGATTTTTACTGATCTGAAGCTCTTCTTGTGTGGCTCACTAGGGAGAGCCTGGAATTCCTGGAGACCCAGGGCCAGTGGGGCCAACTGGACAGCGAGGAAAGCAGGTATGAGGTTTGAAGACCCTATCTTTTGCAGCTCCAAGGGCTCAAGTAAAGAAAAGGGGGCTGACATCATCAGGTGAAGCACCTGGGAGCGCCCCTCTGTCTTCTGCAATCTCTGCGATGCCGAGCTGGCCAAAGAAGTGCCAGGGCACATACCAGAAAGTGTGGAAGACCAAGCAACATGCATATTCTAAGAGTTCAAGGTCACTGATTAGATCCCCTCCAGTTGGAAGTCCCTAGTGCTTTTCTTCTGATGCCATAATCTCCCCAATATAGGTTACAATTAATTTTCACTCTTGAGAAATTGAAATGAACTGTTCTGTTCACAGGGTGATTATGGCATCCCAGGCTATGGTCGTATGGGAAAAAAAGGAGTAAAGGTAAATATGGAAAAAAAATTATTTCTTTAATTGGTGAACCAAAGTTAATATAAGAAAAAAATTTACTACAAAAATGGTGTGTTGATTTATTTATGTTCTTTGCTGAAAATTGCAGGGCCCAAGAGGATTCCCTGGAGATATGGGGCAAAAGGTATTGTGCACATAAACTTGTTTTGAAGTTACCATGATCTTCACCTTCTACTTGAGAACTGAGATAAGTTTGTGGATCTGAATGGAATGGGGGGGGGGGAAGGGGCAAGACAATTGGTTCGCCTGAGCTTCGTGAAGTAAGGACCATGTTTAACCTCCATGAACTTTTAAATTGGAAAATATGTCCTTCATCACCTGATGTCCATCTTAAAACCCTACATCTAGGTAGACTCTCAAGTGTACTTCTTTGTCCTCTTCTTGATTTTTCTGCCTCCATGATCCCATGCAAAACTCTTGGCTTCTGCTATCACTCTTTGCTCTTCATTATCATGGCTTTCACTTCCTCTTACTTGAAGGATTCTAATAGTCTTCTCATTGGTCTCCAATTTCCAATTTCCAATTTCTCCCTATTTTAGGTAATCCCAAACACCACTGTCACGTGATGGTTTTTCAAAGTATAGCTTAATTATGTTACTCTCTTAGTCAAACATCTTCCAGAATTCCTCACTGCGTACCAGCCTGAAATCTACCTCCAAGCTCCACAGCCAGACATACCTTCCATTTCAACCAGAGCAGCTCAGGTTATATCTGTTTTATACACTGGAACTCTGTAATAAGATTTCTTTTTTTACAAAATTATCCTTTTACAAAATTATCCTTTTACAAAAATTATATTGTATTATATTATAATTTTTAAAAAATTATCCTTTTACAAAATTAAATTACAAAATAGAAATAAACCCACAGACATAGAAAATAAAACTTATGGTTCCCAAAGGGGAAAGAGGAGAAGGATATATTAGGAGTTTGGGATTAAAATATGCACACTACTATATATAAAAATAGATAACCAACAAGGACCTACTGTATAGCACAAGAAACTAGACTCAATATTTTGCAATAACCTATAAGGGGAAAGAATCAGAAAAAGAAAAAAAATATATATAACTGAATAACTTTGCTATACACCTGAAACTAACACAACATTGTAATTCAACTATATCTCAATTTAAAATTTTTTTTTCTTTAAATAAAAACTATCCTGCATAGAAGAGTGTCTTCCAATGTTGATACTTAAATTTAAATAGAAAACATAGATTAAAAAAACAGAATATCTAAGAAAATCAAATTAGCTACAGTGTAGGAAAATAGCCAATTTTTGAGTCTCCTTAAAAGTGCTTTTAATTGATGAATTACTAATAGACATTCTTTCCTTAGGTGGCGAAGGGTGCAAGAAGGGACTATATAAAGAATTGTTAGGATAGGCGTTCCCGTTGTAAAGGACCAATTTTCTAATTTGATGATAGAGAAAATTAGCATATTTCAATTTACAGATAAATGAAATTAGCATATTCAAAAGTGCTACATTTGTTTCCAACCAAAGTCAGAGTAAATTTTTTTTTTTAACCTTCAACTTGTTTGTAAATGATTCATGAATTTAGGAAGTAGTCCATTATTTTGTATCTATGGTGTCAATAAACCATATATTTTTCTTGATTTTCAAGCATTCTTCTATAAGTATTTTTAGTAACTGATTGGATATCCATTGTATTGATATTTATCCATAAGTATTTGTATTCTTAGAAAATCAAAATAGTTCGGAAGATATGTAAGTATATCAATGACTTAGTTCCAAATGACAACATGAGATGACATTTAATGTTTAATATATGATATAGTTTTAAAACCAATTAGGTTTTGGTTTAGAGAGAATTATTTTTATCCTTTCATAGCAAGTATTTTAACATCTTGATTTCTTATATCTGAATCTCTAGGGAGATGTTGGTGATCCTGGAATTCCTGGGGGGCCTGGACCCAAAGGATTTAGAGGATTAACAGTACGTTGCCTATAATCCCAGAAATAATAAATGTTTCTTTGGAAGACTCTGGCTTTTATGCTGTAATTATAAACGAGGACTGTTGATCCAACTCAGGGTCATCTGAAATGACACTTCCTAGCTTTGTGATATTCAGCATATCATTGTGTTGAACTTAATGACACCGAAGATCACTTTCAGCTCTAAAATGTTGTGGTTCCATGAATCTGAACTATTTTAAATATTTACAGATTGATAACTGGCTGTTCCAAGAAATGCCATGGTCTTCCAGTCTTTTCTAAGGCACATATTAAAGCCCAGAATATTGACTCTGTGGGTGGCAATGAAGCTGACATCTTGTTGTGTCCTGGAGCATTTTCTGACAATTCCACTTGCCAGAGCCAAGGTCACCTAGGGTATTCATTCCAGGCAAAGCTACTGAGATCTTCTAATTAGCCAAATGCAGAGTGCAATGCTATATTTATTTAAAAACAAAGTGCTGAGACAAGCATTCTTTCATTTTAAAGTTTGAGTGTAGTATCGATAGTTATTACCAACGTGAAAGAGATGCTGTTCAGCAGATACATGACACCTGGCTGGATAAATTTCACTAGCGTCCGTATCTATTGCCTTGAGATATGGGAATGATACAGCACCCCATGTCTTTATATAATATTTTTCTTATTTGATCCTTTGCAAATGGCAGGTTTTTATTAGATCTCCAAGTGCTCTGGCATATTTACTTTTTTTTTTTTAGCACTAATTCTAGCTTAGGACTAATTTAGATTTAAATGCACAAGACGGTGCCAGAGCAAAGCATGTCACTAAATGAAGAGGCTAAAAGGGAAATGGATGTTTACCAACAATTGAGAATAGCTATATAGAATAAAAGCTAGAAATCATATAATCATCCTAATAAACACTGAGAAAGAATGACAAAATTCAACATCCTTTCAATATAAAAATCCTTAACAAACTGGGTGTAGAGGGACATACCTCAACATAATAAAGGCCATATTTGACAAACCCATAATTCAACAGTGAAAGGTTAAAAGCTTTCCTGCTAGGACCAGGAACATGATAAAGGTGTCTGTTTTCACTATTCAACGTAGTAAGAGAATTCTTAGCTAGAGCAATTAAGCAGTAAATGGAAAGTCATTCAGATTGGAAAGGAAGAAGTAAAAGTGTCTATTTGCAGATGGTATGATCTTGTAGACAGAAAATCCTAAAGACATTAAAAAAAAAACTTTTAGAACTAATAAGTGAATTCAGTAGTCGCAGGATACAAAATCAACATGTAACAGTCAGTTGTGCTTCTATACACTAACAATGAACTACTGGAGAAATAAATGTTTCTCTTAGTTCTGTGGGGCAAAAAAAAAGAAGGGCTATTTATTATTACAAGTAAGGAATTTGCTTGACTTGGATTAATAGTTGCTCTTTCTAAAAATATTTTTTCTGTCAATGATAAAGTCTCATTCAAGCTGTTTCTATGGAGAGAGGATGTGGAAACTCATGTGTTGTACTCCCTGTAGGTCCCTGGAGGCTTGAAAGGTGAAGAAGGCTCTAAAGGAAGCCAAGGTCCTCCTGGACGGAGAGTAAGTATACTTGTATGTGTGGAGCAGGCAGTGTGTTCTGGTTCCTAGGATGCTCATTGGAATGGGCGCAGGATTTAAAGTCAGAAGCACTGAGTCCAGACACTTCCTCTTGCTACTTGAGTGCCCCTGGACCAGTCCCTGGGTCTCTTAGTTTCCCTCTAAAATGAGGGTGACATGCCCTGTTCTAACCACCCTGAAGGTAGCTGTGAGAATCAGATAATCAAGTGAGAACACTTTTTGTAAACTCTAAGTCCAATGCAAAGAGTAGCCATGACTACTGCTTCTTCTTTTTTTTTTTTTTTTTTTACTGAAGTTTGAAAAACAGGCATGGGATTACATAAACTTCATAAGGTTGTCCTGACAAGTTGATAGAGTTTCCCAAACCACTCTTGTTGCTTTCCTGACCTCACAATTCAGTATTTAGAGAGATTTGGGGGGAAAAAAGCTTTCAATTTTCCACCGTGATTCTGTTATAAAAGAAATGCCACCTCAGAAGTGCTTCTGGGCAGAGCCAGTCACACCTCCCACTGAGGAGATATCCATATCTTTATTTGTGTGCCTTTCCTGTTATTGCAATGACTTCTTGACATCTCTCTCTTCCCTAAAGAGTACAGTCAGGTGAGATCTAGGTGTTGCCAGCACCTGTGTTTCGTGTAGGAGGAGCAGGCATCATTGTGTAAGGAGAGGGGAAACTGCTTCTCTCGTTTTGTGCTTTGTGAGTGTTTTCCGACTCACTGAAGGGGTTCTTTACCTTGGACTTCATGAAGCAAACAAAAGCATGGATGCTTTGTGGAAGACTGAAGCTGTAATAGAATGAGAATCAACTAAATGTAAAGGATACTCTAATGCAATCTTTTCTTTCTTTTGCATTAAGGAACTGGCAAGTATTCTTAGTCATGTAGGGGAAACTCTGAGTCAATATGGACTTCTCTGGATTTGTCACCTGTCCAGATTCTAAAGCTCTCCCTGGGCTGGGGCGTGGAAGGGCGGGGCGGGAGGGTGGTCCACATCTTCTCTTTGTGCTTGGCCCAACTGGTCTGGTAAACTGGCTGCTCTCTCTCAGGCCTGTGTTCTTCCGTATGCACATAAGAAATTGCTTAAAATTCTCCCTCTTTTTTTTTTTTTTTTTGTCTTATAGGGCCGCACCCAAGACATATGGAAGTTCCCAGGCTAGGGCTCAAATCAGAGCTACAGCTTCTGGCCTACACCACAGCTCCAGCCACGCCAGACCAGAGCCGTGTCTGCAACCTAACCACAGCTCACAGCAACACTGGACCCCTGACCCACTGATTGAGGCCAGGGATGCACCTGTGTCCTCATGGATACTAGTCAGATTTGTTTCTGCTGAGCCACGATGGGAACTCCTGCTTGAAGTTACTCTTAAACTCAGTCTTTTGGAAGACAGTTCTGACTTTCTGTAGGCTATGGGCTGCCTACTCTACTTATTAGCCAGAAACTATTCCCTCTCTGTTTAAATGACTATGTATTCTTTTCTGTTTTCTACTGTAACTTGTAAAGGGAAGACTGCATCTAATAAGTTGTATAATTTCCTGATTTGGGTCAGAAAGGAAATACGCCCTCAGTGGATAGAATCATAGGTACTATAACAGTTCTGGTCAACACCAGCAGCACACAGTGAGGCACCTCAGCATTCTGCAGACATTCAACTGTTTATTGGATGGATGTATAGATGGATGGACAGACGGATGGATGGGTGGGCTGGTGGATAGATGAATAGTTGGGTGGGTGAATGGATAGGTGGATGGATGGACAGATGGACAGATGGATGGATGGATGAATAGATGGGTGGATGGATAGGTAGATAGATGGATGGACAGCTGAACGGGCAGATGGATGGATGGATGGATCTATGGACAGATGTTCCTATTGTCATTTATAACAGAGGTTCTTACACTGACATCCCCAGATGGGGTTATGGCAGGGTCAGTGAAATTGTACAGTGACTGTGAGCATGTGATAGCAATTTCTGAAGCCAGCATCCTAGCTTTTATCAGCTGCCCAAACACATTGAGAACCAACTGCCAAAAACCCTGCTCCTCATGAAAGCAAGTGAGAAAGGAAAAGAGAAAAGCCCACAGTATCAAGAAAAGCAGCTGTTTTCAAGTGCCTTCCCTGACTCATCTCACCTAATTATCTGTACTCCTGTGACCCATAAGCTCTCAGCATTTATGAGCTTAGTGTGTACGCTCTTCTTCTATGTAAAGTCCATTTTGTTATAAAATTGTCTTTTTTTTTCATGTATGTAGATGCTATGTGCTGTTGCCAGCATTTTAAATATACTTCAGTAAATGTCTCTCCTTCGTGCTACTCTTTGGGAAGCCTGCTGTTTATATTTTAAGTTTTCTTAAAAGCAATGCCTTCTAAATGTTCTATCTTCAGTACAGATATCTTGAAGAAATACTTTTGCTTCTTCTTGTCACCCTAGAAAAGCAATTCAGTTCTGTCTAGATAGACATTAGCTTAATTGATCAAACACTGAAACCAAAAGGCTTTCAATGCTTGGTGTGTGGGGGAAAGAGCTGAAAACTCCAGTTCACATACCAATAACTTGCTCTGTTTTTGTTTTCCTAGGGCCCTAAAGGCATGGCAGGGCAGCCCATATATTCTGTATGTATCTCCTTATTCATGAAAGAAAATCCAACCGGTTCATGGGGAAATTAACATGGCCACTTGGAGCTCACGTTTCCTTTTTTCTCTCTCCTGTTCCACGTACAGCAATGTGACCTAATCCACTTCATGCGGAAACATAGTCGTGAGTATCTCTGTGTCACACAGCATCAGGGCTTGGTGAGGGCACTTAGAATGAAGGTGGTGTAGGGATGAGGTATCAGTAGCTGCACTCGCTGGTGGAGAAGCCATATGTCCTCAGCAGCAGGCCTGCTGTGAGGAACAGCTCACAAGAAAGGTGGGAGGGAAAGACACATGCCTTAGCTCAGAAGGTATGATTCCTAGAGGGAGAGAAAACATGCCTTGTGGGCAGTAATTAGTGACCAACTCAAAAGGTGTGTGAATCAGCTCACGCTAGTGTAACAATTACCTACAGAGGCCTGGAGGGTGTGATGTCAAAGGGATGAACATGGGGGCTTGGGCTTGGTTGGCTACTTAGTAAATGAAGGCTCCTTGGATAGAGGTCATTGAATCCGGTTATAGGAAGTGATGGAAAGCAGCAAGAGAGGAGTTCCACAGCTCACAGAGAATAGACTTGTGGTTCTGGCAAAGTGTTAGGTATAGGATGGTAAAACAACAAGGTCCTGCTGTATAGCACAGGGAATTATAGCCAATATCCTGTGATAAACCATTAATGGGAAAGAATATGAAATAGAATATGTATAACTGAATCACTTTGCAGTATAGCAGAAATTAACATGTAAGTCAACTATACTTCAATAAAATAAATTAAGAAAGATAGTAGTTTCAGCAAAGGAATAAAGTAGGGCCAACAAGGAGAGAAGCTGTCTTTTGTTATGATTAAGGGGAAAACAAAGTAGAAAATACCCAGTGATCTCCCTTCTGGAAATTTATCCTAAGGAAATAAAGGAAAAATCATAAGTAAAGATGGCTGTTGAGATATTCTTCATTAGAGAAAAATGACTACACATGTGGATTGTTTACACTTAAAGAATAATTAAGTTGTGGTGCATCACCTTCCAATAAAATATCAAGTGGATGTGGTTTTTATGAAAACTCAATCTGAATATGAAAAATATTGTCATTCAAAAGCAAAAAATTAAATTGACCCATTTTTATATAGAGATAAATATATATGCATAGAAACCAATGCTAGATGAGAAATTGGAAAAAAATATAACCATGTATTGTGTTAGGGTACACAAAATATAACCATGGATTGTGTTAGGATTTTAGCTGATTTGTCATTCTTTTGTTTCCATTGTGGTTTATAATAATGCTTATACAATCACAATCAGAAGAATATAAAATGGGGGGAGGTCCCGTCATGGCTCAGCGGTTAACAAATCCGACTAGGAACCATGAGGTTACGGGTTCAATCCCTGGCCTCACTCAGTGGGTTAAGGATCCGGCGTTGCCGTGAGCTGTGGTGTAGATCACAGACAAGGCTTGGATCCCGCATTGCAGTGGCTGTGGCGAAGGCCAGCAGCTACAGCTCCTGTTAGACCCCTAGCCTGGGAACCTCCATATGCCATGGGTGCGGCTCTAGATAAGGCAAAAAGACACACACACACAAAAAAAAAGAATATAAAATTGGAAGATCAGAGAGATTCACTGAAGGAGTTTGGATTAAAAAAGTGTAGTCATTGCAAATGTATGGCCAGGAAAGGCCAACAACAAAAGCAAGTTTAAAGCAACTGTGAGATCAGAGGTGAAGAGGTTTGGTATCACTGTGGGTGAGGAGGCAGAGGAGGAACTGCGAACGAATTCCATCAGTAGGAGGAGACCATGAGTTTAAACATTTTAGAGACAGGTGAATGATATGCAGACCCTAAAGTGAAATGACCTACAGATAGCTGATGAAATGGGCTCCCATAAAGGTGAAGACCAGGGGAAGAAACCCAGGAAGCTAGAGTCATCTCCTGAGTCTTGTGGTCCACATGCTTATGGTCCTTAGAGCCACAGGGATGGATGAGGTTCCCAAAGATGTGAAACTAGAGACAGAAATGGAAATCCAAGGTAAGTACCCAGGGAGATGCGTTAGCAAAAGGAGTGGGCCCAATGGCAGAAAAGTGGCATTCATGGAGCTGAGGAGGTTCTCCCATATGTCAGCAACTTGGAAAGAAGCGGGAAGAAGCCAGTGGAGAGAAAATCCAAGGGAAACATGGCACTTGAGAGCTGACAGGCTCTCCAGAACAAGAATTAGCCTGGGACCCCAGGAAGGGGATGGGGGGAGAGACATTGTAGGGCAAGGATCATGTGATCTAAATAAAGGAAGACTCAGGAGGTGGAATGGGTGGGGAGGTGAATATCCACCTCTGGGAATTTGGTATTTGAGGGGCATTTTCCAACACTGCCTGAAAGGAGTTAGTCAAGAAATTAGGGGGCTGGGGGAGAGTATAACCAGACAGAGTCCCAATCAGAGAGCACAGAGCTCCAGAATGCAGAACTGAGATGGGGATTTAGGTGACAGGCCTTTGGAGCTAATTCAGATGGCCTCCCCTGATAAGTGACACCTCTAAGGGCCTGCTCCACCATGTTTGTTCTTCAGCCCTACAGCAGCTCCAGCCACTGAGATGAGGGCCTGAGCCCTAGGCTATTGGGTGGTACCTTCCCCTAGAAGAAAATAGAAGATCTAGGAACCTGGGGAGAAAGAGGAAAGAAAGGGATGGTTGGGAATAAAACAGAAGGGCCCAAATTATTAGCACTTTGGGAAGAGAGGCATGATAAAGAGGATTTTCAGGAATAAATAAAGAAATCCCCTGAAAGAAGTCAAGTTGTTTTCCCAAAGCCACCCAGACTGAAACGCAGACAAAGGCATCTGTTTCTAGAGCCTGTGCTTCTAGCCTCACAGCTGGGCTGGAGATTAACCAATGAGAGTTCTCAGTCAGAAAAAAAGAGGCGGGGGGGATCTATTTCAGGCCTTGAGATGCAGAGGAGGCCGTGGGCTATTTGTGCTCTCTGCTGGCAGTCAGCATCTCAGCATCTTGGCAGGATGAAGATGAAGGAAAGCATTAACAGAGTTGATGTGGGGCGGTGGGGGGGCATTGCTGTGGGGCAGAGGGAGGATGGCCAATTTGTTGCCAGCGCTAGTAACATCTTTTATTGTATCCGAGTGATCCATTTGCTTCCTAGGAATTGGATAAAATGAACATGGCAAATTGTCAGGCCTGTGCTTTCTTAAAGATTTACCAACATTGCCCTCTGATTTATCTTAAGCTTACCAAGTGTATCATTTGGAGAAAGCAGATGCTTAGGAGAAAGCCCTGGGTGGGGGGGTTCCCTCCTCCACCTGGATACGGAGGTCCCTCAAACACAGGAACCATATTATTATTATTATTATTATTATTATTATTATTATTATTATTATTAATTATTTTAGCAGAGACCATGTTAATTGGGAAATCCCCATAGTTCTGCAGAAAAATAGGGGTTCCTGGGGTGTTCATCAGGGAAGATTATAAGACCCCATATTTTAGCCCTGTCTTGTTGAATGACTCTCAGAAGACTATAAGAAGAGAAATGAAACAAGTTGAATTTTAGCTAGCTTGCCATTTAATCAGAGGCTCATCTGTCTGGCTTCTAAAATAAGTGATCAGTGATTCAGCTTTTAATCAGAATTCTGCTAAGATCTGCTGGCCATGGCTTGCAAGGAGGAAAGGTCAGGGAAGTTCACAAATTAATACAAATCTGCATCTGTCCTCCATCCTTTAACTTTGACTTCCTATAATTAGGAATTGGCCTCCTTTGCAATTAGAATCAAACAGGATGTTAAGCTTTGTCGAAATGTTGGTTCTGGATTATTTTCAGTCTGTGTTCCAAAAATGTAACAGACTTTCTTTCTCTCTCTCCTTTTTATAGCTTGTTGGGAAGGTGAGTTTTCTTACCATATATGTTTCTTGCTGAAGTAATTCCTGTATTGTGACAAGACCATATACACACTACTATATATAAAATAGATAACCAACATGGACTTACTGTATAGCACAGGGAACTCTACTCAATATTTTGTAATAACCTATAAGGTAAAAGAATCTGAAAAAAATAGATATGTATGTATATATAACTGAATCACGTTGCTGTACACCTGAAATTAATACAACACCATAATCAACCAGACTAAATTAAATTAAAAAAAAATAAATTAAAAAAAATAAAAGTAAATTGGCAAAGGAGTTCTCTTGTGATGCAGCAGGTTAAGGATCTGGCGTTGTTAACTGCAGCAGCTGGAGCTGCTGCTGTGGTAGACATAGGTTCAATCCCTGACCCAGGAACTTCCACGTGCTGTGCATGCAGTCAAAAAAAAATTTTTTTTAATTTAAAAAAGTAAATGGGTGAAAGATTTGAATAAGCACTTCACAAAGGGAAAAATAAAAAAGAGAAACTCTCACCGCTGCAGGAAAAGGGACTTCTTCCTTCTGTGCAGACACTTAGTATGACTACAATTGTAAATGTCATGTGTGAACGTGACTGTAAAATGCTGACCTGCAGCCCCTTTACACTACTGTTCTTTCCAGATTCTGCCACAGTTAACAGCTCAAGCTATCCCTCTTTTTATTTATTTTTTTATTGCTTTTTAAAAAATTTTAATGGCCTCACCTGTGGTATATAGAAGTTCCCAGGCTAGGGGTCTAATCTGAGCTGCATCTGCTGGCCTACATCACAGTCACAGCAACGCTGGATCCTTTAACCCACTGAGCAAGGCCAGGGATAGAACCTGCATCCTCATGGGTACTAGCTGGATTCTTAATCCAGTAAGCCACAGTGGGAGCTCCCATTCCTCTTTTTCAATGGCAGACCGGTGATGGGAGGTGGGGTCTGGCTGTTATGTCACCAAATAAGACTACTCTGTATTTAGGTTAACACCTTCTAGCTAATGGAGCAGAGTCCTTTCCTCCCCCATCTCTGAGTCCCTCTGGTTCTAGAGCTTATGTTAGGAAACACTTGCATTTTCTCAGACCTCAGGGTCAACCTATCTCACTGGAGCAAAGGCAATGGGAAGGGCTTTTGATCCAGTGAAACAGTCCAATACTTCTGCTTCTTGTTTTTGTAGAAAAGTGTCCAGTGTATCCAACGGAGCTGGTATTTGCTCTGGACCAGTCCTATGATATCACAGAGCAGAGGTTTAATGAAACGAGGGACATTGTCACTTCTATTGTCAATGACCTTCGCATCCGGGAAAATAACTGCCCCATGGGAGCAAGAGTGGTCGTGGTTTCCTACAGCTCAGGCACCAGCTACCTCATCCGTGGGTCCGACTACCGTAGCAAGAAGCAGCTCCTTCATCTTATTTCCCAAATAAGATATCAGAACTCCGGAGAAGTCCGAGACGTGGGTAACGCGATGAGGTTCGTGGCCAGGAACATCTTCAAGCGGACGTTTTCAGGAGCCAATGTACAAAGAGTTGCTGTGTTTTTTAGCAATGGCCAAGCTACCAGGAGTTCCTCCATCATCACGGCCACCTTGGAGTTTAGTGCCCTGGACATCAGTCCTGTAGTCTTTGCTTTTAATGAAAGAGTTTTCCTCGATGAGGCTTTTGGGGTAAGTTCTTCCCTTGGCAACATCTTTGTTTTGGAGGTGTGGGTGCTGGCCAAATGAGAATCTTGTGACTAGGGGGAGAGATGTGGCCCCTTGATGTCTTTTGCTGTTTTCACAGCTGTATTATTGCCAGGGTCCAGGAAACTCAGTTTCTAATAAACACAGTAGTCAATCAGTAATAGCAGGGATCTTTGCTCAGCTCCTTCTGAGCACCAGGCACGGTCCCGAGAGCCTTACACACACAGGCAGGCATTCTCCAACACTCTGGAATGAATGAATGTCATCTCCACTTAAAAATCTGGCATCTAAGACCCAAAAAATTTGAGGGACTTTTCACAGAGGCAGTGTTGGGTCTTTAACATGCTGAGCCACAACGGGAACGCCATAAAGGTCTATTTTGATACAAATATACATATTTCTACTCTAAAGAGAAAAGCCCTCTATAACAGGAATAGAATCAGTCTGCTCATAATACATCTACAAATTTTTTTAGAAATAGTCACAGGGAGAGTCACAGTAGACCCGACAGAAGGGACTGTAGGAAGTTGAAGTATTTCATATGAAAATAATTACCTTCCCAACCTACTAAAAAAAATTATTTGTCTGTTTTCTTACGTGTATGTCTCCCCACTGGAATGTAAGATAGGGATTTTGTCTGCTTTGTTCACTTTTGTATCCCCAGAACCTAGAACAGTGCCTATATAACACTGCAGACTTTCAGTAAATACAGTGAATGAATGAGTGAGTGAACGAATTCATTCATTAATGAAGAGCATGTGGCTTACTACTGTGAATAAATTTCCTTGATTTACCAAGGCAGTATTTAATCTTTACTCCCTGGGATCAACAAGGTGAAATACAAAGCCACACCCAAAGCATTCCATTTCATATAAAAGAGAATAGGAATGTAGTAGATGCTTTCTAACTGTAAGGCTAGAATGATTGTAAATATTTCCATATGCTTCCTTGGTACTTTACGGAAAAATGGAGGGTGTGGGTTTTCTAAACTTTTCATTTACCAAGGGAGAAGGAGCAAAACCATGAGCATCTTTGTGGCTTGAGAGAGCTCCTCACCTGGGAATAATAGATTTCTTTCATTGTGATCAAAGTATCTGGTTTTGCGATTGGGGAAAACCGGTCGACATCAAAAAGATGTGCCTTTTTCTGGATAGCGGGAATGGGTTGGAAATAGTTGGAATCGCTGCTTAAAAGGGGCCAGAGGAAACTTGTGAGTGTAAAATTTCTGCAGGACCCAACTTCAGAAGCTTATGTACTGTACCTAATCAGCTGGTATATATCAGAAGCATGTAAAAGTTCGGTATAAAATTGCAGGCTTGGAAGTGAGACTTTAACACTTGCCCCAGTGGGTGAATCTTGTGGCAATTTTCTCATCATGAAATGGAGATGCTGATACCTGTTCTGTATGCTTCTTTGGGTTATGTTTAGGACAAAATGGGGATAGTGTATGTGTATGTGTGTGGGTGTGGGTCTGTGTGCACACGTGAAGATGCACTAAATAGCACAGTGGGCGGGCTGTAAGGCAAGGTGAGGATGATTAGTTAGGTGTTTTTCAAATCTTAAAGTGGGTGCACAGTGGATTCCTGATGATGACTAAAGAAAACGAATGAATAAGCATATACCTCTTTTTTTGATCCAGTTTGACAACACCGGGATGTTTCAAGTGCTTCCTGTTCCTCAAAATGGAGAATATGAACCATTAGAAAAACTTCAGCGCTGTACCCTTTGTTATGGTAAGGCTAATGAGAAGAATTTATTGTGCTGAAACACTTAAGTGTTCTTTGGGTGAGTTATTCAATCTGGATTAAATCAGATATTTCCGTTTTGGATTACAGATTTAATTTTAATTTTGTCACTCTTTGACCGTCGTCTGTCAGGGTTTCAATCTCTGTAATGTTTGAAGTTTCCGTAGAATGTGGACATTGGTTTAGAAGATTTTCCCAACTGATTTGGCTTTTCTTGGTGACAGTTTGATAGTTTGTATCAAAAGTCTCTAAAATATTAGAAATATTTTCTAAATGAGTTTGGACAGGACTTGTAGGCTTCAGTGCACATGCTACTTAACATCTGATTTCAACAGAGATGTTCCCAAATTAACTGTTAGTGGCCACAGAAATTATGGGGATGTTGAAAAGCCATTATTAATTTAAATGATGTAAAACTGAAAAGATATTGATCAGATTATTATATTAATTCTTGGTAATCACTCCCTTATTACTTAAAAATCTCTAATAGGTGTCTTTTTATGCTGACATTGGTCCAATGATGAGTCTCTATGTGTTTTCAGATAAATGTTTTCCAAATGCCTGCAGAAAAGAGGTTTTCTTACCTGAAAATACATATATGGATGTAGCCTTCCTCTTAGATAATTCTCGGAACATAGCAAATGATGAGTTTAAGGATGTGAAAGCCTTGGTGAGCTCAATGCTTGATAACTTTGACATTGCTTCATACCCTTTAGTATCAGACTCTGGTGATAGGATTGCCTTGTTGAGCTATTCTCCTTGGGATAGGAGAAAGAAGGATGCAATAAAAACAGAGTTTGAGTTTACAACTTATGACAATCAAGTTCTAATGAAGAACCACATTCAGAATTACCTCCAGCAGCTAAATGGAGAAGCCAGCATTGGCCATGCCCTGCTGTGGACCATGGAGAATCTCTTCCCAGGAACACCCAACCTGAGAAAACATAGGGTCATTTTTGTGGTCTCTGCCGGAGAAAACCATGAGAAAAAGGAATTCTTAAAGAAGATGGCTCTGAGGGCCAAGTGTCAAGGCTATGTCATATTCGTGATTTCCCTGGGCTCTACACAGAAGGCGGACATAGAGGAACTAGCCAGCTATCCACTTGATCACCATCTGATACAGCTTGGGAGAATTCATAAACCAAATCTGGATTATATTGTAAAGTTTTTAAAGCCATTTGTATACTCAGTTAGACGTAAGTCATTATTTTGTCTTTCTGCTTTGTTTTTAATAAAGTCGTATTTGTTAATAGTATTGACAACCTAACTAACATATCTTCGTATCTATAGCTAACCCAAACATATGAATTAGATGGTGAAATGGGGACAGGAACAGGACATGTCCTGATTACGCCCTGTTTATAGTTTGTTCCTAGCTCAGCGAGATCTTTATTATTTTTTTTTTTTTAATTTTTGGCCACACCTGCAACATATGGAAGGTCCTGGGCCAGGTATCGAGCCCACGCTATAGTAATGACAACACCAGATCCTTAACCTGCTGAGCCACCAAGGAACTCTACAGTGAGACCTTTTCTCATCATACAGTGTCCTTAGGCAGACATTAGTGTCTCAGCACTAGAAAGCACAGAGTGACTGAAGGTCTCCTGAACCACGCTCACTCAACTTAAAGAAATTCCAGCAGCTCTTAGGTGGCCTCCAGGAAAAGCATTTAAATAAAAATGTTCCCTACTATTCTTGGTTTATTTCCAGGCTTGGCACACCCTGGAGACCTGCATGAGGGTAAGGGCGCCATCTTCGACTCTTCCCAAAGAGTCTGAGGGTACAAATCACACAGAAAGCTCGCTAAAATGCATGTTCTGATTCAGCATGTATAGAGGGGAGTCTGAGATTCTGTTTCTAACAGGTTCCTCAGTGATGTCAATGTTTCTGGTGCACAGATCACACTTTGGGTAGCAAGGTCCTAGGCCAATGAACTACAAGGTGTTACCCACTGGACTGGTCTTAGATCATAAACTGATCAGTAAAGGACAGAAAGTGAGAATACGCACCTAGAAACTTTTTATTAAGTGTCCACACCTGTAGCATATGGCAGTTCCCAGGCTAGGGGCTGGATCAAAAATGCAGCTGAGGCCTACGCCACAGCCCAGGCCACAATGGATCTGAGCCACATCTGTGACCTGTGTCACAGCTTGCAGCAATCCTTAACCCACTGAGCGAGGCCAGGGGTCAAACCTGCCTCCTCACAGAGACAAGGTCAGGTCCTTAACCCACTGAGCCCCACGGTAACTCCACATCTAGAAACTTATAAAGCACTTTGATGTTGCCACATCATACAAGTGTATGAGCAGTGGACCCTGTCTTATTGAACAAGATATAAACCAAAAGTACCAGTCTGCCAAGGACTAGAAATAAAAATGTCTTGCTCCTCACTGCCAGTGATTTGAAAAACACTCTTTCTAGAGCACTGGTTCTCCACTGGGATGACCTGGCCCCCTCGATGACATCTGGAGATGTCTGGAGACATTTTTGGTTGTCACAGATGAAGGAGAGGATACTACTAGTCTCTAGTGGGTAGAGACCAGGGATGCTGCTAGACACCCCCTATGCACAGGACGCCTCCCTCATCCCCTGCCCCCCCCCAGGAAAGAATGATCCAGTATTAAATGTCAGCAGCACTGAGGTCGAGGGACCCCCCCCCCCCAGATCAGAGCTGAGTCTGTTCTTTCGGGCCATCTGACAAGCTTAGAGTTAGGTTCAGCTGGAACCGGTTCCACAAGCCTAGAATTCCAAAGCTGCCCTGGTATTCAAGGAACCTCCAACACCACCTTGGTGACAATGTCTTGAAATTTTCACTCCTGATTGCAGAAGGAATGTCACCATTCTCCTACAACTCCTACTTAATGGAAGAATCCAATAATTCCCCCTTTGGAAGTATCATATTATTTCTTGAACTCTAAATGCCCTCCATTGTATAATGCACCATTGTTATTTTGTAAAAAGAAAGCAAAAGTACTTCCAGTTAAATGTTTATGCCAACTTTCCCGTCAGAGTTTTGTATTTTATAATAATCGAAAGAGTTCTTTTAGATAGACTAGGATGGGTCACTCTTGTGAATACGTAAAATATGCAGAATTTTATTAATATATGTGAAATAGACTGTTTAAGGCATTTCTAAAACTTCCTTTTATTCAAAATTTGATTCGTAAGCTATTTCTTAACTCAGGGTCGTTGATATCCATCTTTTCTGTGCAATGTTATTCTTTTGCCATCAAGATTGATAATGATGCAATACTTTAATAAGACTCTATTTAAAAAACAAACAAAAAAATATCAAAGCTGGTTTTGCTGGGCTCTTAAGTTAGACTTTGCAATAATTAGAGCTAGCTTAATTTTGATTTCTGCCTGAGCAATGTTGTTAAACGCCTCCTTTTGGCACCCTCCAATTCACTGCCTTCCCATAAGTACTTGGTTTGTAGAGGTTAAAAGCTTCCTCTACTAATTACTTCCGTGAATTTTTTCTAAACTACTGCCCTCAATTCTATGCTGGATTGTTTGTTGTTGCCACATGCAATTCCTGCCTCACAACAGCAAATGTCAACTGCAATTGATTAGAAGGCATAGTCTCATTTTCAGAGAAACAGAAAAAAGTATTCACCTTAGAGCCAAAGAAATATGATTATTATAAAACTGTAAACATTCTGTGAGATGTTTTCATGGAGTGTTTGATCATTCAAAGGTCGAAGATCTCTTTTCACTAAAAACAATTTATTTTCCAGAATGAGGAGGAAAATACATACTTCTCAATATTCCACAGTTTATAGAACAACAGTAGGAAAGGGTAAAGGGACATATTATTTCGGTTAGTAAGCTAAAATCTTTCATGTGATTATATTCTTCCTGGAGAATCAGTGTTAATTGCTGAAGAAGCATGGAAATAGCACGAGGTAATAAAATATTACCTTTTCTTTGTGCTATTAGTATAAGTCTGAGTGGAACTGCATTGCAGAATCAGAATAAAATTTCCCTTAGATTATGTTAGCCTGAGCATATGGAAATTGAGTGTCTGTGCATCATGATTAACCCTTAAGTGAACAATTTAGGGAGGTCTGTTTCCTTGATCTTTGTAGTTCTTTGGCTGCAAAACACTCTAAGATATTTCTAGTTGTTGCTAGTTTTCTGTTTTCGCACCAGCCAAATTGTGCTGAAATATGTTAGTGACATTACTGCTTCCATAAGATTCCCGCTGTGGTACAGCATTGTAAATCAACCATACTTTAATTAAAAAAAAAGAAGATGGCTGTAGGGATTCTCTTCCCCAAGCAAACACAATTTCTAGTTCAAAAATCTAACGGAAACTTTCGTCTCTCAATAGGAGGATTCAATCAGTACCCACCACCCATGCTTGAGAATGCCTGCAGACTCATCAGTTTAGAAGAGGATAGTCAAAATATGGATCTCCGGTGAGTTAGAAAGCTCTGGTATTTACAAGTGACCACTCATTGACCGAGGGGTTGTAACTGGCTGATGGCAGGTTATTAGGGGGAGGAAACTGATAAGATTCTTTGAAGGGAAGGCTCTTCATGTATTTCATTTTCTGTAGCAGAAGTTACATGTCAAACATGCTTTCTGGATTGATATTTTTAAGATGTCCTCATGCTTGCTTACAATTTGCTTTAAAATTCATAGCTTCCTCAGAAATTCTTATATTGAAATTTACTGTAAATAAAACCCAGAATTCAGCCTCAATCTACCCCCAACCTCACTTCACATCTCTCCCCATAGAAGTGCTGAGTTCTGGCCACAATGGACTTTTGTCTGCCTTGTGTGAACTGTTGTTTCACCCTCCTGGACCTCTGGTCACACTGCCTGGGACCCTGTTCCTTCCAGTGAAATCGTATCCATCACTTCATGGTCCTGATCGAAGCTGCCTCCTCTTTGAAGCCCATCTTTAGTCCCAGTGAAAATCCACAGTTCTTCCTTTTTAAATACTTTTTATACCTCTGTTGAGGCACTAATTACAATTTATCCCCATATCTTGTCTCACTGAATTCTGGGGCTCCATATGATCCAATGTTTCATTCCTAAAATGTAGTAAGAAAGACCCCACGATATCATTGCACATGTGAATAATTTTCTTTCAAATTTTATCCTGAACTAAAATATAAATAATTAATCTGAATGATTCTTGAACCTCAAGAATGAGCCAGGGTGAGGCTCATAATGATCCTGTCCTATTAGATTGCAATTAATCAAAGAGCTTCTCAGAAGAGACTCAGTCTCATATACTTCCAGAAACAAAATGGCAAGATGAAGGGTCCCTCAGAATTCATGCAAGTATGAGCTTCTTTGATGTTGAGTTTCATTTACACCAAGTAGTTTAACAAGGAAGCAGCCCACACTTTCTGAAGGACAACAGGGCCCTGATGTCCTGTGAAGCAGTGTTTCCTAACATTGAATAAGCAATAATCTTATTTAAAGAAAAATTCATCCTTACAGAACTGCATTGAAATATAATGTTACATGTACAAACATAAATCTAGCTGCAAATATTGTATGCTTATAGTTCTTAGGCAACTATAAAACCCAAACAAATTTGTATATTAAATTCAAGGAAACTCAGTAGGACACAAACTTAAAACACTCATTTAGTGTAATCAATGATTCTGCTTTGGCAGGATAGAATTCCCAAAACTAAAAAAAAATTATATATATATATATATATATATATATATATATATATATATATATATCCAAGACATGGAAATCAACCCAAATGTCCAACGACAGATGAATGGATAAAGAATATGTGGTATATACATATACACAATCAAATAATACCCAGACCTAGAAAAGAGTGAAATAATACAATTTGCAGCAACATGGGTGGATTTAGAGATTATCATACTAAATGAAGTAGCCAGACAAAGACAAATATCACATGTAACAGTTGTATGTTGAATCTAAAAAATGATACAAATGAACTTATTTACAGCATGGAAAAAGACTCACTGATGAGGAAAACAAACTTATGGTTATTAAAGATGATAGGAGGAGAGGGATAAATTAGGAGTTTGGGATTAATATAAACACACTACTATATACAAAAGAGATAAACAACAAGGACCCACTGTATAACACAGAGGACAATACTTAGTATCTTGTAAAACCCTGCTATGGAAAAGAACCTGGAAATAAATGTGTATAACTGAATCACTTTGCTGTACACTTGAAACTGACACAACAGTGTAAATCATCTGTACCTCAATTAAAATGCTTTTAATATGGTACATATTGGTAAAATATGTAAAATATGATGCATCCTTCAGAGACATCTCTGAAGGTAACTCAGCTTGCCTGCTCAGTTACTTGAGTGCCTGATTCTCTGGCACTTGTCCTTACCTTCGCTACTGCAGAATGTCGTTCCCCTCTATATCATCATATCATTTGGCTTTGGCTTGGTGTCAGTGTGTTGTTGTTATTATTATTATTATTATTATTATTGTTATTATTTGCTTTTTAGGGCTGCACCCATGGCATATGGAGGTTCCCAGGCTAGGGGTCAAAGCTACAGCTGCTGGCCTATGCCACAGCCACAGCAACAGGGGATCCAAGCCGTGTCTGCAGCTTGTGCCGGATCCCTGACCCACTGAGCGAGGCCAGGGATTGAACCCTGCGTCCTCATGAATACTAATCAGATTCATTACCACTGTGCCACGATGTGAACTCCCGTAAAGGTGTTATTGACATAATGATAATGTCTGACTTCCTTGCCTTTTTTCTTTAACTTTCAACAGTTAAAGTAGTACCACTGGGTGCCAAACACCAGTATCAATGCAAATGTAAACATGGACATTGAAAATGCATAAAAGTGCATTAATAGAGTAAGAATAAACTTATTTTGAGTATGTTATGCATCATTATCTAAATAAAAATACAGTGCTCTCAATAGAAACCTCTTTTTCCAAAGAATATAAATGTAGACACCATATTAAGAGGCATGATATCATGAGGTATGTTTTATATAGTCTTTTTCTTCTCAGAGCAGATGATGGTAAATTAAATATCCATTTTCTATATTTTCTTTGGAGATTGATATCAATCTGAGACACATTATTTTGTTATCCCAAATAACCAATTATTGAGTTTCATATCATTTATCTAAAACTCTGTGGCAAACCACACTTGATTTATTCCAAAGTAGTATTTCATAAGCTATAAGTAGATGGGGGCATAAAGAAGGGTAAGTGGGAACTTAAAAAATATATCAGTGTATGCTTTTTAAAAACTGAAGTATAGTTGACTTACAACATTATATGTTTCAGAGGTACATCATAGTGATTCAGTATTTTAATGTATTATATTCAATTAAAACTTATTATAAGATAATGACTATAATTTCCTGTGCTATACAAAATATTCTTACTGCTTTTCTGTTTTATACATATTAATTTATATCTCTTAATCATACTCCTAACCTGCCCATCCCCCATGTATTCTTCCCTCTGGTAACCATTACTTTGTTCTCTGTATCTGTGAGTCTTTCTGTTTTGCTCTCTATATATATTCATTTGTATTACTTTTCAGATTCTGATATAAGTGATACAGTATTGGTATCTCTCTCTGACTTACTTAACTGCATGTAATACTCTCTAAGTCCATCCATGTTGCTACAAATGGTAAAATTTCATTTTTGATGGCTAATATTTCATTTTATATATATATATATCACATCTTTTTAAAAAATTTTCCATTATAGCTGGTTTACAGCTTTCTATCAATATTTCACTGTACAGCGTGGAGTCCCGGTTATACCTACATATATAGATTCATCACAAGTGATTAGACATAGTTCCTGATGCTATACACCAAAGGCAATAGCGTACCACTATTAACCCCAAACTCCCATACCATCCCACTCCCTCCCCCACCCTCTTGGCAACCACAAGTCTGTTCTCCAAGTCCGTGATTTTCTTTTCTGTAGAAAGGTTCATTTGTGTGGTATATTAGATTCCAGATATAAGTGATATCATATGGTATTTGTCTTTTTCTGACTTATTTCACTCAGCATGAGGCAGTATTCACAATAGCTAAGACGTGGAAACAACCCAAGTGTCCATCAACAGATGATTGGATTAGGAAGATGTGGTATATATACAAAATGGAATACTACTCAGCCATAAAAAAGAATAAAATAATGCCACTTGTAGCTATATATCACATCTTTTGAAGCCAATCATATGTTGATGGGCACCTGGGTTGCTTCCATGTCTTGGCTATTGTAAATAGTGCTGCTATGAACATTGTAGTGCATGTATCTTTTCAAATTAGTATTTTCCTTTTCTTCAGATGTGTACCTGGGACTGGAATTGCTGGATCATATGGTAGTCCTACTTTTAGTTTTTGAAGGAACTTCCATACTGTTTTCCATAGCAACTGAACCAATTTAGATTCCCATCAACAGTCTACAGGTGTTCCATTTTCTGCACATCCTCTCCAATATTTGTTATTTGTAGATTTTTTGTTGATGGCCATTGTGACAGGTGTGAGGTTTTGATTTTTATTTCTCTGATGTTAGCAATGTTTAGCATCTTTTCATTTGACTGTTGGCCATCTGCTCGTCTCCCTTAGAGAAATGGCTACTTATATCTTCTTTCTATTTTTTGATTGGGTTGTTTGCTTGTTATTGAGTTATACGAGCTGCTTATCTATTTTGAACATGAATTCCTTATCAGTCATATCATTTTGCAAATATTTTCTCCCATTCCATAGGTTTTTTTTTTTTTTTTTTTTTTACGGCCACACCCGTGGCATATGGAGGTTCCCAGGCTAGGGGTCCAACTGGAGCTAAAGCTGCCAGCCTACACCAGAGCCACAGCAATGCCAGATCCAAGCTGCATCTGCAACCCACACCACAACTCATGGCAACACCGGATTGTTAACCCACTGAGCAAGGCCAGGGATCGAACACGCAACCTCATGGTTCCTAGTTGGATTCGTTAACCACTGCACCACGACAGGAACTCCTCCCATTCCATAGGTTGTTGTCTTTTCATTTTGTCAGTGGTTTCCTTTGCTGTGCAAAAGCCTCTAAGTTTAATTCAGTCCCAATTATTTGTTTTTGCTCTTGTTTCATTTACCTTAGGAGACAGATCCAAAAAAATAATGCTATAATTTCTGTCAAAGTGTTTTACCTATGTTTTCTTCTAGGGACTTTATGGTTTCTGGTCTTACATTTAGACCTTTAATCCATTTTATTTATGTGTAAGGTGTGATAAAATGTTCTAATTTCATTGTTTTATGTATACCTGTCCAGTTTTCCCAGCACCAATTATTGGAGACACTATCTTTTTTCTGTTGTATATTCTTGCTTCCTTTTTCATAGATCAATGGACCAAAGGTAGTGAATGGGTTTATTTCTGGGCTCTGTATCCTGTTCCATTGACCTACGTGTCTGTTTTTGTGCCAATACTATGCTGTTTTGATTACTATAACTTTATATTATAGTCTGAAGTCAGGGAGCATGATACTTCCAGCTTTGTTCTTTTTTCTCAAGATTTCTTTTTATAGTTTCAGATGAATTTTAGAATTATTCTACTTCTGTGAAAAATGTCGTGGATATTTTGATAGGGATTGCATTAAATCTGTAGATCACTTTGAGTAGTATGTCCATTTTAACAATATCAATGCTTCCAATTCAAGAGCACAGGATATCTTTACATTTCTTTGTATCATTAATTTACTTTAGTAGTATTTTATTGTTTTCAGAGTACAGGTCTTTTACCTCCTTGGTTAATTTATTCTTAAGGTATTTTCTTCTTTTTGATATGATTTTGAACAAAATTTTTTCTTGCTTTCTCTCTCCAATAGTTCATTATTAGTGTTTAGAAAAGCAATAGATTTCTGTATATTAATCTTGAGTCTTGCAACTTTGCTTAATTCACTTATTGATTCTAACAGTTTTTGGGTGGAGACTTTTGGGCTTTCTACATAAAGAATCATGTCATCTGCAAATAGAGACAGTTTTAATTCTTCCCTTCCCATTTGGATAGCTTTTATTTATTTTTATCTGATTGCTATGGCTAGAACTTCTAAAGCTATGTTAAATAGAAGTGGTGAGAGTGGATATCCTTATCTTTTTCCTGAATTTAGAGGAAAACCTTTCAGCTTTTCACCATTGCATATGATATTAGCTGTGGATTTGTCATAAATGGTATTTATTATATTGAGATATGTTCCTTATATACCCACTTTGATGAGAGTTTTTTTTTTAATCATGAATTGATATTGAATTTTGGCAAGTGCTTTTTCTGCATCTATTGAGATGGTCCTGTCATTTTTGCTCTGCCTTTTGCTAATGTGGTGTATTACACTGATTGGTTTGAATGTATTGAATCATTCTTGCATCCCTGGAATAAATCCAACTTAATCATGGTGTATGATCCTTTTATATAGCGTTAGACTCAGGTTGCTAATATTTTGCTGAAGCTTTTTCTTCTTATCCATCTAATATATTGGCATATAAGTTTCTTTTCTTTTCTTTTCTTTTTTGGTAGTGTCTTTGTCCGATTTTGGTGTCAGGGTAATGGTGGCCTTGCAGAATAAATCTGAGAATGAGTCAACACCAGCTCCTTAATCCACTGAGTGAGATCAGTTTTTTGGAATGGTTTGAGAAAGATAGGTATTAGTTCATCTTTATAAGTTTAGTAGAATTCCCCTATAGTATAACAAATCTTAATGAATTATTTTTTTGCAATAAATTTAGATTTTACCACCCAGTTTTCCTCTTCCAAGAAATAATTAAGTAACCATAACAAACTGTTGGGATATTTTATTTGTATTCCCCAAAGGTATTTAGATTCACCTAAAATTTTCCTTTTTGTATTCTAGATTTACTTCTGAAGCACATGAGATTTCTTCAGGAGAGGACAGCTTCTTTGGCCAGGAATTAAGTGCCGTGAAAGATTCATCTTTTGTGTTGGAGGACAGTGGAAGTGACCATTTGGTTTATATTCCAAGCCAAAAGATTGTACCTCAGAAATTAATGACAAAAAATGAAAAAGATCAGGATTCTGAAGATATTGCGAGTCTCACTTCTGGTAAGGAAATGGAAAATTTATAATAGTCATTTAAAAATAACTGCATCCTCATGTTTTAAAACTAGTAGAGAATCAAGTTGATAAGGCTGATATAAAAAGCAATTTTTTTCTAGTCCAAGATGGTAGGTACGACTACTGTTTTTATTTGAATTGAAGGTTTTTCTTTTCTTTTTCTTTTTTTCTCTTTGGGGCCAAACATGCAGCATATGGAAGTTCCTAGGCTAGGGGTCGAATTGGAGCTGCAGGCACCCACCTACCACAACTACAGCAACACTGGATCTGAGCTGCACCTGTGAATCAACACCAGCTCCTTAACCTACTGAGTGAGTTCAGGGATTGAACCCACATCCTCACGGACACTATGTCAGGTTTTGAACCTGCTGAGCTACAACAGGAAATCTCAAATTGAAAGTTTACGTGGTCACAGCTACCACTCTGGAGACTGCTGGTACAAGTTCTAAGAAATATCCTTGTAATTCTCACTAAACTTAAGATTTCTCCAGAAGCTTCAATTTAGATTAGTGTGATGTAGAAGAAGACAATATAGAGTTATCAGAGTAAAGGATGGATTAAAATAACTTTTAAAATTTTACCTGGACAGTGACCCAGAATTTGTGACTGCGTGAAGTGTTAAGTTTTTTTCCCCACTGGAAATAAACTACCCCACTGTTTACCCTATATATTTAAATGGCAAAAAAATAATTCCTTTTGTTAGGACATAATACCTTCAAACAAATTAGATACATAGAATTTTAACTCTATTTTCATTTAAAAGGGTGACATTATAAACAAACTATTCAGCTATCCCATCTATGCCTCCAGAGTCTTCCAAAATGCTCATTTGGTCAGAACACCAGTACTTAAAGCATTATGTCATAATATCATGTGTGTTGTTATAATATGCGAGTTTAAAGGAAAAATGGTCGATCTCATGCCCATTATCCCTAAGAATAAGTAATATTTATTCTTAGTAACTTCCTTGGATAAATAAATATTCTTTTCCTTGGGTTCAACGCTCATGTTTCCACCCATTTCTGAAATATGCATATTTGAATTTTATCTATAACAGCTACATTTTCCTTTACAGAAGCTAGAATTATGTCAATCAGTAATTAGTTAAAAACAAGACTTTTTTAAAAAGGTAATTAAGTAAAACCAGATATACATGGTATCTTGCCATTAAGGCATTCAAGTTTGTGTATTTCTTATTTAAAACAATTTTTAAATCATTACATAGGCATAGCTTAAGGAAGAGAAGGAAATATTTGTTCTTAATAAATGCAGTGAATTTGCGGTGTTCAGTTTAATGATATGGGAATTACAACAGCCCTCAAGGCACAGGAACTTATTATGGTTTGGGTTTAAAAGAAGAAAAAAGAAAAAGAGAGGTTCTTTTGGCAGTGTTGGAATACCAAATTGTCATTTGTGATCGTACTGTTAAACATTCTAAAGTCTAATAATTTAGAAGTATGAGCTTTTTCAAGAAAGACAGAAATAATTGGATATTTCAAAGGAAAAAATCATCTTTGCAGCTATCTTTAATGACCATTATCCAGTAATGACAGAAAGACTTTTTACTTGGTTTTTCAGACGTCTGGGAATCAAGATACTCATAACCAGTTTAAGGTCCAATTTGGCTGAAGAAATAATTATGCATGGCTCTACAGTGGAAAATGTCAATTTTTGGTCACCCTCACCCCACCCAATTTCTCTTGCAGTGGGTTGAAATGTGTTAGGAGTATTGTGGAGTATTACGTTAGGTTGTGATATCCTGGAAACGGTGTCTCAGACCTAAGGATAATATATACTTTTTATCCTTTAAGATAAATCTGAGTCTCAGATTGTAAGTGTTGTCTAGGGACTTCGTACTATTCCTTCCTTCCTTTTTTTTTTTAATTGTCTTCAGCTGGTTGCCAAAGCTGTTAAGAACTCTTGTATAATGTGTCATCCTTGTGGAGAGTAAATTGTGGTTTGAATATTTTATTCAGTCACTGAGAGATGAGCTTTGATGTGTTCCAGATGTATTGCACAAATAAAAGATTGATAACTTCTATAAGCATATCCATATGCTATGTTTATTACTCATTTATAATGTGGTTCTTATGGCTAATGGCTAAATTTTGTGCCCTTGAACTTAGAGTCTTGGGAAAAGTCAGGAATCTTAACCATTTATAAATGTTTAAAGTTTCCAGCCTGTGGGCTGGCTATGAGTTGTGTATTGCTCTTTTTCATAACACACAACTACTATCTCTATCCCTATGCTTCTCCCTCTGCTTTTTCCTCCTTGGTCCAATTTTCAGGTTCATCTTTAATTCCATCACCTTTCCTGGCCCTCTCTATGCCTTATAGCCTCTCAAGGATGATCTATCTCAGAATCATCTGGAAAACTTTACAAGCACAGATTCCTAAGCCCTCCTAAGCACTACTGTTTCCTATTTAGGGGTCAGAATGGCTAGGAAAAAAGCCACAAGTCTTAAAACCACCATAGGTGATTTTGGTACGTCTTCATTTTTGAGATCCACTAATGCAGTGATTCTCAAAATGTATCCTAAACCAGCAGCATCAGAATCCCCTGGGAACTCATTAGAAAGGCACTCATCCTACACCTGCTGAAGCAGAAACTGGGATTGGGACTCTGTAATATGAGTTTTCACAAGCAACACAGGTGATTCTGATCCAGGCTGAAGTTTAAGAACTGCTGTGCAAGCTATCCCTTTGGTGCGCCATATTTGCTCTGTGCTTCAGCTAAAAGCAACCAGATAACTAGTACCACAGAACAGAAATAATAACTCCTATTTCCAAAGGGTTTCAGGTGAACTGTATTAAGATTTTCTTTTACTCACCCAAAAACACAGAGACTATATCCACTCATCTAACATTTATCTAACAAAGCATTTTTTGTAATTTATTTTATTGAGGTATAGTTGATTTACAAGGTCATATTAATTCCTGCTGTATAGTGAAATAATTCAGTTGTTTATATACATATATATGTATATACATATTCTTGTTCATATTATCTTCCATTACGGTTTATCACAAGTTATAGGTTCCCTGTGCTATACAATGCTATACAGTAGGACCTTGTTGCTCACCTATTCTCTATACAATACTTTGCATCTGCTAATCCACCCGCTCCCCTCCCCTTGGCCACCACAAATCTCTTCTCTATGTCTGAGTCTGTTTCTGTAAATAAGTTCATTTGTGTCATATTTTAGATTTCACATATAAGTGATATCATATGGTATTTTTGCCTTTCTCTTTCTGATTTATTTCACTTAGTAGGATAACCTCCAGGTCCATCCATGTTGCTGCAAATGGCATTATCCATTCTTTTTTATGGCTGAGTGGTATTCCATTGTATACACATACCACATCTTCTTTATCCATTCAGCTGGTGATGGACTTTTAGGTTATTTCCATGTCTTGGCTATTGTAAATAATGCTGTTATGAACGTTGGGGTGTATGTATCTTTTCAAATTAGTAGTTTTGCCCAGATTTATACTCAGGAGTGGGATTGCTGAATCAAATGGCAACTTTATTTTTAGCTTTTTGAGGATCATTTGTATTGTTTTCCATAGTGAGTGCAGCAATGTACATTCTCGCCAACAGTGTAGGAGGGTTCCCTTTTCTCCACACCCTCTCTAGGATTTACTACTTGTAGACATTTTTAATGATAGCTATTCTGGCTGGTGTGAGGGGGTACCTCATACAATCAGCTTTTTTTTTTTTTTAAAGCCAAAATACCTTTGATTTTGAATCAATTATAAGATATCAGAGATGGAAAAGCATTTACTGATCAGCTCTTGCAAATGCACCTGGGAGTGATTCCACTGTACCTGACCGTAGAGATGTATTGCAATGTCTGGAGACATTTTTGGTTGTCTTAACTGAAGGGTGCTACTGGCATCTAGTGGGTAGAGGCCAAAGATGCTGCAAAACATCCTACAGTGTACACAGAACATCCCCTCACAGCAAAGAATTATCCAGTCACACTGTCTATGGTGAGAGGAAACTCTGTTTTAGAAGACCCTTCACGCCCCCCAAGGTCATGGAACTGAAAGATTCAGTGTAAGGACTCATGATTTCTACCCACATCCTGTCCATTGTTTCCCACTACACCCTTAGGATTCTGCTAATTAAAAACACACACACACACACACACACACACACACACACATATATATATATATATATATGTACTGTCATACCATGTAAAATCTGAATACAAAAAAAATCACAAATCAAACAATTTAGCAAACTGAGCTATTTGTGGTCTGGAATACGTTCTTTGGTTTTTCAACAGGCGAATAGTTTTATATAATTCATTCAATTATATATCCTGCTTTTCACATACTATGCTATGCATTTTATGGATTGCCACAGGCTTCATACCGATTTTTCTGTATTCTCTTAATGTTACTTTCAATGAATGAATGTATTTAACTCTTTACCTCTTGTTGAAGAATTGTCTTGCTTCTAATTTTTGCTGTCGCATGTGCAACTTGAATATATAATAGTTTCTGCTATGTTTAAATCTGTCCTGGAATTAAATGCTGCAGAACTGGTTTCCAAGTCACCAATTGGAACAGTCCTCCAGCTGAAGGTCCTACTCTTACACCCTAAAGAGGTCAGTAATAGAATTGGGATCGTTTCTGAATATTAATGACATATTTCATGACTGCTTTAGAAAATCTCAACCCTCTGTGTGCTGTTTGAGAAACTGGATCTCCTGTTTATTTTAAACTGTAGACTGGGGTTGTGGCCCTTACTTTTGCTTGGGAATTTATTGCAGAGTTATTGTAGTTTGGGTGTCTTCCTTGAAGATTTTGTATGTGGCAGAACTAGTGTGAGCTTCAAGTTGAGGGTATGTGGATGGTTTGACTTCCTGGAGGGTGTTTCCGTAGGTCTCATGATATCATTGGTCACAATTAATAAAGCAATATTCTAGCATATTAGTGCTAGTTTTTTCACGTGGATCCTTTTCCAATGGAATAAAACTTGGGTAGTTGAAGTAAAAATTGGGTGAGGGTGGTGGCCATGGAGGGGGCAGTGGCAGCTGTCATTGGGGGCTTCCTATAGAAAAGCCCACTGCTAAGCATTTATATGGATTTTCTCATGAATATTCAGATATCCTTTCATGCAGCAAATATGTATTTGGCCTCTGTTCTGAATTAAGCCCCATGCTAGTATTTTTGAGGGAGAGGGTTAGAGAGATTTAAAAAAAAAAATCAGGAGTTCCTGTTATGGTCAGGGGAAATGAATCTGTCTAGGATCTATGAGGATGCAAGTGCAAACCCTGGCCTCACTCAGTAGGTTAAGGAACCTGCATTGCCATGAGCTGTGGTGTAGGTCACACACGTGGCTCGGATCTGATGTTGCTGTGGCTGTGGCATAGACCAGTAGCTACAGCTCCAACTTGACTCCTAGCCTGAGAACCTCCATATGCCATGGGGTGGCCCTAAAAAAAAAAAATTCAGACAGAGGTTCTGTCTTCAAGGAGCCTATAGTGTGATAGAGTATACTTTGTGTGTATAGACAAATGTCTAATACAAGTCAGAAAGTATTCAACTCAATTAAAGTGCAGATAGAATGCTTTGGGGGCCAATATTTATTTCATGCAGTTCAGTTCTCAAATAGTACATACGCTGTCACATGCCAAGCATTTTATATACATGGTTTCATTTTATCTTTACCCCCCAAATGTATCATTATTATTATAGTTGCTGTTACAGTTTACAGTTGAGGACACTGATGGAAAGGTTAAGAACTTCAAGCAACATCACACAGGTTATAAGTGGCAGACTCATATTCAAATCCATGCCCATCTCCACAAAAACACTGACTTTTGACAATGGAGGCCATGTGGTCTGGCAATAGTGTTGCCTGCATTTACAAATGAGGAAATATATCCAATTGCCAAATTTGAGGATAAATTAAATCACTTCATCATTGGTAGAGTTATTTTTAAATTATTTTGGTAGTACAATTCTGTTTTAAAATTTTAATTTAATTTTTTTAATTCCTGTTTATAACTTGGAGAACATAAAGCCAGGATAAACTGGCCTTATAAACTGTTTATAAGCTCATCCAGGGGCCAGAGCACAAAATATCACCATTAAAACCAAAGTGCCACTATTTACAATGGAAGGAACTCAAATGTCCTTCGACAGAGGCATGGGTAAAGAAGATGTTATATATATACAATGGAATATTTCTCAGTCATAAAAAAGAATGAAATAATGCCACTTACTGCAACGTGAATGAATCTAAAGATTGCCATACTAAGTGAAGTAAGTCAAACAGAGAAAAACAAAATGTCATATGATATCACTTATATGTGGAATATGAAAAATGACACAAATGAACTTATTTACAAAACAGAAATAGACTCACAGAAATAGAAAACAAACTTATGGTTACCAAAGGGGAAAAGGCAGAAGAAGGATGAATTAGGAGTTTGGGATCAAGCTATACAAAGTGCTTTATGTAAAATACATAAAGAAGGACCTACTGCAGAGCACAAGGAATTATATTCAATTATCTTGAAATAACCTATAATGGAAAAGCATCTGGAAAAGAATATCTATATCTGTGTATCTACATGAAGCTGAATCACTTTGCTGTGTACTAGAAACTAAGACAACACTGTAAATCAACTGCATTTCAATAAATTTTTTTTTTGAAAGTGTAAGATCCAGATGGTCTGGGTATAAGTAACTCCTAAAGCATGCACCACTTTTCTCAGTGTGCCTTTCTGTAGACTGTTATTTCAGAGTGTGAAATGGATGGAATAGTGGCGAGTGAGTCTTATGGACCAAGCACCACCTAGAAAAGTCTAGGCCAAGAAAGGTATTTCTTCTCCCTTCGGGGAAAAAAGATGAAATCTGTTTTAAGACAGTGACTCCTACTTGTTCAGGCAAATGAGGGAGAGAAGAACTCATCTAACAAAACAAGAGAAATCTAAATGTGTTTCCATTTCCTTTGAAACAAAGTCATTGACACACAGTCAGAGATACACCCTTGCTCCAGCTTCCCTTGTGCCCCAGCCTAGAGCTTGACCAGGAACCTAACCAGACTGGCCTGGGCTGGCTGTGTGAAATGGAGAGATGAGTAAATTATCACAACCCCTCTGTAGCTAAGCATGAGTAAACACACGGAATGAGCTTGTATGCATGACTGTTGTGTCCCACTAGTACCAGCTCACTTTGCATTTTTTTTGGAAATTCTAGTTTGTAGAATGTAGATTCGGGTAGAATTTCCAGATGTCTGAACTTTTCTATTTGTTTCCTTCTAAAAAAATTATATTTATACAGTACTTAGGACATGCTAGATGCTGTGAAAATGTTTATTTAAAAACCTTGGAGTTCCCATCGTGGCTCAGTGGTTAAGGAATCTGACTAGGAACCATGAGGTTGTGGGTTTGATCCCTGGCCTTGCTCAGTGGGTTAAGGATCTGGCATTGCCGTGAGCTGTGGTGTAGGTTGCAGACACGGCTCGGATCCCAAGTTGCTGTGGCTGTGGCTTAGGCCAGCCGCTGCAGCTCCGATTAGACCCCTGGCCTGGGAACCTCCATATGCCATGGATGCGGCCCTAGATAAGGCAAAAAGACAAAAAAAAAACTTATAAGGTTGTCATTTATAATTATAAATTTTTAGATAATGAAACAGAGGCATGAGAGAGACTCAGTGTCACAAAGTGAACAAATCGTACAGACAGAGCTCAAACTCTGAAAAGTCTGTTCATAAGCACTGCTCTATAAAGTCTAGCAAAGAAAAATAGCAAATTTTATTTAATTCATATAACTGCCTACTTTGGGAATAAAACTTTCTTTAGTAGCTTCGATCAGAAGGACTAGCATTAACCTGGGAGTTCCTGCTGTGACACAGTGGGTTAAGGATCTGGCATTGCCTCGGCAGTGGTGTAGATCAAAACTGCGGCTCGGATTTGATCCCTGGCCTGTGAACTTCCATATGATTTGGGTACAGCCAAACCAAAAAACAAACAAACAAACATTGACTGGGACCATGGTTCCTCAAACTAGGCCTGGGACCTTTGATGAGGAGGTCTGGTCCACCCTCATATCTGATAACCAGGAGGAGTTGCACAGACTACTCCACAAACTACTCCACTACTACTTCCAGGCTGTCATTTCTTGGACAAGTCACTTGTCCTCTCCAAGCCTCAGCTTGCTCATCTGCAAAATGGACACAATGAAATAACTCCGCCTTCGTAGTGCTTCGCAGGAGGCTAAATGAGACAAGATAGGCATGGAGCTGAGCGCAAGATGTGAAGCCTCCTGGATGCTTAATTCAATATTCAGAAGATAGAAAAAAGGAAAAACAACAACAAAAAACACTGCCAGCCTCATGGGAAGTCTTATTTAAAAAGGTTAACTTGGGAGTTCCCTTCGTGGCTCAGTGGCTAACGAATCTGACTAAGAACCATGAGGTTGCGGGTTTGATCCCTGGCCTTGCTCAGTGGGTTACAGATCCAGTGTTGCCGTGAGCTGTGGTGAAGGTTGCAGACGCGGCTCGGATCCCGCGTTGCTGTGGCTGTGGAGAAGGCCGGCAACTACAGCTCCTGTTAGACCCCTAGCCTGGAAACCTCCATATGCCGCAGGTGTGGCTCTACATAAAAGGCAAAAAGACAAAAAAATAAAAATAAAAAAAATAAAAAGGTTAACTTGAAAAATATCTGCTACTATTCATGTGGACAGCAATGTACACATGAATAACCACAGTTGTCCATGTGGCTCACCTGTGGAGATGTATGGCTAATTTTGGCTCCTGGACAAATTCTAAGGCAGACCCACAAGATAACTCTTGCATCAGATATAGAGAGCAGACTTGTGGGAGGGGAGGGGGAGGGGTGGATTGGGAGTTTGGGGTTAGCAGATGTAAAGTATTATATACAGAATGGATAAACAAAAAGGTCCTACTGTGGAGCACAGGGACCTCTATTTAATATCCTGTGATAAACCATAATGGAAAAGAATATGAAAAAAGAATGTATAATGTCACTTTCCTACATAGCAGAAATTAACTCAACCAACACATAAACCAACTATATGTCAATAAATTTTTTTAAAAAAGATAACTCATGCCTAATTTGAGATTTCCCATTAAACACCATGAAAGGCAGTGTGGCCCCTTCACAGCATCCACAATCCCAGTCCAGCTGGCTCAGTCCTTTAGATTCTCCCTTTTCCCTAAATTCCCTTTCCACCTCTGCTTCTCCTGAAGGTTACTGGAGTGCACTTGGCCCTGTGGCTTAAATCTCAGCCAAAGCAGGCTTCCCTGAAAATCCAGCTGGATCCCTCATTCATTTCCAACCTCTTATTAGTAAATGAGCCAGCCCTTCCTCCTCTGCCATTCTGAGGAAATTCCATGAGTTGGAGATGGGAATTTGGCTTGGTGATATTTCCAGATGGCTGGTGGGCTATAGGTATACGTTATCCACACTTCTGCCAGATTTTCTTGAAGGAAAATATTTTTGAAGGTCTAGTCTCTCCAACAAGATGATTTAGATTCAAAGTAGAATAATTATAGGATATTATTCATATTATTCAGTGTTTGACTGCATTTTAGAGTTTAGCATTTAGCTTCTTTGATTTTCAGGCTAATCCTGTAAGCAGGAAGAGAACTGATTTTTAGAGATTTTAGAGGTGAAATATACCTCTTCAGAAAATACTTCTGCTGGGTACTTTGGAAAAGGATTGAGACTTTGCTCATTTATAAAGAGAAAACTGGTGAAAAATGGTAATATTTCTGGTGTAGGCCATGTGTGAAAAAACATTTTACTAACATGGCAAGTCAACCCTTTTTTTTTATCTTAATTGAAGAGTAGTTTATTTATAATATTGTATTAGTTCCAGGTATACAACATAGTCATTCAATATTTTTTATAGATTATATTTCATTTATAATAGTTTCAAGTTATTATAAATGTTTTACTGTATTCTCTGTGCTTATTTACTCTATATGCAGTGGTTTGTACCTCTTAATCCTTTACCCCTATATTGCCCCTCCCCACTTCTCTCTCCTCACTGGTAACTACCAGTTTGTTCTCTGTAACTGCGAGCCTGTCTCATTGTAATCTTTTTTGTAAATGTTTTGGATTCCACATAAAAGTGAAACCATACAGTATTTGTCTTGTCTGACATATTTCACTAAGCATGATACCCTCCAAATTCATCTATGTTGTTGCAAATGGTAAAATGTCATTGTTTTTTATGGATGTCTAATATTTTCATTGTGTGTGTATATGTGTGTATGTATACAGATAAACATACTCATATATGTATCACATTTTTTATATATTCAGAAGTTGATGACATTGGAGGTACATGTATCTTTTCAAATTAATGTTTTTCTTTTCTTTGGCTATAGACCCAGGAGTGGAACTTCTGGACTATTTAGTAGTTCTATTTCTAATTTTTTGAGGAACCTCCATACTGTTTTCTACAGTGACTGCACTAATTTACATTTCCACCAATGGCGTATGAGGGTTCTCTTTTCTCTACATACTCACCAACATTTGTTATTTGTAGACTTTTTGATGATGGCCATTCTAACAGGTGTGAGGTGGTATCTTGTGGTTTTGATTTTTATTTATCTGATGATTGGAAATGTTGAGCATCTTTTCACATGCCTGTTGGCCATCCATATGTCTTCTTTGTGAGAAGGTATATTGAGGTATTATGCTATTTTTTGATTGGGTTGTTGTTTTGATGTTGAGTTGTATGAGCTGTTTATATATTTTGAACATTAACCCCCTCACTGATCATATCATTTGCAAATATTTTCTCCCATTCCATAGGTTGTCTTTTCATTTCGTCAATGGTTTCCTTTGCTGTGCAAAAGCCTTTAAATTTAATTAGGTCCCAATTATTTGTTTTTGCTCTTGTTTCATTTGCTTTAGGAGACAGATCCTAAAAACTAATGCTACAATTTATGTCAAAGAGTGTTTTGCCTATGTTTTCTTCTAGGGACTTTATGATTTTTATTCTTACATTTAGATCTTTAATCCATTTTATTTGTGTACAAGGTGGAATAAAATGTTCTAATTTCATTGTTTTACATGTACCTGTCCAGTTTTCTCAGCACCATTTATTGAAGACACTATCTTTTCTCTGTTGTATACTCTTGCTTTCTGTGTCATAGATCATTTGACCAAAGGTGGGTGCATGGGTTTATTTCTGGGCTCTCTATCCTGTTCCATTGATCTGTGTGTCTGTTTTTGTGCCAGTACTATGCTGTTCTGATTACTGTAACTTTTTATTATAGTTTGAAGCCAGAGCATGATACTTTCAGCTTTATTCTTTTTTCTGAAGATTGTTTTGCCTATTTTTTTTCTTTTTATGACTGCATCTGTGGCATGTGGAAGTTCCCAGGCTAGTGGTTGAATCGGAGCTGCAGCTGCTGGCCTACACCACAGTCACAGCAATGTGGGATCTGAGCTGCATCTGTGACCTACACTGCAGCTTTCAGCAATGCTGGTTCCTTAACCCACTGAACAAGGCCAATAATCAAACCCACATCCTCACGGACACTCTGTGGGGTTCTTAACCCACTGAGCCACAACAGGAACTCCTGCTTTGACTATTCAGGGTCTTTTGTGATTTTATATGAATTTTAGGATTATTTGCTCTAGTTCTGTGAAAAATGTCATGTATATTTTGATAAGGATTGCTATATATATATATATAATATTTTGTATGTATAGAAAATATTTTATATATATATAAAATCAATGACTTCAATTTTCAAAAAAGAAGAGCAAGTTAAACCTAAGATAAGGAGAAGAAAGGAAGTAATAAAATTAAAGAATAACTCAATGAACTAGAAAAGAGAAAATAAAAATAAGGCCAAAAGCGGTTTCTTCAAGAAGATCAATAGAATTAATAAACCTGTAGTCAAACTCACCAGGAAAAAAGAGAAAACACAAGTTACCAATATTAGGAATGAGTGAGGGGACATAGTTTATAGAATTAAAAGGATAATCAGGGAATATTGTAATGAGGGTTTTTTTTTTGCCATTCTAGGCAAATTAGATGTTTTAGGTGAAACGGGCAAAATTTTTCTATGAATGATTTACCAAAACTCACCCGAGGAAAGAAAAGTAACCTATATTTATTCGTAAACCTATTAAAGAAATTGAATTTGTCATTCAAACCTTTCCATAAAGAAAATTCCAGGCCCAGATGACTTCTTTGGTGAATCCAACATAACAGTTAAGGAATAAATAATACCAATTCTACACAAACTCTTCCAGAATATTAAAAATACAGTAATGCTTCCCAACTCATTCTTTGAGGCCAAAACCAGTCAGACATTATATGAAAAGGAAACTGCAAACCAGCATTCCTCATGAACATAGATGTAAAATTTTAACAAATCAAATACAACGATAGTAGCTTGATTTTGGTGGTCATTACTGAAAGTATGTTTATATCAAAATGCCCCATCGTACCCTTTAACTATATAAAATTTTTGTTTGTCAGAAAAAGATTTTACAATAGATAAAAAAGTTAATGTGGCATTTACCCAAGGAATGCATAGGTGATAGAGCATTCAAAGTCGTCTAACTGTATTTTCCTTGTTAATCACATCACCCATGGTGTTGTTATTTGTATTTTATTTCAGTATTAAACTTGTATGGCATTTATACAGGTTAACTGATTCACTTGTGAGAATGGTTGTTATGAGCATTAAATAGATGTAAAGCGTTAATAAAGGGTCCAGCAGAAATAGAGACTAATAAATTTTGGCCAGTTATGAATCTACTTCTTGTTTGATTAAGTTCACAAACACACTTCTTTCACAGAAAAAAAAAGAACATTGACTACATCTTCCTGTTTTCCTGTCCATCTTCCTGTTTTTCTGAGCTGGCGTTTCCTGCTGTGTCCTTACCAACCAGCCATCATCCTTACGACTTCCCTTAGACTTAGAGCTGTGCTACTTGAAGTGCTGGCCTGCAACAAGATACCTTAGCATCAGAATGTAAATTGAGACAGTGCTTCCTTCATTGATAAAGTCTTACTAAAAAAAATAAAATAAAATCAGATGAACTAATCAGATTGCTTAGCAATATAGTTGACTTACATTACAGTGCAAGCTCCTTATGCATGGGCCAATAAACTGTTTGTGGACTGGCACTTTGAGTACCAAAGTCTTAGGGTATGTCATGTTTTTCACAGATTTTGGATTCTGAAGTCAGCATTTATACTTGCTCTCATAACATCACACTACAGTGCATATTTCTGACATGTACGTAAAGATACATGTGTTTGTGCCATCAATAAACGTGACTTTGACATATTTACTTTTCTCTTGGGGTCAATACATATAATGAAATTTCATGCAATATGTACTCCAAATTTTAGTGTGATGTTCACTGAAAAATGGTTACATGTTAAAAAAAGCTATGTGTTTCTCATCTTGTATGTGAAAATAGCTAGAGGTTCAATCAATCCTTCAACAAAGATTGGAGATGGGGTATCAAATAGGTTCTTCACATGTGATGATACCCGTCAAACAGTAGCAGCTCTTCTTGCACTCTGTAGGGACGTACTTAGAGAATGCCTCTGGGAACAAGTACTGGGATTGATCAGTAATATCTGTCATGAACATGGGAATGAAGCATAGAAACACCCCATTCTGTATATTTGCCATCCTTGGCTAGGAGTTCCAAGTTTATCCTTCTACTCAAAACAGTGACGTGAGTTATTCTGTTGCAGGACATGAGAATGATGGCAGAAAAGAACCAGGTCTTACTTATGAACTTATGGATGCTTCTCTTCAAGACTATTACATGGATGTGGCTTTTCTCATAGATGCTTCCCGAAGAGTAGGAAATGATGAGTTTAAGGAAGTGAAAGCTTTTATAACCTCAGTGCTTGACTACTTTCACCTGGCCCCAGATCCACTAACCTCCACCTTGGGAGACAGAGTGGCCATCCTGACCTACTCTCCTCCAGGCTATATGCCCAACACAGAAGAATGTCCTGTCTACCTGGAATTTGATTTGCTTACTTATAACAGTATGCACCAGATGAAACGTCATCTCCAAGACTCTCTTCAGCAGCTCAATGGAGATGTTTTCATTGGCCATGCTCTACAGTGGACAATTGACAATGTCTTCATAGGAACCCCCAACCTGAGGACAAACAAAGTTATCTTTGTTATATCTGCTGGTGAAACCAATCCTTTAGACAAGGAAGTCTTAAGAAATGTATCTCTGAGAGCCAAGTGTCAAGGATACTCCATATTTGTGTTTTCGTTTGGTCCTCTACACAATGACAAGGAATTAGAACAATTAGCCAGTCAACCGCTGGACCATCACTTAGTCCAGCTTGGCCGAACCCATAAGCCAGATTTGAACTATATCATCAAATTTGTCAAGCCATTTTTTCATTCAGTCAGACGTAAGTCATTAAATTTTTCTCTTCTGTTGCCTTTACAATAGACAATGTCTCTTTACAATCAATCAATTGACTTAATAACGTGATCCTCACTTCAGTCAAGATTGATGGAATCTAAGGTGAGAGTTGGAGGCAATGAGAAAACCACAGAGAAAATTCCAGGTCTCAGCGACCTTGCACTTTGTTGCTGTACTGTCAAGGTCTTTGCCAGAAAGTGAGGTGTCTTTTAACCTTAATCTGTGAATGTTTACTATGTGCCAAGTTTTTTTAAATGATTGTATCATTTAATCCTCAGGACAGCCCTCAGAGGAAAGTAGTAATAGCCTCCTTTTACAAATGAGAAAACTAGGGTTCAGAGACATTAAATAAATTGCTCAAAAGATCACAGTTAATAATAGAATGGCAAATTCTAGACCCAACTCCATTCATTCTGACCCCAGAGCTGTGCTCTTGTCCTTTAAACTATACCTTAGTTGTTAAAGCCTTAGCAAGGTACACCACTGTAGTAAATAATAACCTCCACCTACTCCAAAGACCTTGATTTCATCTTGTCACCGTTAAGTCAACTTACAGTGGTTCTGACTTGAATTCTTAAGAGCCATGGGTATGGATCTCTTCTAGAGTCTCTGTCTCAGACAGAATACTTAAGCACATCCTGGCAGAGGGGTTAAGAGTGTCTTTTCACAGTGGGCATTTGAAAGAGGCTGCCCAGCCTCTGTCCTATGGCTATAATTCCTGGCATGACTGTAGTAGCAAACCCAGGAGCTTGTAGCCTCAAACAAGTCCTGGCATGTGCTGTGAATTAGTGGTGTGGCAGAGACTACAATGAAAGGTTGTAGCTCCAGCAAGTTTAGTGGGGAATCATAGGGATGCAGATTTTCTGGTACTCAGAAAACCCAGGGCTCACAGAACCCTCAGAGATCTTGGCACTTGGGATTTATATTTAGTAGCAAGCCTGTCACTTGCAAAAAGTGGTGCCTTCTTCCAACCCAAAGATAACTGGGGTAGACAATTTCAATAGTTAATACTGTTTTCCAGAAAGATTCTCCTCTTAGAGGGAGAGAAACAGATGATAGAAGGAACTGAGAGATATCCTGGAATTATACCACAAGCCTGTGATGCAAAGAGTGTGAGAATTTTTAACTCAGATGCTGCTATATCACATTGACTTTGCCAGTGAAGTATTGTAATGCCAGAGGGTGCGTACTTTGCCGAGTTCCTTATAAAATTAATTTGCTCTTGAAAACACATCCAACCACAGGAAAAAATGAACTGGCATTGAGTGGTAGTCAAAACGTGGTAGTGTAAAATCTAGACTGACCAGCCCTCTCTCCCTAGGTGCCATCAACACATATCCCCCTGCAGATCTGAGACCCAAGTGTGTTAACATCACCTCTCTCAACCCAGAGAATGATGACACAGAAAACACTGTATTGTGAGTTGACAAATCCACAGTTTGGGTAACACTGCCACTGGAAACAGTCCTTAAGAAAACAATATGAAATAAGTGGCATTTTTGTTTCCAGGATGCAAGTTTGGTTGTGGAGTGTGTGTGTGTATGTGCGTGTGTTTTAAATGCTCCTGATTTGTGACAACAGCACAGATCTGATGGTAATAGCAGATGGAAAATGATCCATATTAGAACCCATGTTTCCATTTCCATATCTTTTATGAAAAAGAGGCCCTTATTAATACTTTATTAGTAAATATACAATGTCATTCAGATGTTGGGTACTGCCAAAACAGAAAACTTACAGTATCAAAGGTTAGATGTAATAGTTTTAGAGCAGAAGAAAAATATGAAAAACTTACAAAGCAGCAACAAAAAGGTTTTCCATTTATAAAACAGGACCCATGTGGATACTGGTAGGAAAGATTCTTTTTATTTGATTTTGCAAAGCCCAACCCCAAGTACTCAATAAAAGTTTCAGTAGTGAAAATAGTATTGGTTTGAGCCCTAAACCACAGACACAAATCTTTAATTTCCCTTTGGAATATTAAAAAATTTCTCCTCAATCAAATATCCACAAACTGCATTTGGACTATTCCAATCACATGCATAAAATTGATTCTTGTTATATTATCTGGCTGTATCTACATTGCATTCTGCAAGGGACTTGGCTAACATATTTTTTGCCTTTCTCTGTCACCTCAGCCTTCTTCCTGAGGTATATGAAATAGAGACGGAGAACAGTGAACCGTGGGGTGGATTCGGTTCCCTGCAGCAGCATTTTTTAAAATTAGAGGATAGTCATGGTAATGGTTCTGGCATCATCGATGATTTGATCCAGAAGTTAAACCAGCTCTTTTCAACCGGGGAACTGGTGATGAAAGACAAGGGGGAGGCACATTCAGAAGATACTACAGCTGCAGAAAATGACAGACAACAAGACAAGAAAGGTAATCTTGAGTGCAACAGACCTGACCCTGAGGTACTTTTGTTTGTTTGGATTTTCCCTGGTAGAAGATGACCAACAAGAACTCACAAGGACAAGTGGAGACTGCAGAACAGAGGAGCTTATCACCTAGGGAGGGCTACAGGGGTCTCCAACACAAGGAGGCAGGTGTGATAAAGTCCAGAAGGGCAAAAAAAGGGGAGCCACTGGTGTTGGCAAGACCAAAACTAGATATAAATGACCAGTGTGGGTCAAGAAAAAGAAATGTGAGAGGGACAACCATAAGGACCACAGGCCCTGGGGGGGAGCAGGAGGAGGAGCCCTGCACTCCTGTGGAGATGGGAGAAGGGAGGACCTGTTTGAACACTCAGGGTGTGCTTTCTCCCTGGTGACCAGGGCTTTCTGGTCTGAGATGTAGTCTCCTGTCCAAGCCCCAGCTCACTGGAGCCTGGAGAAGGAAAGACTGCTACGGTTCTAAGATCTCTGTGAAGGCTGAAGATAGCTTCATTAGGCTGCTTGGAAAAATGGCTGTGGAATATAGCTAAAGAGAAAACGGAGATGGAGAAGAGTCAGCCATAGGAGCTTCTGTGTAGCTGTGTAGCAAAATCATGGGAGAAATTATTTTAAAATAAATATGCCCGGGTATCCACTAAGACTGAAAAAAAATGCATATCCTATGACCTAACATTTTACTCCAATGTATAACCTAAAAGAAAAATACAGGAGTTCCGTTGTGGCTCAGTAGGTTAAGTATCTGGTGTTGTCACTGTTGCAGCTACGGTCCACACTGTAGCTCTGGTCTGATCCTTGGCCCAGGAACTCCCACATGCCATGGGCATGGCCAAATAATGAAAAATATATGTTCACTAAGAGTCAGGTACTAGAATGTTCACAACAGAACTATTTGTAGTGGACTCAAAGCGGGGACAAAATGCTGAAGAGGAAGTATGATAAACAAATGTTGGTATAGTTATACAATAAAGAGTTATGTATTTTGCAGTATGTATATAAAATACTATATTTAGCATGTATGTATACTTCATATATATACATGTGTACATAGATATAGAATTTTTTTTTGTCTTTTTGCCTTATCTGCGGCCGCACCCGCGGCATACGGAGGTTCCCAGGCTAGGGGTCTAACAGGAGCTGTAGCTGCCGGCCTTCTCCACAGCCACAGCAACGCGGGATCCGAGCCGCGTCTGCAACCTACACCACAGCTCACGGCAATGCCGGATCCTTAACCCACTGAGCAAGACCAGGGATCGAACCCGCAACCTCATGGTTCCTAGTCGGATTCTTTAACCACTGAGCCACGACAGGAGCTCCCATAGATATAGAATTAAATCAGCAAAATGACGGAAAAAAGAGATGAGGGTAGGAGAAATATGAAAAATATAGATAGGAGAGAGAAGATGTCAGAAAAGGAAAAATAAATACAAATATGATGAAATAACTGGTCTGGTCAAAAAGGACTAAGCCTGGAGTTCCTGTTGTGGCACCGCGGAAATGAATCCGACTAGGAACCATGAGGTTGCAGGTTCTATCCCTGGCCTCACCCAGTGGGTTAAGGATCTTGTGTTGCCGTGAGCTGTGGTGTAGGTCACAGACGCGGCTCGGATCTGGCGTTGCTGTGGCTCTGGCATAGGCTGGCAGCTGTAGCTCTGTTGGATCCCTAGCCTGGGAACCTCCATATGCTGTGGATGCAGCCCTAAAACAACAAAAGACAAAAAAAAAAAAAAAAAAAAAAGCGGGGCTAAGCCTACTTTGGCCTCAGGATGGAGTGAGCCCATACTATCTCTCTTTTTCACTGAAAACTCTAGAAAAGTTAAACACAAAAAGCAACCTGAAACCCGAGAACTCTGAAAAGTAAACAAGAGCAAGTACTGTGAAAGTGTGTGGGTTTCCTGTTTTCTCTCTTCTTTGGCTTCACACAGAGCCCCAGTCCTAGAGCTGTGTGGTGGCAGCAGAGCGGGTGACTGGAACTCAAATGAAACCCCATATTTCCTTCCAGAAGAACTAGGCAAATGGACCCCATATATAAAAAATGGTGAAAGAAATCCCCATTTTTTCCCTCCTTTTCTCTCATGGTTTTGCTCTGAAGGTTGGCACCAGTTTGGAGCTGAGTGAAAGGCTGGACAGCTAAAATTAAAGAGAACCCCTGTCTTTTTGGGCAGAGGAACCAAGAAGAGAGGCCCAGGTGGCCAACATGTTGTGGTAGCCTCTGAGAAGAGAGAAGGAGAAAGGGGTTCTCTAATTCTAATTAGGGGACTGCATAAGCCTCAAGTTCTTCCCTAAGCTGTACGTGGATGCGAAAGACACATAGCAGAATAGCAAAGGTTTTGGACACTAAACTGAAACTAGAACCACCGCCCACAGAAAGTAAGACACTGATATTCTGAACCTTCGATTCCTGCCTAAAAAGTTAAAATCCTACAAAGAATTGTAATAGACTTAGAGTATATAAAACAAAATATTCAAAGAATATATGTAGTATATATAAATATACATATATGCATATATGTATATATACACATACACAATGGAAATTACTAAGCCATAAAAAGAATGAAATAATACCATTTGTAGCAACATGGATGGACCTAGAGATTGTCATACTAAGTAAGTCAGAGAAAGACAAATACCATATGTTATCAATTATTGTGGAATCTAAAAATAAATGATACAATTGAACTTTTTTATATAACAGAAATAGACTCACAGACATAGAAAACTAATTTATAGTTACCTAAGGGGAAATGGGAGGGGTAGAGATGAATTATAAATTTGGGATTAACATATACACTTTACTACATATAAAATAGATAAACAATAAGGACCTACTGTATAGCACAGAGAAATCTACTTAATATTTTGTAATAACCTATAAGGGAAAAGAATCTGAAAAATAATATATATATTCATTTATATACACACATTATATATAATAGGTTACTACAAAATATATATATTATATAAAATATATATAACTGAATCACTGTGCTGTACACCTGAAACTAATACAATATTATAAGTCAAATATACTTCAATAAAATATATATATTAAAAAAACAAGATACTTCAAACATAAATTTTTTTCAGGATACAATCCCAAATTATGTAACATAACAGAGAACAAGGAGAGAACATATGAATTATGAATGGTATTCAAAGGCAAAGACAACAGATGCCAACTTCAAACTGACTCAGATACTGCAATTATCAGATAAAGACATTAAAGTAGCTATTATAGCTGTGCTCCATGAGATGAAAGAAAACAGTTTTGAGCAGAAGAATAGACATTCTTGGCAGAGAACTAAAGATAACAAAAAAAATATACAGAAACATTTAAAAGTAAAAACTATAGTATATGAAATTTTAAAAATTTACTGTATGGGCTCAATAGCCTGGAGGAGAAAGTCAGTGGACTTGAGGGCAGATGATCTAAAGAGATGAAAGGGATTTCCTAAAATGAACAGAAACGTGGAGACTTCAGGAGCACACCAAGAGGTCTTACATTTGTTTCATGAGAATTCTAGAAGGAAAGTAGAAAGAGATTCATTCAGAAATTTTCACTTTACCCATCTACTTAATGTACACATTTTCTGTTTTCTCATTATAATGTACGTTTTTCAAGATTTTAATGTACATTTTAAAAAATGTAACTGTATTCCTTTTCCCATTATTCCAACCCAAATCTTGTTTCTTGGTCTTTACTTTTCAAGTGCAGTATTTCTCAGAGTGTGGTCCCTGAACAAGCAACATCAACATCTTCTAGGAACTCATTAGATTTGCAGATCCTTGGATTCCACCACAGTCCTACTAAATCAAAACTTAGGTTGGGGCCCTCCAGATGATTCTGACTCAGGTTAAAGTTTGACAACCCCTTACATAGTGTTATGGATATTGAACCTAAATTAGTCTTCTTAATGAGGGTCCTGTCACTGGATATTAATAACTATTTGGGAAAAACCATTTTTCTGAAAAACACTAATAGGTAGATATCCTTTTTGCAGGACTTCTCAGTGAGTTTAATAGGCTAATACTCGTTGATATTTTAGCCACACCCAAGGAATGCAGAAATCCCCAGGTTAAGAATCAAAGCTGTGCCACTGTGATGACAACATCAAATCCTTAACTGCTAAGCCACCAGCTGAGTGGCACCCAACGTGGGGCTCAAAGAGAAGTTCTGCCACAAGCGGAGAAAAGAGAAGGTCTTCTTCTTCTGACTGACTTCACTCAGCATGAGGGTCTCTAATTCCATCCATGTTGCTGTAAATGGCATTATTTTATTCTTCGTTGTGGCTGAGTAGTATTCCATGGTGTATATATACCACATCTCCCTAATCCAATCATCTGTCGGTGGACATTTGGGTTGTTTCCATGTCTTGGCTATTGTGAATAGTGCTGCAATGAACATGCGTGTGCAAGTGTCTTTTTCAAGTAAAGTTTTGTCTGGATATATGCCTAAGACTGGGACTGGTGGGTCATATGGTAGTTCTATGTATAGGTTAAGGTACCTCCATACTGTTTTCCATGGTGGTTGTACCAGCTTCTCTGCCCATTTTTAATTGAGTTTTTGTTTGTTTGTTTGTTTGTTTATATTGAGTTGTATGACTGTATGTCTTGGATATTAACCTCTTATTGGAAATCCTTTGCAAATATCTTCTTCCATCTGGTAAGTTGCCTTTTTGTTTTGTTGGTAGTTTTCTTTACTGTACAAAAGGTTTTTAGTTTAATAAACTCTAATTTGTTTATTTTTGCCTTTGTTTCCCTTGCCTAAGAGGTGATCCTTAAGGAAGGCATACTGCCTATATTTTCTTCTAGGAGTTGTATGGTTTCACATATTAGAGTTAAGCCTTTAATTCATTTGAGTTTATTTTTTATATGGTATGAGAAAGTCCATTTTGATTTTTTTTTGCGTGTGCTTGTCCACTTTTCCCAACAAGATGTATTGAAGAGGCTGTCTTTCGCCATTGTGTATTCTTGTCGCCTTCTTCGTAGATTAATTGACCATATAAGTGTAGGTTTATTTCTGGGCTCTCTATTCTGTTCCATTGATCTATGTGTCTGTTTTGTGCCAGTACCATATTATTTTGATTACTGTAGCTTTGTAGTATAGTCTGAAATCAGAGGGCATGATACCTCCAGATTTGTTCTTCTTTCACAAGATTGTTTTGACTATTAAGGCCCTTTTCTGTTTTTATATAAATTTTAGAATTATTTGTTCTAGTTCTGTGAAAAGTGCCATTGGTATTTTGGTAGGGATTACATTGAATATGTAGATCACTTGTTAGGGGGGATGTAAGCATTTTAACAGTATCAATTCATTCAATCCATGAGCACAATATATCTTTCCATTTGTTTGTGTCATCTTCGATTTCTTTCATCATTATAGTTTTCCAAGTACAAGTCTTTTACCTCATTGCTTAGATTTATTTCTATGTATTTAATTCCTTCTGATGTAATTGTAATTTGGATTGTTTTCTTAATTCCTCTTTCTGATAGTTTGTTAGTGTATACAAATGCAGTAGATTACTGTATGTTAATTTTATGTCCTGCAACCTTAATAAATTTATCGGTTCTAACAATTTTTTTTTTGGTGGTGTATTGAGTTGCTCTATATAGTATCATGACATCTGCAAGTGGTTACAGTTTTACTTCTTTTTCAATTTTGTTGTCTTTTGTTTCTTTCGTGTATTTGATTGCCATGTTTAGGACTTCCAAAACTATGTTAACTAGAAGTGGCAAGACTGTGCATCCTTGCCTTGTTCCTGATCTTAGAAGGAAAAATTTTCAGTTTTTCATGGTTGAATATGATGTTGGCTGTAAGTTTATCATACATGACTTTTATTATGATGAGGTACATTCCCTTTATACCCACTTTCTGGAAAGTTTTTATCGTAGATGTTGAAGTTTGCCAAAAGCTTTTTCTGCATCTATTGAAATTATCATATGATTTTTATTCTTCAGTTGTTAATGTTTTGTATCATGTCAATTGATTTGCAGATCTTGAACCATTCTTGCATCTATGGACTCAACCCCACTTTATCATAATTCTTTTAATGTATTGTTGGATTTGGTTTGCTAATATTTTATTGAGGATTTTTGCACCTATGTTTTTAGTGATGTTGGCCTGTAACATTCTTTTTTTCTGTTGCCTTTGCCTGGTTTTGATATTAGTGTGATATTGGTCCCATTGAATGTTTTTGAAAGCATTCCTTCTTCAATTTTTGTAATAGTTGGAAAAGGACAGATGTTAACTCTTCTTCAAATATTTGGTAGAATTTATCTGTGAAACTGTCTGGCCCTGGACTTTTGTTTCTTGGGAGTTTGCATTTTCATCCTGTTAATCATTCTATTCATATTTTCTATTTCTTCCTGATTCAGTCTTGGAAGGTCATACATTTCTAGGAATTTATTCAGTTCTTCTAGGTTATCTATTTTATTGTTGTCTAATTGCTCCTAGTAACCTCTTATGATCCTATGTATTTATGTGATGTTAGTTGTAGCTTCTCCCTTCATTTCTGATTTTACTTATTTGGGCCCTCTCTTTTTCTTGAAGAGTCTGGGTAAAGGACCACCAATTTTGTTTATCTTTTCAAAGAACCACATCTTAGTTTTGTTTTTATTTCATTTTATTGGCTGCATCACTGCTTATGGAGTTCCTAGGCCAAGGATCAGAGCTGAGCCTCAGTTGCAACCTACACCTCAGCTGCAACAATCAGGATCCTTAACTCACTGTGCCAGGCCAGGTATCAAACCTATGTCCTAGCACTACAGAGATGCCACTGATCACACTGCAGCACAACAGGAGCTCCACTGTTGTTGTTTTTTAGTCTCTATTCATTTATTTCTGCTCTGCTCTTCATTTTTTTTCTTCTACTAACTTTGTTCTTTTTATAGTTTCTTTAGGTGTAAGTTTATATTGTCTATTTGAGATTTTTCTTGTTTCTTGTGGTAGGTTTGTATTGCCTACCCTTCTCTCTATAATCTTCCCTCATAGAACCTCTTTTGCTGCATTCTATAGATTTTGGATAATTGTGTTCCCCTTTTTCATTTATCTCCAGGTATTTTTTTCTCTTTGATTTCTTTAGGGCTCCATTGGCTGTGTAGCAGCATGTTGTTTAGACTTCATGTACTTGTATTTATTTTTTGCAGTTTTTCTTGTAGCTGATTTCTAGTCTCATTTGTTGTGAATGGAAAATACTCTTAATATGATTTCAGTCTTCTTAAATTTATCGAGCCTTGTTTTGTGGTCTAGCATATGATATATCCTGGAGAATGTTCCATGCACACTTGAAAAGAATATGTATTCTCCTTTTGGAACGAATATTTTGTGTGTATGTGTGTGTCCATTAGATCTAATGTGTTGTTTAAGTCAAATGTTTCCTTATTGATTTTCTGCTTGGATGATTTGTCCATTGATATAATGTTAAGCTCTCTACTATTTTGTATTACTGTTAATTTCTTCCTTTATGTTTGGTAATATTTGCTTTATATATGTAGGTGCTCCTATGTTGGGTGCATATATATTTACAATTTTTATATCTTCTTCTTGGATTGATCCCTTTATCACTATGTAATGTCCTTTGTTGTGTCTTGTTGTAGTCTTTGTTTTAAAGTTTATTTTGTCTGACTCAAGTTTTTCTGCCTCAGCTCTCTTTTTGTTTCCATTTGCATGGAATATCTTTTTCCATCCCCTTATTTTCAGTCTCTGTGTATCTTCAGACCTAAAATGAGTCTCTTTTAGACAGCATATAGATGGGTCTTGTCTTATCCATTCAGTGACACCAAATTTTTTGATTGGAGCATTAATCCATTGACATTTAAAGTAATTCTTCATAGGTGTGTTTGTATATTGTCACTTGTTAATTGTTTTCTTGTTGTTTTAGTAGTTCTCTTGGTTCCTTTTTTCTTCTTCTCTTCATTTTATGACCATCTTTATTGTTGTCTAAATTCCTCTGTGTGTGTGTGTGTGTGTATCTTAGAGATTTTTGCTTTGTGGTTACCATGAGGTTCATATAAAACAACACATGTAAAACTTGATAATCTCTTAAGTTTTAACACATTTTAACAACACTGAATTTTTACTTCCTTCTCCACATTTAATGTTTTTGACATCATATTTTACATCTTTTGTTTTGTGTATCCCTTAACTACTTATTGTGGCTATAGATAATATTGCTTATTTTGTCTTTTATCCCCCCTACTAGCTTTGTATGTGGTTAATCTGCTTCCTTCATTAATGAGATTGCTTTTATCAATGACATTTTCCCTTTTGTAGTTTTATATTTCTGACTGTGGTATTTTCTTTCCACTTAGAGAAGTCCCTTTAACATTTCTTATAAAGTTTGTTTAGTGGTACTGAACTCTTTTATATTTAACCTGTCTGCAAAGTTCTTCATCTCCCTTTTAAATTTGGGGGTAGCGTTGCTGGGGTAGAGTATTCTTGGTTGTAGGTTTCTTCCTTTCATGACTTTGAATATATGGTTCCACTGCCTCTGGCCTGCAAAATCTCTGTTGTAAAGCCAACTGATTATATTATGTAATTTCCCTTTTACATGACTAGTTGCTTTTCCCTTCTTGCTTTTAAGAGTCTGTTTTTAATCTTTAATTTTTCCACCTTAATTATAATGTATCTTGGTGTGGATCTTTTTATTTTATTTTATTTTATTTTATGTCTTTTTGCCTTATCTAGCGCCACACCCGTGGCATATGGAGGTTCCCAGGCTAGGGGTCTAACAGGAGCTGCAGCTGCCAGCCTTCACCACAGCCACAGCAACGTGGGATCCGAGCCGTGTCTGCAACCTACACCACAGCTCACAGCAACGCCGGATCCTTAACCCACTGAGCAAGGCCACGGATCAAACCTGCAACCTCATCGTTCTTAGTCGGATTCGTTAACCACTGAGCCATGACGGGAACTCCGTGGATCTTTTTAGATTCATTTTGTTTGGCACTCTCTGTGCTTCCTGGACCTGGATGTCTGTTATCCTTTCCCAGGGTAGGGAACTTCAGTAAGTTCTCTGCCCCTTTCTCTCTTTTTCCTTTGGGGCCTATGTAATACAAATGTAAATATACTTGATGTTGTCCTCTAGGTCTCTCACTTTTAAAAATTCTTAAAAAAATTTTTTTTAAATCGTCTCTTAAAAATTCTGTTTTCTCTTCATTCATCTGGGGTGATTGCACTACTCTGTTTTCCAGTTTGCTGATCTGTTACTCTCTATTGTCTAATCCACTGCTGATTCCTTGTAGTGTATTTTTTTTATCTCACTTATTACATTTGTCAGCTGCTAAGCTCTTCTTCATATTTTCTAGTTTTCTGTTAAAATCCTCACTGTGTTTATCCATTCTTCTCCCAAGTTATTGATCATTAGTATGATCATTGCCTTGACTCTTTATCAAGTAAAGAGCTTATCTTGATTCATTTTTTTCCCCCTGCGGTTTGTCTTGCTTTGTTTAGAACATATTCCTCTGTCTCCTCACTTTGCCTAATTCTCTGTGTTTGTTTCTGTATATTGGGTAGGTGGTTATGTTTCACGATCTTGGAGAAGTGGCCTTATGTGGGAGATGTCCTGTGTGGCCCAGAGTGTATTCCTCTCTGGACACCAGAGACATCTGTCCCCTACATGGGCTATTTGGGCCAGCTACCTTGGGTGAGGCCCAAGGTAGTTGTGGTGAGGCCAACTACCTTGGGTGTGGTGGTATGTGGCGGTGGTCACCAGCCTTGTTGGCTGCCAGGCCTTGCTCTGTGTGGCTGCTGATGACCAACTTATGGGAGGGGCCAAGGCCTGATGCAACTGCAGGGCCTGGGGTGGAAGACCTAGGCCTAGGGCTGGTGCAGACCTATTTGTGGATTAGTAATCTCCTGTCACTAGTAGACTAGAGAAAGGAATCCAAAATTATGCTTACCAGCCTAGAGTCCTCGTGGTTGAATGAGCTCCTAGAAATGGTTGCAATAGTGTCTATGTGCCTGGGGGTTTCCCTGTCACTTCCTGTCTCTCCAGAATGCTCTCTAAGATCAGCAAGTGGGTCCCACCTAGGCTCCTTTCGAATTACTGCATCTTTGATGGGTCTCAGAGTGTGTATTTTGCACACAACATTTGAGAACAGAGTCCCTATTTCTTACAGTCCTCTGGCTCTCTTGTACACAAGCCCAGATAGCTTTCAAAGCCAGGTGTTCTGGGGGCTTATAGTCCTAGCAGGACCCCTGGACTGGGGAGGCCAATGTGAAGTTCAGACCCCTCATTTCTTGGAGAGAACCTCTGAAATTGTGATTAACCTCCTGCTGTGAGTCACCTACCCAGGACGGTGGGTCTTGAATATACTACATCTTCACCCTTTCTACCTGTCTTGTTGTGGTTCCTTCCTTATATCTTTTTATAAAGCTGTGAAATTCTTTTCTGCTAGTCTTCAAATGGTTCTCATAGATAGCTGCTCTATAAATAGTTCTAATATTGGTGTGCTTTGGGGTTAGGTAAGCTCAGGGTCTTCCTACTCCACCCCTTGGCCACAGTTTTCTTATTTATTTATAACTGGAAGTTTGCATGACTCAATCTCCTTCACCTATATCACCTGCCACCCCCCACCCTACCAAGAACCACTAATTTGTTCTCTGTATCTATGAGTCTGTTTCTGTTTTGTTTGTTCATTTGTTTTGTTTTTTAGATTCCACATATAGGTGAAATCATATGGTATATTTAAATGAATAAAAGCAGCATCAAATCACTGTGATATATAGATTCCATTGGGTAAATTAAAAAGAGAAGTGTGAACAGTTTTTTTGTGTCCATTTTTACAGTATGTCATAGATTATGTCCTTTCCAACTATTTAAGCAAATGAATTTTTAAAAAAATAGATTTTAAATTTAAAATATGCAAGATAAGAGTACATGGTTTTCCTTCGAGGTTAGTATGTAAGCAAAAGTGTCAAGACAAGTAGGCAGGATCAAGTATCAGACACTATCTATCTTGAGCTAAGCTCCCAGAACCAAACATGAGAGACGTGACTTATGGAGATGATGCCCACTCAAGAGAACTGGAAGGGGGTGGAGGCCACAAGATAGGCAAGGGGTGGGCAAACCAGAGTGTCATCCTAGAAGAGTGCCACAGAGGGCAGCTTCAGCTATCTCCTTCCAGACCTCAGGTGTGTGTGATGCCACAGGGTCATCCTGACCTGAGGCTTTCTGACTCCCTCATTGATCACTAATTGGTCAAGGGCTGTCTTGAACTCCCATGGACTCATTGTATGTGGTTAAAGCCATTCTAGTAGCTAGGTGGAAACTGTCCAGCGAATAATAGGTGCTGATGCTGGAGGCCAAGGCTCAGATGGGGGTGACTGGCGGGAGATTAGGAAAGAGGGGTAGGAGGGGAAGGAACGTTGTCCTGGAAATTATGCTAAGAAAAGATCAGGGGGATTCTGGTCAGAGTTTTTCTTGCTCTGCACATTCCTTCTAGCTCTGAGTTCACGACACCAGCCTCTAAATGTGCTAAGTATCAAAGTTCACATCACCAATATACCAATATTTTCCCAGAAAGAAGTATAACTATAGTTCTACTCACATGTTGCTCATTTATCATATCACTCTTTTATTATGACTACTGAAAGTGGCAAAACTGCATGTTATTTTTCTGATGTGGTGTAAAAAGGAGTAGACCCTAAAGGAGAAATCTAGTGATATTAAAAAAGCAATGCATTATTTTTGTTTTGCAGATGGTGAGGACACAGGAAGTTCATAGCATAAAAGAACATAACTCCATTGGCATGTGTAATTCCATGTGGGTCTAACCGGGAAGTATAAATCATCTGTTAGAGGTGGAGTGGTAAGTGGCAGGAATTTTTCATGAAAACAGTTAGCTAATAATGTCCCAAATTTGTTCTGTTTCAAATCTGAGGGAAAGACTTTTCTGAGTGAAGACATCCATGAGCAGACCCAAGAAACTAGGAAAGATTTCATTTCTCCTGAGAATTGGGACAACTGACCTTGAAGAATTAACTGACTCTTTTCTCTGACAGCTCTGTATGAGGCATCAATTGTGATGATGTACTTGCCTAAAAAATATTGTCATTCTTTTCATCATATCTCAAACTGGACTCAAGTAAAAGCACATGGAATTGGAATTTCCTAAGAATGTCTTCTGTCTGTTTAGAGAAATAGAAACCCACGCCCATGTGTTCATTTCTGGTATGACCCTAGTGTTGCATTTAGCACTGTAAAACCCATCTGTCCAGCTGCTACCAATATAGGCAATGCTTGTTCTCTTAAGGACATTTACAAAACCATAGAATTTGTAAGAAAGAAAAAAGTAAGATGAAGCTAATTTTATAAACTGCTGTTTGTTTTATGCCATGATCATCTGTTTACATTTTAGAATGCTTTTTTCTGGGCATACTTGATTTTTTCTGCAAACAAAACAAAATAAAACATTATGGAAAAGCATGAATACTCTATCTAACCAGGGGATTACAATGTTAGCAAGAGAAAGTTGCTAAATGAAGACAAGTCTGGCCTAGGCACTTGTTCTGTTCATTTTTACTTAACTGTAGTCTAACGCAGACCCATTGGAATACCAGTACAGGATTAAACATATTTGGAAAATATTTTTACAAATGTAATATAAGCCACAATTTCAATAGTGAATTTTGAAAATTGCTCAATTTGGTTAAGTAATTACCATGTCAATGAATACAGTTTGTTTATTTTTAAAGTGACTTGTGGTCATGGAGTAATACTAAAAGCAATTTTATACTTTTTCCTCAAAATTCTCCCTAACATTACTCTTGCTGTTCAAATCATTTTTAATAATCCAATAAATTAATTCTAGGATATCAAAAATTTTACAGTAGACATTTATCATTTTCTGGGAAGTTCTTTTTTTTTTTTTCTTTTTAGGGTTGCCCCTGCAGCATATGGAAGTTCCCAGGCTAGAAGTCAAATCAAAGCTGCAGCTGCAGGCCTACACCACAGCCACATCAACACCAGATCTGAGCTGAATCTGTAACCTACACAATACCTTGCGCAGTGCTGGATCCTAAACCCACTGAGCAAGGCCAGGGATTGAACACACATCCTTACCGACACTGAGTTGGGTTCTCAACCAGATGAGCCACAACAGGAACTTCCTCTGGGAAGTTCTAAAGCAAACTCTACTCATTCCATAAGTTAAAGTTTTGTTTTTCCCTAAGAGTATATCAGACCCCTAAATCCGAAAGCAACACAGGTTATCAAGAATGTGAGAGCAGCTGTGGAGAACAGTATGGAGGTTCCTTAAAACATGAAAAACAGAGCTACCATATGATCTAACAATCCTACTCCTGGGCATATATTTCGAGGAAACCATAAATTGAAAATATACATGCACCCCACTGTTCACTGCAGCACTATTTGCAATAGCTAAGAAATGGCTAAATGTCCATAGACAGATGAATGAAGATGTGGTATACCCCAGGGGCAGAAACCAAGGCAGTGGCCCAAGCATGATGGTGGGGTTCACGGCCCATGTGAGCAGGAAGATCTTGGAGCAAAGAGCCCAGACCAAGTGCTCAGTTTTGAAAATTGCTATAGTTTAGCCTGCAATGCACATGATTATAGAGTCAACAGTTTTGAGATGGCCAACTCACCTGATGCAGTCGTCTATTCTCCACCAGCTTTCTTAAGGTCTGGTTCAGTTTATGAACCTCTTAAAAGCATTAATATTCCAAGAACTGATAATGAAACTCTGTGGGATAAGTTGCATCATGACTACAGAATTCCCAAGTCAACCTCGCTGTCATATCAAAGTCCAAACACAGGTCTCTTTTCCACTAAAATGTGGTGATGCTCAGAAAGCCAATATCTGTGACAGTCTGTACTGTACTGCTGGGGCCTGGGCTTTGGCTCCTGCATACAGGTGCATTGATGATCACAAGGGAAGGACCCATGAGCTGGAGCATTTGGCTATAAAATGTATGAGAGGAATTCTCTTCTGCTGTATGCATCAGACCAAGAAGGTCCAACAGTTTGAACAGGATCCATGCCTGACCACATGACTTCACTCTGTTTTCAGTTTACATACAGGAGATGAGATCCTCTCCTATGAGGAATGTGGTCATCTTCAGATAACGACAGTGTCACTCTATCTCCTTAACCTAGTAGAAATTATTTCCTCACGAGTCCAGATTATCTATAACTCTGAAGAGGTCTCTTTTATTCAGAACCTTGTACTTTGTGTAGAAAGAGTTTACCGTGTGCCTGACTTTGTGAAAGAGGAAGCAAATATAATAATGGCTGTACAGAGCTGCATTCGAGCTGTACTGGCTTAAAAAGCAGCTCTAGAAGCAATTAGTGGATTCAACCTCTTTGGCAATCAGGGCTGCTCTTGTTCAGTTATATTTGTGGACCTTAATGCCCATGATCACAACTGGCAAATTTTGTGCTCGCTTTTACCCAGAGATTCAAGATCTCATAACACAGGTCCTGCCTTGCTCCCTTGCATCAGTTATTCTGCATTTGTCTTGGATGATGAGGTTTTATTTATATTGATAAAGTAGTTAAATTTGATAAAGTGGTTAAAAAAGGAAAATATGGACTTAAGCATTTTTTTTTGCATTATAGCTGGTTTACAGCTTTCTGTCAAATTTTCCAACTGCACCGTGTGGTGACCCGGTTACATGTACATATATGGATTTGTCACATGTGATTAGACATAGTTCCCTATACTATACAGTTGGATCTCCTTGCTTTTCCATCACTGAAGCACTAGTTAACCCTATTCCCTCCTACCTCCTCCCCCACCCCCTTGGCAACCACAAGTCTGTTCCCCAAGTTCATGATTTCTTTTCTGTTGAGAGGTTCATTTGTACAGTATATTATAGTCTAGTTATAAGAGATTTCATATGGCATCTGTCTTTCTCCTTCTGACTTATCTCACTCAGTATGAGGACCTATAATTCCATCCATGTTGCTGCAAATGACATTATTTTATCCTTTTTATGGCTGAACAGTATTCCATCATGTATATATACCACATCTTCCTAATCCAATCATCTGTCGATGGACATTTGGGTTGCTTCCCTGTCTTGGCTATTGGGAATAGTGCTGCAGTGAACACGTGTGTGCAAGTGTCTTTTTCAAGGAAATTTTTTCTGGATGTATGCCCAAGAGTGGGATTGCTGGGTCATATGGTAATTCTATGTAGAGTTTTCTAAGGTACCTCCACACTGTTTTCCATAGTGGTTGTACCAACTTACACTCCCACCAACAGCACAGGAGTATTCCCTTTTCTCTACACTCCCTCCAACAATTGTTGTTTGTGAACTTGTTAATGATGGCCATTCTGACTGGTGTGAGATGGTATCTCATGGTAGTTTTGATTTGCATTTCTCTAATCATCAATGATGTTGAGCATTTTTTCATGTGCTTGTTGGCCATCTGTATATCTTCTTTGGAGAAATGTCTATTCAGGTCCTTTGTCCATTTTTCAATGGGGTTGTTGGCTTTTTTGCAGCTGAGCTGAATCAGTTGTTTGTATATTTTAGAGATTAAGCCCTTGTCAGTTGCATCATTTGAAACAATTTTCTCCCATTCTGTAAGTTGTCTTTTAGTTTTCTTTTTGGTTTCCTTTGTTGTGCAAAAGCTTGTCAGCTTGATTAGGTCCCATTGGTTGATCTTTGCTCTGATTTCTGTTGCTTTGGGAGACTGACCTGAGAAAACATTAGTAAGGTTGATGTCCGAGAGTGTCTTGCCATTGTTTTCTTCCTGGAGTTTAATGGTGTCTTGTCTTATATTTAAGTCTTTAAGCCATTTAGAGTTTATTTTTGTGCATGTTGTGAGAGTGTGTTCTAGTTTCATTGATTTGCATGCAGCTGTCCAAGTTTCCCAGCAATGCTTACTGAAAAGACTGTCTTTTTCCCATTTTAAGTTCTTGCCTCCTTTGTCAAATATTAATTGACCATAGGTGTCTGGGTTTATTTCTGGGTTCTCTATTCTGTTTCATTGGTCTGAATGTCTGTTTTGGTACCAGTACCACACTGTCTTGATTACTGTGGCCCTGTAATATTGCCTGAAGTCTGGGAGAGTTATGCCTCCTGCTTGGTTTTTGTTCCTCAGGATTGCTTTGGCAATTGCTTTTGTAATTCCATATACATTTTTGGATTGTTTGTTCTATTTCTGTGAAGAATGTCATGGGTAATTTGATAGGGAATGCATTGAATCTGTAGATTGCTTTGGGTAGTATGGCCATTTTTACAATATTAATTTTTCCGGCCCATGAGCATGGAATATCTTTCCATTTCTTTGTATCTTCTTTGATCTCCTCGATTAATGTTTTGTAGTTCTCTGCATATAAGTCTTTCACCTCCTTGGTCAGGTTTATTCCCAGGTATTTGAATTTTTGGGGTGCTGTTTTAAAAGGTAAAATATTTTGGTATTCTTATTCTAATATTTCATCATTAGTATATAGAAATGCGATTGATTTCTGAAGGTTAACCTTATATCCTGCTACTTTGCTGAATTTGTTGATCAGTTCAAGTAATTTTGGGGTTGAGTCCTTGGGGTGTTCTATATATAGTATCATGTTATCTGCATACAGTGACAGTTTTACCTCTTCTCTTCCTATTTGGATGCCTTTTATTTCTTCTGCTTGTCTGATTGCTGTAGCTAAGACTTCTAGTACTATGTTGAATAACAGTGGCGAGAGTGGGCATCTTGTCTTGTTCCAGATTTTATTTTATTTTATTTATTAATTTTTTGGTCATTTTAGGTCTGCTACTGCAGCACGTGGAGGTTCCCAGGCTAGGGGTGGGTCTAATCAGAGCTGTAGCCACCAGCCTACACCACAGCCACAGCAACGCAGGATCTGAGCCCCGTCTGTGACCTACACCACAGCTCATGGCAACACTAGATTGTTAACCCACTGAGCAAGGCCAGGGATCGAACCCACAACCTCATGGTTCCTAGTTGGATTCATTTACCGCTGCGCCATGACAGGAACTCCTATTGTTCCAGATTTCAGTGGGAAGGCTTGCAGCTTTTCTCCACTGAGTATTATTTTTGCCGTAGGTTTTTCATATATGTCCTTATTATGTTAAGGAATATTCCCTTTATTCCCACTTTGGTAAGAGTTTTGATCATGAATGGATGTTGGACTTTGTCAAATGCTTTTTCTGCATCTATGGAGATAATCATGAGGTTTTTGACTTTTCTTTTGTTAATGTGGTGTATGACGTTGATTGATTTGCATACGTTGAACCATCCTTGTGCACCTGGGATGAAACCCACCTGGTCATGGTGTATGATCTTTTTGATATGCTGTTGGATTCGGTTGGCTAAAATTTTGTTGAGAATTTTTGCATTTATATTCATCAAAGATATTGGCATACAGTTCTCTTTTTTGTGGTGTCTTTGTCTGGTTTTGGAATTAAGGTGATGTAGGCATCATAGAATGTCTTTGGGAGTGTTCCTTCTTCTTCAGTCTTTTGGAAAAGCTTAAGGAGGATGGGTATGAATTCCTCTTTGTATGTTTGGTAGAATTCACCTGTGAAGCCGTATGGTCCTGGACTTTTATTTGTAGGGAGTGTTTTGATGACATACTCAATTTCATATCTGTTCAGTTGATTTATTTCTTCTTGATTCAGGTTTGGGAGGGTGTAAGTCTCTAAAAGGTTGTCCATTTCTTCTAGATTCTTCTAAATTTGTTGGCATACAATTGTTCATAGTATTCTTTCATGGTTTTCTGTATTTTTGTAATATCCATTGTAATTACTCCTTTTTCATTTCTTATTTTGTTTATTTGGGTTTTTTTCTCTCCTCTTCTTGGTGAGTCTAGCCAGAGGTTTGTCAATCTTGTTTACCTTTTCAAAGAACCAGCTCTTGTATTTATTAATTTTTTCTACTGTTTTTTGAATCTCTATTTTATTGATTTCCTCTCTGATCTTAATGATTTCTTTCCTTCTGCTGATGTTAGGGTGTTTTTGTTCTTCTTTTTCTAATTCATTTAGGTGATGGGTTAGGGTGTCAATTTGAGATTTTTCTTCTGTTTTGAGGAAGGCCTGTAATGCTGTGAATATCCCTCTGACCACTGCTTTTGCAGCATCCCATAGATTTGGGGTTGTTGTGTCTTCATTCTCATTTGTCTCAAGGTATTTTTTTATTTCTTTCTTGATTTCCTCATTGACCCATTCATTTTTTAGTAGCATGTTGTTTAATCTCCATGTAGTATGTTTTCTCTCATTTCCTTTCCTGTGGTTGATTTCTAGTTTCATGCCTTTGTGGTCAGAGAAGATACTTGAAATGATTTCTATACTCTTATATTTTTTGAGGTTAACTCTGTGCCCCAGTATGTGATCCATCCTTGGGAATGTTCCATGTGCAGTTGAGAAGAATGTATATTCTGATTTTTTTGGATGTAATGTCCTCAAAATGTCAATTAGGTCTAACTTTTCATTGTGTCATTTAGGATGTCTGTTGCCTTACTGATTTTCTGCCTAGAGGATCTGCCCATTGATGTGAGTGGAGTGTTAAAGTCTCCTACAGTTATTGTATTGCCATCTATTTCTCCTTTTATGTATGGTAGTACTTGTTGTAGGTACTTGGGTGCTCCTATGTGCAGGGCATGTACATTGACAGTTGTAATATCCTTTCCTTGAATGAATCCTTTAACCATTATGTAATGTCCTTCTTTGTCTTTCTTTATGGCTTTCACCTTAAGGTCTATTTTGTCTGATATAAGTATTGTCACTCCTGCTTTCCTTTCTTGTCCATTGGCATGAAATGTCTTTCCCCATCCCCTCACTTTCAGTCTATCTGTGTCCTTTGCTCTAAGGTGAATCTCTTGTAGGCAGCAGATTGTAAGTTTTTGCTTATTTATCCATTCTGCCACACTGTGTCTTTTGATTGGAGCATTCAGACCATTGACATTTAAGGTGATTATTGATATATATTTATTGCCATTTTAGATCTTATTTCCAGTTGATTCTGTTTCTCTTTCCTTCTTTTTTTTTTTTTGGATGGATGGGTTCTAATGATTTTATACTTAAGTTCTTTTCTTTTCAGTATTTGTGGATTAGATGTCCATTTTAGTTTATGGTTGCCCTGCTTTTTAAGTATGTTAACACCTTCTTATATCTGCTTGCTGTGGGCTGATAACCATATAGGATTAAACACAACATTAAGAAAAGAAAATTAAAAAAAGAATAAAGCAAAAAGAGGTTTTTGTAAAGTTAAAAAAACAGAAAAAAAGAAATAGTGTACATTTTCCTACTTTCCCTCCCCACAATGTATGAGGTTGTTGTCTTTTTTTGTAATTTAATTTATTTTAACTAATTTATTTATTTATTTTAGCATCTTCATGTTTAGATCTCTATGTAGGCTTATTTGAATGATTGCTTTCTTTTTTTTTAATTTAACTTAATGGATTTTATTTCAGTTATAGGTGTACAAAAATCATCACAACTCAATTTGATAGATTTTGTGTCCCAAACACACAGTGCATCCCCCCACCCCCAGATTGTCTTATTTGAAAAACCAAGGTTTTCCAAAGTTTGTGAGTCATTCTCTGTTCTGCAAAGAAGTTCATTCTGTGCTTTTAGTTTCCACATGTAAGCGGTAGCATTGGGTGTTGCTGTCTAATTGTCTGGTTTCACTTTGCAAGATAATTTCTAGGTCCATCTATGTTGCTATAAATATTGGTAATTCATTCCTTTTAATGGCTGAGTAATATTCCATTGTGTGTATGTACCATATCTTCCCTATCCACTCTTCTGTTGGTGGGCATTTAGGTCGTGTCCATGACCTGCCTATTGCATAGAGTGCTGCAATGAACACTGGAGTACATCTGTCTTTTCGAGTCATGGTTTCTGCTGGATAGATGCCCAGGAGTGGGATTGCTGGATCAAAAGATAATTCTATTTTGAGTTTTCTGAGGAATCTCCATACTTTTTCCACAGTGGTTGTGCCAATTTGCATTCCCACCAGCAGTGTAATAGGGATACTTTTTCTCTACACCCTCGCCAGCACTTGTCGTTTGTAGACTTGTTAATGATGGCCATTCTGGCCGGTGTAAGGTGTTACCTCATAATGGTTTTGATTTGCATTTCTCTAATGAGGAGTGATGTTGAACATCTTTTCATGTGTTTATTTGCCATCTGCACGTCTTCTTTGGAGAATTGTCTGCCTAGACCCTCTGCCCATTTTTTGATGGGGTTGTTTGTTTCTTTGGTGTTGACCTGTAGGAGCTGTTGTAAATTTTGGAGATGAATCCCTTGTCAGTTGATACATTTGCAAATATTCTCTCATTCTGTGGGTTGTCTTTTCGTTTTGTTTAGAGTTTTCTTTGCTGTGCAGAAACTTTGAAGTTTAATTAAGTCCCATTTGTTTCTTTCACTTTTTATTGTCCTTACTCTGACACATGGATCTGAGAAGATGTTGCTATCATTTATGTCAGAGAGTGTTTGGCCTATGTTTCCTTCTAAGAGTTTTACAGTATCTGGTCTTATATCTAGATCTTTAATCCATTTTGAATTTATTTTTGTGCATGGTGTTAGGAAGTGTTCTAGTTTCATTTTTTTCCATGTAGCTGTCCAGTTTTCCCAGCACCACTTATTGAAGAGGCTGTCTTTTGTCCAATGTATGTTCTTGCCTCCTTTGTCATAGATTAGTTGACTATAGATGCGTGAATTTAATTCTGGGCTTTCTATCCTGTTCCAATGATGTATATTTCAGTCCTTGTGCCAGTACTATATGGTTTTGATGACTGCAGCATTGTAGTAGAGTCTGAAGTCAGGGAGCCTGATTCCTCCAGCTCCATTTTTCTTTTTCAGGATGTCTTTGGCTATTCTGGGTTTTTTGTGTTTCCAGACAAACTTTAAACTATTTTGTTCTAGTTCTGTGAAAAAGGTCCTTGGTTATTTGATAGGGATTACATTGAATGTGTATTGCCTTGGGTAGTATAGTCATTTTGATAATACTGACTCTTCCAATCCAAGAGCATGGTATGTCTTTCCACCTGTTCATGTCATCCTTGATTTCTTTCATCAGCACCTTATAATTTTCAGAGTACAGGTCTTTTGTCTCTTTAGGCAGGTTTATTCCTAAGTATTTCATTCTTTTTGATGTGATGGTAAATGGGATTGCTTCCCTAATTTCTCTTTCTGATCATTCATGGTTAGTATATAGAAATGCATTCGATTTCTGTGTATTAATTTTCTATCCTACAACTTTGCCAAATTCAATGATGAGCTCTAACAGTTTCCTGGTAGAGTCTTTAAGATTCACTAGGTATAGTATCATGTCATCTGCAAAAAGCGATAGTTTTTTTTCTTCATTTCCAATTAGGATTCCTTTATTTCTTTTTCTTCTCTGATTGCTATAGCTAGGACTTCCAGAACTATGTTGAATAGTAGTGGCGAGAGTGGACATCCCTGTCTTGTTCCTGATCTCAGCGGGAATTCTTTCAGCTTTTCACCATTGAGAATGATGTGAGCTCTGGGTTTGTCATAGATGGCCTTGATTATGTTGAGGTAGGTTCCCCCTATGCCCACTTTCTGAAG
>PVHT021183699.1:2496086-2514235 GCA_004024745.2 Catagonus wagneri | reverse complement strand
TCTCCAGTGACCTGCATTTGTGCTCTCTTCTCATGATTTCTGATTTTGGTGGCATAATTGTGCATGGATGATTTAGTATCTTTACAGTATATATGCCTTTATTGGTGGGCCTTGTCATTTGTGGTGTTTTTGTTTCTGGTTGTGGCCTTTTCTTTTCTGCCTAGAGAAGTTCCTTTAGGATTTGTTGTAAAGCTGGTTTAGTGTTGCAGAACTCTCTTAGCTTTTGCTTATCTGTAAATGTTTTGATCTCTCCTTCAAATCTGAATGAGAGCCTTGCTGGATAAAGTAATCTTGGTTGGAAGTTTTTCCTTTCATCACATTTAGTATATCATGCCACTCCCTTCTGGCCTGCAGAGTTTCAGCTGAAAAATCTTCTGATAAACTTATTGGGGTTCCCTTGCATGTCATTTGTTTCTTTCCACTAGCTGCTTTCAAAATTTTCTCTTTGTCTTTAATTTTGATCATTTTGATTAATATGTGTCTGGGGGTGTTCCTCCTTGGGTTTATTTTATATGGTACTCGTTGCCATTCCTGGAACTGAGTGAGTGGTTCCTTTCCCATATTAGGGAAGTTTTCAGCTATTATCTCTTCGAATATTTTTTCTGTCCCCTTCTCTCTCTCTTCTCCCTCTGCCACCCCTATAATATGGATGTTGGTACATTTAACATTACCCCAGAATTCTCTGAGACTCTGCTCATTTCCTTTCAATCTTTTATCTCTTTTCTCTTCTGCATTAGTGATTTCCACTAATCTGTCCTCCACCTCGCTGATTCATTCTTCTGCCTCCTGTATTCTACTGTTGGCTGCTTCTAAGGAATTTTTTATTTCCATTATTGTATTTTGCATCTCTTCTTGTTTAATTTTTACATTTGTGTTTCTTTGCTCAGTGTTTCCTGTAAATGATCAGTCTTTGCCACCAGTCTATTTCCAATGCCTTGCATCTTCTTCAGCATCAACAGTCTAAATTCTCTTTCTGGGAGGCTGATAGTCTCCTCACCACTGAGCTGTTTTTCTGGGCTTTTCTCTTTCTCCCTTATCTGGGTTAGAGTTTTCTGTCTTTTCATTTTTATAGATTTTTGGTGTGGTGACCTTTTTTTCGGCAATAGAGTTGTAGCCTCTCTTCGTTCTGGTGTTTGCCTCCCCTGTGGCTAAAATTGGTATGGAGGGGGCTTGCTGTAGGCTTCCTGATGGGAGGGAGTGATGCCTGCCCACTGGTAGGTGGGGTTGATTTCTCTCCCTCTGATGGGTGGGGCTTTGTCTCTGATGAGTTTCGAGACTGGCTGTGTTTCTGAGGGGTCTTTAGGCAGCCTGTTTACTGATGAGTGGGGTTGAGATCCCACCTGGATTGTTGTTTGGCCTGGGCCTTCTCAGCGCTGATCTAAGGACCAGATTTTCCCAGAAATGGCCACCTCCAGAGAAATGCAGGCTAATGTATGTTCCTGAGAGCTTCACCTCCAATGCCTTTCTCCCACAACAAGCCACAGTCACCCCTGTTTTCTCAGGAGATCCTCCAAGAATTGCAGTCAGGTTCCACCCGGATTCCTATGGAGACTTTGCTTTGCCCTGGGACCCAGTGCATGTGAAAGTCTATGTGCTCCTTTGAAGAATGGGGTCTCTCTTTCCCCCAGTCCTGTGGAGCTCCTGCACACAAGCCCCATTGGCCTTCAATGCCAGATGCTCCGGGGGCTCTTTCTCCCTGTGCCCGATCCTCAGGTGTGGGGATTTGACGTGGGGCTCAGAACTCTCGGTACTGTAGCTGAGTCTCTGTGATGCAGTTACTTTCCACTCTGCGGGACTTCCCACCCAGGAGGTATGGGATTGCTTCTATCATGTAATCACCCCTCCTACCTCTTAATGTAGTGTCCTCTTTGTCTTCTGGAGCAGAATATCTTTTTTGGAAGTTTACAGTCCATTTGGTTGAAGGTTGCTTGGCATTTGGTTGTAATTTTGCTTTTGGAAGAGAAGTTGAGCTTCAGTCCTTCTATTCTGCCATCTTAATCCCTGAATGATTGCTTTCTAATTGTGGTTTCCTCCATTCTAATTCTTACTTTTTACTTTTCTTTCTTTATTTCTTTCTTTCTTTTATAGGAACATTTTCAGCATTTCTTTTAGAAAGGGTTTAGTATTGCTGTACTCTTTTAGCTTTTGTTTGTTTGTTGGGGAAAGTCTTTATGTCTCCTATTTTAAATGATATTCTTGCTGGGTAGAGTATTCTGGGTTGCAGACCATTTCCTTTCAGCACTTTAAATATATCTTGCCATTCCCTTCTAGCCTGTAATGTTTCTTTAGAGAAATCAGCTGACAGCCTTACAGGGGATCCCTTATAATTAACGCTTTGCTTCTCTCTTGCTGCCTTTAGGATCCTCTCTTTAATTCTTGCCGTTTTTAATATAATATGCCTTGGTGTGGGTCTGTTTGGGTGCATCTTGTTTGGGGCCCTCTGTGCATCCTGTATCTTGATGTCAGATTCCTTCAGATTTGGAAAGTTTTCAGACATAATTTCTTCAGATATTTTTTCAATGCCCTTTTCTTTTTCTACACTTTCTGGAATTCCTATTATGCTTAAATTGGGACACTTTATATTATCCCATGGATCTCTTATATTGCTTTCATTTTTTTTCATTTGATTTTCTGTCTGCTGTCCTGATTGCATGATTTTTATTATTCTATCTTTTACATCACTAATTCGTTCCTCTGCATTATTCAAAATGCTCTTTATTGCCTTTAGCGCAGTTTGCATCTCTGCAAATGAGTTTTCTAGCTTTTCTTGGCTCCTCCTTATGTTTTCTAGTTCCTTTCTAAGGGAATCTGCATTGCTGTTTGCATCCTCTCTTAATTTCTGGATATTCAGTGTTAATTCTTCAAGTACTTTTATTACCTCCTTTCTGAACTCCATTTCTTTCAGACTGCAGAGGTCTGTTTCATTGTTGGCTGCTTTAAAAGACTTGTCCTGTTCTTTTAACTGGGAATGGTTTTTGAGCTTCTTCATCTTGTTTGTGGTTTTCTTTTTCTGTGAGTTTGGGGAAGCCACACTGTAGTCTTGGAAGGCTACTTCTAGGGAGGAGCACCCCTTTGTATTTTTTTGGTGGGGTTATTATTTATTTTTGGTGTAGGAGTTTGAATATTTGGTGTCTTTTTCTTTACAGTGAGCAGGCTGTTATCTCAGTGGTAGTCTGAGTGTTCTCTGGGAGAATGAAGAAATGGCTGAGGTCAATAGTTGGTGCCTAGTCTCTATGCTCTCAATTGCAGGGAGGTGGTGCTGTCTACTCCTAGTTGCCTGGCCCTGGGAAGTGGTCATGAGCTCTAGGCAGATCTTCCAGGTGTCCAGAGCATTTGGCAGTAGCAGCAGCAGGAAGTATGATTTCCCCAGGGAGTGAGAGCCATAAAAGCTAGTGTTTAATTGCAAAGTCCCCTTTGAGGTGATTGGAACCACAGGAGGTACCTGTCAGAGGCTGGCTCAGCAGGCTGGCATTGGCTCTGCCCCTCCACTGATGCTTGCTCATCGGTTGGTGTGGGTTCCTGGCTCCAGCGGCTGGCGCAGTGCTCTGCACCCCTGAAGAAGCTATCTCTGCAGGGCTGGAGAAGGGCCCCTCTGCAAATGCTAGCTCTATGTGGTCACATAGGGATCCGCCACCAGAGATACCAACTCTGTGGGCTGGCACAGGCTCCTATCTCCATGGACTGGCACAGGGGTCTGCACCCCCCTGCCGATGCTGGTTGGTGCAGGCTCCTGGCTCCACGACCTGGCACAGTACTCTGCCCACGGGCTTCAAGGCATGGGCTCCGCCCCCACTGCCTCCACTGCTGCCTCCACTGGCTCCGCCCCACTGCCAGTGCTGTCACTGTGGCACCGCACAGGCTCTACCACCCCACCCTCCACACTAGTTCAAGGTGCTTCCTATGGCGGTCAGCCCCTCCTCCTCTCCTCCTCCTTGACAATGGAGGCTTGCCTCCCCTGTGGGACCAGACTTCTCTGGTTCCCTCTGTCCTGGCTTTACACTCCACAGTCCATACAGTATCACCCTTTCTCCTGTGCACTGTTCCCTAGCCTATCTCTGCAACCGCCACCGACCTCAGCCCTCTCCCAGGGACTAACCTCAGGAGCCTATGTCTCAGCTCCCAGGAACTGCCTGGTGCCTCAGGCTGTTGTGTCTGTGCTGGTATTCAGGTCGTCTGTGTGAGTCCTTAACTCCGATTTTCCAATCTCAATCCAGCTGCTGCATTTTTCTCAGGCTTTGAGGTCCCTCTAGCTCCGTTGATCATTGGTTAGGTGGCTTTCCAGGGTGTGGATTCCTTTTCTTTTTCACAGCTCCCTCCCTGGGGTGCTAGATGTCATGCTGATTCCTTTCTCTCTCTCTTTTTTTTTTTCTGTTGTTCTACCCAGTTATTTCAGGAGTTTCTTGCAGTTTTTGGAGGTTTAAATTAATCAGCATTCAGATGATTATTTGTCCAAGTTGTTTTATATTTAGATGTGTTTTTTGATGTATTTGTGGGAGAGGGTGAGTGCGACCTCTTACTCCTCCGCCATCTTGCCAAACCCCTAAGTATTTCTTGAGAGATGGGTATAGAACATCAATGGAAGATCCCAACAGACGTTACTACACAGCAGCTGAAATTATGCTGTTTGATGGCATTGAATGTGAATTTTGCATATTTTTCCTTTACATGATGATTGATGGTGTTTTTAGATGTAATCCCAAGCAAGGGAAAGAATATCAGCATCTTCTGACTCCAGTACTTTATCAGACCACAGAAAGTTATCCTGCCCTACCAAAGTACTACTATATGCCAGCTGATTTTGTAGAATATGAAAAAAGAAACCCTGGTAGTCAGAAGCAATTTCCTAGCAACTGTGGCCACGGTAGAAAACTGTCTCTTTGGGAACAAGCCCTTTATATCACTGCAAAACTCCTTGCTGATGAATTAATCAGTTTTAAAGACATTGATCCTATTCAGTGCTATGTTCCACTACAGAATCAATGTAATGTGAGCATGAGGTTTTCCATCCAAGGCCCACTGGAAAATCATTTGGTTGTTTATGTAGCAATTGTTATAGAAAGCCATGCCTTCAAGTTTTCCTTAGTGCATATGGAATGTTAAGAAAATTTCTCAACAGGTAGAACTCATTCAGGATTCGGGCACGGCAGGAGTCTGTGAATGCTTATTTCCATCTGGGTATCAATGAAAAATTCGGACTCTCCAGAAGGCCAGATAGACCCATTGGCTGCTTTGGTACGTCAAAGATTTATCACATCTAGGGAAGACTGTGGTTTGTTACCCTATCATCTTCTACCTACCTGATTTCTACATGTCACGAGATGTTTTACTGCTGATAGAAGACATAGAGAATACACTACAGTTCATTAAGCAGTACTGGAGAATGCATGCACATCCCCTTTGCCTTGCTCTCATCTGGGAAGACAATATGAGAAGTAGCCGATTCAATCCATTCAAAAATCAAATGACAAAGCAGCACCTCCAGTGCTCCTGAATGAGTACAGCAACCAGATATTGCAGTTACTGAAAGGTAAAATGAACCAACCCACGAAATTCTTCAAAAACTGAATGACTGTAGTTGTCTGGCTAGCCAAGCCATCCTGCTGAGTATGCCACTCAAAAAAAAAGGCCCCAACTTCATCACAAAGGAAGGTGCTGTTCCTGATCACATTGAGAAAGTCTACAAGAGGAGCTGGCAGCAAAAACTTTGACTGGTGATGCACCATGCAAGTCTTTTTTTTTTTTTTTCTATTTAGGGAAGTCTTTCAAGTAAGCTAATGGACAGCCTGGACCCATCCATTACTAATTTTTTTTAGTGCAGGGCAAACAGGTAACTCTGGGTGCCTTTGGGCATGAAGATTATCTCTAATCCTTTGTCTCCAAGAGTGATTAAGAACATCATCTAATTACAAGTGTAATACCCATTATGAGTGGAAGGTGGTCATTCAGCAAGAGCTGGTCATCCACATTGGCTGGATCACCTCCAATAACCCCAAGTTATTCAGTGGCATTCTGAAAATAGGAATTGGGTGGATCATCCACACTATGAAGTATGAGCCACAGATCCATGGCAGGAACAATCCAGCCAGAGACCTGTGTTAGCTGTCACCTAGTGAAGTTGGCTCAACAGAATGAAAGATGTTGGCTGAACAGGCATCAGATCAATGGGTCTTTGGACAGAACTCCTGCTGGGTGCTATGACTGAGTGTGGCAGATCATGGAGTGCACACGCAATGGTATCATTGTAGCTGGGAAGCATTTGCCACAGCAACCAATTCTGTCAGATATGACCATGTATGAGATGAATCTCTCTCTCCTGTTGAAGACATGTTGGGAAATATTGACCACCCAAGGAACAAACAGATCATTGTGGAGCTACTAATGTCCATTGTGGTGGAAAGAAACCCTGAGCTAGAATTACAAGGCAAAGTGGATCTAGACAGACTGGTGGAAGAAGCATTTCATGAATTTCAGAAAGTTGAGAGTAGGGTCAAAGAAGTTGAAAAATGAGATGGCATGACTTTCTTTTACAACCTTCCACTGCCTGCAAAAAAGAGGAACATGCAGCTAATGTACTAATGACATCGATCCCGTTTAGCATTTGAGGTCATGATGAATTTGATGCTGGAAGGAGAAGTCAAGCCAGGTATTCCTTTGAGGTACATCACTTTGATGTACACCTGAAGCTAACACAATATTGAAATTAGTTATAGTCCAATTAAAAAAAAAAAGAAGAATGTGAGGCCAGAGAAACTCATACTCTACTGATGGGAGTGTGAATTGTCCTGCCTCTAAATTGCATTCTTAACAGTATCTAATTAGGATAACAGTATCTAATTAGGTTGACAACACACATCCTAAAACTCAGCAAGCCCATATTAAATCTACATGTCTGTAGAAGCTCTTAAACAGGTACACAGGGAACCAAATACAAACATGTTCACTGCAGGCCTGTGTACTTTAGTGAAAACCAATCAAAATATCCTAAATGTGGTGTATTCATAGAATGGACTATGGTACAGCAGTTAAGTTGATGAACTAGAGCTGCTTCTGTAAACACAGACAAATCTCAAAGAGAGCACAGAACCAAGTAGAGTTGCAGAAGGATACTTTATGACATCATTCATACAACGTTCTAAAACCTGAGAAATAATACCACCTATTTTTCATAAATACCCTGAACTGGAGTGAGAGCATACATGGGGATAATAAATGCCAAATCCAAGACAGGTCATCTTTCAGTGGGGAGAGGTAAAGCGAGGGTCCAGTTGTCATAATAATGCTTTATTTCTTAAGCTGGGCAATGCAAAAATAGGTCCTCCTTATATAATTTTTTATACATTTTTAGATGCCTGATATGTTTCATGATTTAAAAAGAGTAAACTGGAGTTCCTGACATGGTTCTGTGGGTTAAGAACATGACTGCAATGGCTTAGGTTGCTGAAGAGGTAGGAGTTTGATCTCAAGCCTAGTGCAGTGGGTTAAAAGGATCTGGCATTGTCACAGCTTTGGCAGATGTCACAGCTGCAGCTGGGATTCAATCCGTGACCTGGGAATTTCCATAGTCCATGGCTGTGGCGATAAAAAAAAAATAAAGTAAACCAAGTCAAGGAAATAAATGTAAAATTCAAGTAAATCCTTATGCTACCTCTAGAACCGTATTGAGTATAAGGAATTAAGTTATATACATTATATTGTATTATATTACATTATGTTATGTTATATTATATTATATCATAATAGGAGCAATGATAGTTCAGGTTATATTTGTAAAACTATCCTTGCTCTTGAGGAGTTTACATTAAGTCAAGATTGCTTAGAATTAGCTAATATTCTAGAAAAATAGATTCTAACACCAAGCATCAGGGAAATTTGGCCCCTTCAAGGGCAGGCCACAGAATTTGAATCAGTATATAAAATAGCTCTTGTTACCACTGAGTATACATTCAATTTTGATGTGAATTTTATATCTGAGTAGTCACAATTTGATGCATGTAAGAAGGGTGATATTAAATGAAATCATTTCACTGGAGGAACAAGTAAACTGTAAATATAGGAAACTTTTAAATAGATAAACTTTTACATATTTTGGACATTCAAGCCAAAAAATATAATGCTTGAATATGTGCCATGGGCACATATAGTTGAGAACCAACAGCACAGAATCACCACAAAATTATAAAAATATATATATATATACCGCGCATGAATTTAAAGTAAGGCTGCTAAGTAAAGCCAGTAATTGTTTTGGAAATCAAAGAAGGAAAAAAAAACACTTGGGATTTAAATAACTGGAGAACACTTCAAGGAAGACATGGAAATTACACCAGGCCCTTCCTTCAGTTTCCTTTAATCTGATAACAGTATAAACTCCTTCCATGCCTTAAACAACCCTGAAAACTCTGACGTTTGCTCACCTTTTCCAGCCTAATCTCTCTCCACAGCAAGGAACCACTTCCCTTTCCTACCTCCTATTCATCATCTGGTTGACTCTCACCTGCCTGGGAGTACCTTCCATAAATTCCCAAAGCTGAGCAAGGTAACCCTACACCCCCTATAGAGTCCTGGGCCCCTCCCTCCAGGTTCTCACCAGAGAAGGTTATACTGGCTTGGCCCATTCACTTGTCTATGTCCCCAAGGGACACTGATGTAAGCTCTCTATTTATTCATCACTGTATCCACAACACCAGGGATGGTACTTAAAAGGCATCCAAAAAAGACTGAATGAATGAGCAAACTCACTTTGAAAGATAAATGTGGTTTAGTTTGGTGGGAGGAAGAGAACTATGAACAATGACAAGGAAATAAAAGATGAAACAAAACAAACAAAAATGTGTGTGTTTATGCGCTGAAGTGAGTGGGGAAATTGGAAGTGTATGAGCAGAACTTATAAGGGGGGCAGTGTGATTGGAAACCTGAGACCAGAGCAGGGGTGGTGAGTTGCTTAAAAGTCTTTCTTTTAAATTTAAAAAACTCAGAAAACTAAAAAAAAAAAAAAAAAAAAAACTTAAACCACTCTGACTTAAGCCAACCTGTTGGAATATGGAGTGATCTCTAAGCAAAACTGCATGCTCTCAAATATAAGCCATGAGAGTTCCCTGATGGCTCAGTTGGTCAGTGATCCAGCATTGTCACTGCTGTGGTGAAGAGTCGCTGCCATGGTGCTGGTTCGGTCCCTGGCTGAGGAGCTTCCACATGACACAGATGTGGCCAAAAGAAAAGTGGACATGCATTAAGAGCACACTTTTTCCAAGGATTGTGTGCAGAAAAGACCCACAGTAGAGCCACTGCAGCCTTCCATGGAACAGACACCGCACTGCAGAACAGCTGGTCAGAATTACAGATGACTAAGAATCCTGTGATATCTCTGGAAAATGTCATGTGATAGTTTTAATCTGATTCCCAAATCTTTTAACTGTGTGTGAGCAGTGGAGTTGAGAATTTGAACAGTTATAGCTGAAAATTTACACAGCCCCTATAGGACTCCCTCAGTTGGAACCTCTTTCCATCTCTGACCCAGAACTCTGGAATTTCCTTCTGACTAAATTTCTGTTCCAGCCCTCCATCATCCACCTTGACATCCTTTGCTCCTCTGCTTATGGGTGCTAGGAACTTAATAGGCACTCAATAACTATTTTTCTTTGTGCAGGAATGGATGAATGAATAAGCCCTGGCTTGCTGAGCTTGGCTGATTTCCTACTGGCCTCCCTTTCTTTTCCTTGGCTTCTACTTCTCAAACTGAATTTGGATTCTGTGCTGAGAAAAAGTCTGATAAGAGCTAGACGCTATCCTCTACACAAATGTTGCTGAGAAGGAAGTCCCCACCTCCAGTGATGAGGACAACAGCTGTGTGGGAGCCTGGCTCAAACCACAACTGTTTGGAATCTCTTACAGAAGTGTATGTAAGACTCCAGGTGATGAATGTTATGATAATAGACTAGTAACTGGCCTAAGTCATCTTTTTAATTGAAGTATAGTTGATTTTCAAAGTTGTATTTGTTTCTGCTGTACAGCAAAGTGATTAAGTTATACATGCATATATATATCTATATCTATACACGTTATTTTTCACATTCTTTCCATTAAGGTTCATATTCAAGATATTGCATATAGTTCCCTGTACTACACAGTAGGACCTTGTTGTTTATCCATTCTATATATAATAGTTTGCATCTGCTAATCACAAACTCCCAACCCACCCCTCCTCCACCATCTCTTGGCAACCACAAATCTGCTCTCTATGTCTGTGAGTTTGTTTTTGTGTCATTGTTACGTTGATTTGTGTCATATATTTTTCTGTCTTACACATAGTAGTGTGTATCTGTTAATCCCCAAGTCCTAATTTATCCTTCACCCATAAATCATCTTTTATCCTCTCAGTTACTAGCACTTCTGAGAAGTAAAATGTTTTTTTCTAGTATGACATAAATTGATCTACAAGTGCCCTGTGTTTCATGGTGTTGGAGGGCCACAATCTAAGCTACTTGAAGTGTAGTTAATGATCTATGAACCAGCATCATCAGCATCATTTGGGAGCTTGTTAGAAATGCAGAATTTCTGGGCTTGGCCCCAAGGCAATTGGAGCTGTGTCTACATTTTTAACAACATCTCGAGGTGACTCATGGGCACATCTAAATTTGAGAAGCCCTGGCCTAGAATGCACTAGCTTGAAGCTCTGCAAATGAGTAGATGCATTTTCTAATTTTCAGTTCAATTTGGTATCTTATATTTGGGATGGACCATGTAGCATGCATTATGGCAGAAACAGGGAATGTGAAGGTAAATAAAGGTGACCTATGCCTTGAGCTCATAGTCCAGCCAGGAAGACTGAATCAGAAAGATCACTTCAATTTCATGTAGTAGCACTAAGGTGATGGTGTACAGAGAGCATTGCAGGAAAACTGAGGACCCCTCACCCCAGACTAGGGACCCAGAGGGGGTTTCATCAAGAAGAGGTCCATTGATCTGGGAGAAAATGATTGGATACAACTTAGCCATGCAAAAATCAGGTAAGTAATCCAAAAAGTAAATGATCTTTCCCAGCACTTGGTCACTAAAATCAGTTGTTGTCTAAACCATAAACCCTACTGTGTTCCTGAGGGATGGGGATTGACTGTGTGAATTCTGTGTTGCCGACTGGGTTTAGGGGTAACAGGAGATGAGGACAGAGAGGCAAGTACAGGCCAGCCATAGAGGACCAAATGGACCACATTTAGATTCTGATCTGGGGACGCCAGAGGAGGGATTTGGATGGACTTTTATTATGGGCCTGGCTGCTAAGAGAGTAGAGGGGAGAAGAACTAGGCACAGCATAATCAGGTAGTTATCCAGGCAGGAGTGAATGGTGGTGCTCAGGTTGGAGATGCCACAGAAGGGGAATACCTAAAATGTAAGATAAGCAGGATTGTAATTGATTAGTTAGGACAGAAGATAAGGGAGAGGGCTGGGTATCTACAACAGTGGTTCCCAGATTTGATGGTGCAAAAGAATCTCCCAGAAGTCCTCACCCCCAGAGTTTTGGATTCAGTGGGTCTGGGGTGAGGCCTGAGAATGTGCATTTCTAACAAATCCCCAGCTGATGCTGATGCTGTTTATCCCAGAACCCATTGCTCAAGTGTAGTTCTTGCCTTGGACGACTCATTGGGAACACCTGAGGAGTTTTTAGACCTACTGATGCCTGACGTCACCCACAGGGATTCTGATTAAATTGACACAGGGGGCAGCTTAGACACTGGGCATTTTTCAGGCTCCTTTTTTTTCATTTTTTGTCTTTTTGCCTTATCTAGGGCCGCACCTGCAGCATACGGAAGTTCCCAGGCTAGAGGTCTAACAGGAGCTGTAGGCGCTGGCCTTCGCCACAGCCACAGCAACGTGGGATCCGAGCTGTGTCTGCAACCTGCACCACAGCTCACAGCAATGTCGGATCCTTAACCCACTGAGCAAGGCCAGGGATCGAACCTGCAAACTCATGGTTCCTAGTCAGATTCGTTAACTACGGAGCCATGACGGGAACTCCTTTCAGGTTCTTGATGATGATATTGTGCTGCTGAATATCAGCCAAATATCAATTAACTATATTAGGAACACAGGAAAAGGGACATCTTGGTGTTTCCTAAGTTTATTAAAATTATTTTTTATACTTTTCACTTTGCATGTTCTTTTTTCTTTTTTATTAAAATATAGTTGATTTACAATATTGTGTCAATTTATGCTGTACAGCAAAGTGACTCGGTCATACATATATATACACAGACTTTTATTAAAATTATTTCTTAATATTCTCACTTTCTTAAATATTATAAAATCAGGCAATTAATCCAGCAGAGAGTAATTTCTGAGAGGTTCTTTGTCCTTAAATTAAAACATAAGCCTCATTGTGTTTATGGAGAAGGAGTACTGACTATGTGGATTCTGTGTTGAAATGCATCCTTATGTGTGTCCTCACATGTGTGGGGATGTTTGATCCATCTGGAAGATCAGAATGATATTTGGTGATTACCATGTAAAAGTGCAGATACAGAAAAGACCAAATAGGCACAATTTCCAACCTAAGGCAAGAGGAAGAGGGAACAGAAAAAAATGACATATTTGTTGAGTTCTTACAGTGTGCCAGGTGCTATGATTGGTGCTTTATATACATTATTGTATTTAATATTGACAACACAGGAAGAGTAAGACATAACTATATCCATTTTAAAAATGAGGGATCCAGGACTCAAAAGGAGAAGGTCTCATAGGCCAAGGTAAAGAGGGATTCAGATCTGTATTTGCTTGGTTCTTCCAAAGATTGTTTTCTTTTCACTCATTCTCATGGGAAGAGAAATTGGCTAAAAGGTGCAGAGAAAAATTTACCATTAGGCATCAGGTGCTTGAATTCTAGTCCTAACTCTCCCCCTGACTAGTTGTGCAACCTGGGGTGAATCACTACAGCATTTGGCCTTGATTTCCTTATCAATACAATGGGGATAAAAATCGTACCTAGCTCTAGTGAGAGAAGAATGGATAAAGATGTGGTACATATAAGCATTGGATATATATATATGAATCACTTTGCTGTAATACTTTTTTTTTTTTTTGCTTTTTTTTTGTCATTTTATGGCCGCGGGTTTATGGCCGCACCCACGGCATGTGGAGGTTCCCAGGCTAGGGGACTAATCGGAGCTGTGGCCACTGGCCTGCACCGCAGCCACAGCAACGCAGGATCCGAGCCGCGTCTGCAACCTACACCACAGCTCACAGCAACGCCGGATCGTTAACCCACTGAGCAAGGGCAGGGATCGAACCCGCAACCTCATGGTTCCTAGTCGGATTCGTTAACCACTGCGCCACGATGGGAACTCCTGTTGTAATACTTAAAATTAACACAACACTGTAAACAACTATACATCAATAAAAATTGTTTAAGTAGCAATGAGATGCAGAATCTGCTTAAATTAAAAAAAAAAAAACTGTACCTGGCTCATTGGATTAAATGAAATCATACTTAGCACAATGCCCGACATGGAAAATAGATAATATTAACTCTTATTCTCTTAATTCTCTTTATCATTGTCAGTAAAATGACAGGACCGGACTCATCTTCCCTGAAATTCCCTTGTTTTATAAATTCTGCTATTAAGAATTTGTTGGTTTCTTTGGTATTTGCAGCTTCTTTCTGCAGTTACCTCATCTGAAGAATTGGGCTTTGCTAAAATCAGCCAGCCTCTTCCTATCACCTTCCCATTCCCCCCACATCCTCAGAACGTCCAGTCAGCCAGGGGTATTTGATCCACAGCTACAACAGAGCTGGTTTGGTTTGCTATGCAGAGTTGCTGTATTCAGCTCCCTCTGCTGCACCTGCATGAGAGCTCTCATGCCAGACCAGCAGGATTTCTGTCCAGTGGACCCATGTGCAGTGGTAAAGAGACCACACCCTACAGCTTGAACGCTGATGGCCTTGTTCTGTTACCTGACATCCTGTAGGCTTAAAGATGGTCCAGGAAGCAATTTGGAATTGTGGGGAAAGTAAGGCATTCTACTGGTTATGTGATGCTGGGCCTGTGGCTTCACTTCTTGGAACCTCCAGTTTTCTCATCATTCAAACTGGTTTTGTGAGATGCGGTGTGTAAAATGCGTTAGATCATGTCCAGCTTGTAGCAGCTTCTCAACAGCCATTAGGAACTGTCCTAATGATGCGGTTGGGGAGATAGTGATACATTTCAGGGTAGACCAAGGAACAAGGCTGTGGAGAACCTTAGAGAGTTCTAATCATGGCTTTCTAAGCCTTTTGCAGTCGATTTGACTTGCTGTCACTGTGGCAGTTCTGTCATTATTTAAGTAGTGTATTTCAGGAGCAACTTTCACCTCTGCATTCTTACTGGCTATATTTCTAAGAATTCTCCTCCGCACAGGCTGGAATACAGCCTCAGACAGCTTCACACTCATGGCTGTCCCATAGCAGTGGGCTGACCACATGGTGGAGCAGAGTCAATGGTGTTCCTTTTTCCCTTCTAGTATCCAGGAGGCTGATTCAGCTCCCTGCAAATACAGGAAATGTCCACAGGGCTTCTGCTAATGTTTACAACCTGCCCAGTGGGAAAACTCTTTTCACCTGCCTGAAAATGTGTTCTGGCCTCAGTATTCAGGTCTCCTATTTCATCACTTCCTCTTGGAGTGAGAATAACTCTCAATTAAGTAGTTTTAACGTTGCAATACAATTTTACCCCAACAGATCAAATTTGCTTGTTTTCTACCAGAAACAAGCTGGAGCTGATGTGCCAGCAATACTGTGACTGTTTTCCAAACCTGTGTTTCTCCAAGTGGGATCCAGGGATCACTCCCATCAGAATTTCAGAGGCCTTTTTAAAACCGAGAGTTACAGAGTCCCCCAATTCTACCTAATTGGAATCTCTGGGTATGAACATTAAAGCTGTATTTTAACACATTTTTAGGTGTTTCTTATGCATATTATACTTTTCTCTTTTAATTTGAGGTGCTGTAAAATTATTATTAGCTCAAAATTTAAAAAAAAATCAAACACCAAAAGGCTCATAACAAAGTTCCGTCATCACATCCTTTCCCTTGCCCGGAACCATTTCCCAGAGTTAGGGTTGCTAGTTTATGAGTATGTAAAAAGATCAGTTAGTATTGACCCAGGAGGAACGTCTGAATATCAATTTTTTATTCAGCTTCTGTTTTATCTTAGACTTTCTGGGTTGTTCTGTCAAATGACTGTCAGTTTTACTTTTAAAATACTCAAATATATCAAATCCTGAGCATTTTATTTCCTTGCACTGAGAGACTTCACTCCCCCCCCAAAAAATACCCTAATTCCCCATTTTCTGCTCTGTGTGGACTCTTTATATTGCTTTCCTCGCTAGATTTCCTCTGACCTGGTTCCATGCTTTCCTCTTTCTTAGTCTATTTTCTTGTTTTGAAAACCACATCCTCCAGTGTACAGGAAAAACAATTTTTCTGTCCTTAATGCCCCCAAATGTCTTTATTCTGACCTCATCCTTGGTTGATGGCATTTCATGCGTTGAAAACACCCACCCCTCAAAATTCATGTCCACCTGAAACCTCAGATTGTGACTCCATTTAGAAACAGAGTCTTCACAGATGTAATTAGTTAAGAAGGGAATATGCTGGATTAAAGTGAGCCCTAAATCTAATGACTGATGTCCTTGTAATAAAGCCATGTGTGGAGCAGAAAAGTACACAGAGGAAAGAAGGACATGTGGAGGCAGAGGCAGAGATGAGAATAATGCATCTATAAGCCAAGGAACACTTGAGATTGGTGAAAACCATGGATTCCAGAGAAGAAACAGGGAACAGATTTTTCTCTCTCAGAGCCTCTGGAAGGAATTAACCTGCGAACACCTTGATTTTGGAGTCTGGTCTCCAGACCTATTGGGGAATACATTTCTGTTTTTTTTTTTAACTTAATGAATTTTATTTCAATTATAGGTGTTCAAAAATCATCACAACTCAATTTGATAGATTTTGTGTCCCAAACCCACAGTGCATCTCCCCGCCCCCCAGATTGTCTTATTTGAAAAACCAAGGTTTTCCAAAGTCTGTGAGTCATTCTCTGTTCTGCAAAGAGGTTCATTGTGCCTTTTTAGTTTCCACATGTAAGTGGTAGCATTGAGTGTTGCTGTCTAATTGTCTGACTGGTTTCACTTCACATGATAATTTCTAGGTCCATCCATGTTGCTATAAATGTTGGTAATTCGTTCCTTTTAATGGCTGAGTAATATTCCATTGTGTGTATGTACCATATCTTCCCTATCTACTCTTCTGTCGATGGGTATTTAAGTTGTTTCCATGACCTGGCTATTGCATAGAGTGCCTCAATGAACACTGGAGTACATGTGTCTTTTCGAGTCATGTTTTCTTCTGGATAGATGCCCAGGAGTGGGATTGCTGAATCAAATGGTAATTCTATTTTGAGTTTTCTGAGGAATCTCCATACTGTTTTCCACAGTGGTTGCACCAATTTGCATTCCCACCATCAGTGTAATAGGGATCCTTTTTCTCCACACCCTCTCCAGCACTTATTGTTTGTAGATTTTTTGATGATGGCCATTCTGGCTGGTGTAAGGTGGTACCTCATAGTGGTTTTGATTTGCATTTCTCTAATGAGGAGCGATGTTGAACATTTTTTCTTGTGTTTATTTGCCATCTACATGTCTTCTTTGGAGAATTGTCTGCCTAGATCCTCTGCCTAAATCCTAGATCCTCTGCTCATTTTTTTGATGGGGTTGTTTGTTTCTTTGGTATTGAGCTGTAGGAGGTGTTTGTAAGTTTTGGAGATGAATCCCTTGTCAGTTGATTCATTTGCAACTATTTTCTCCCATTCTGTGGGTTGTCCTTTCATTTTGTTTAGGGTTTCCATTGCTGTGCAGAAACTTTGAAGTTTAATTACGTCCCATTTGTTTCTTTCTCTTTTTGTTGTCCTTACTCTAACACATGGATCTGAAAAGATGTTGCTGTCATTTATGTCAGAGAGTGTTTGGCCTACGTTTTCCTCTAAGAGCTTTATAGTATCTGGTCTTATATCTAGATCTTTAATCCATTTTGAGTTTATTTTCGTGCACGGTGTTAGGAAGTGTTCTAGCTTCATTTTTTTCCATGTAGCTGTCCAGTTTTCGCAGCACCACTTATTGAAGAGGCTGTCTTTTGTCCAATGTATATTCTTGCTTCCTTTGTCATAGATTAGTTGACTATAGATGCGTGGATTTAATTCTGGGCTTTCTATCCTGTTCCAATGATCTATATTTCTCTCTCTGTGCCAGTACCATATGGTTTTGATGACTGTAGCTTTGTAGTAGAGTCTGAAGTCAGGGAGCCTGATTCCTCGAGCTCCATTTTTCTTTTTCAGGATGTCTTTGGCTATTCTGGGTTTTTTGTGTTTCCAGACAAAGTTTAAACTATTTTGTTCTAGTTCTGTGAAAAAGGTCCTTGGTAATTTGATAAGGATTGCACTGAATGTGTATTGCTTTGGGTAGTATAGTCATTTTGATAATATTGGCTCTTGCAATCCAAGAACATGGTATGTCTTTCCACCTGTTCATGTCATCCTTGATTTCTTTCATCAGCGCCTTATAATTTTCAGAGTACAGGTCTTTTGTCTCTTTAGGCAGGTTTATTCCTAAGTATTTGATTCTTTTTGATGTGATGGTAAATGGGATTGCTTCCCTAATTTCTCTTTCTGATCTTTCATTGTTAGTATATAGAAATGCAGTTAATTTTTGTGTATTAATTTTGTATCCTGCAATTTTGCCAAATTCATTGATGAGCTCTAACAGTTTCCTGGTAGAGTCTTTAGGATTCTCTATGTATAGTATCATGTCACCTGCAAAAAGTGAAGATTTGACTTCTTCCTTTCCAATTAGGATTCCTTTATTTCTTTTTCTTCTCTGATTGCTATAGCTAGGACTTCCAGAACTATGTTGAATAGTAGTGGTGAGAATGGACATCCCTGTCTTGTTCCTGATCTCAGTGGGAATTCTTTCAGCTTTTCACCATTGAGAATGATGTGAGCTCTGGGTTTGTCATAGATGGCCTTGATTATGTTGAGGTAGGTTCCCCCTATGCCCACTTTCTGAAGGGTTTTTATCAGAAATGGGTGTTGGATTTTGTCAAAGGCTTTTTCTGCATCTATGGAGAGG
>PVHT021183699.1:2473803-2492657 GCA_004024745.2 Catagonus wagneri | reverse complement strand
CTCTCACAAGATGGCTATCTTTAATGTTGTATTAGAGTTGATTTTTCTTATTTGTTTGTGTATCAATTGTAGAGTTTTGGTTTGCAGTTACCCTGAAGTTTTGATATAGGAGTCTATATATAACTGAAATTGTATTAAGTTGTTGGTTTCTTAGTTGCAAGTGCATCTCCAGTGACCTGCATTTGTGCTCTCTTCTCATAATTTCTGATTTTGGTGGCATAATTGTGCATGGATGATTTAGTATCTTTACAGTATATATGCCTTTATTGGTGGGCCTTGTCATTTGTGGTGTTTTTGTTTCTGGTTGTGGCCTTTTCTTTTCTGCCTAGAGAAGTTCCTTTAGGATTTGTTGTAAAGCTGGTTTAGTGTTGCAGAACTCTCTTAGCTTTTGCTTATCTGTAAATGTTTTGATCTCTCCCTCAAATCTGAATGAGAGCCTTGCTGGATAAAGTAATCTTGGTTGGAAGTTTTTCCTTTCATCACATTTAGTATATCATGCCACTCCCTTCTGGCCTGCAGAGTTTCAGCTGAAAAATCTTCTGATAACCTTATTGGGGTTCCCTTGTATGTCATTTGTTTCTTTTCCTTAGCTGCTTTCAAAATTTTCTCTTTGTCTTTAATTTTGATCATTTTGATTAATATGTGTCTGGGGGTGTTCCTCCTTGGGTTTATTTTATATGGTACTCATTGCACTTCCTGGATTTGAGTGAGCGGTTCCTTTCCCATATTAGGAAAGTTTTCAGCTATTATCTCCTCGAATATTTTTTTCTGTCCCCTTCTCTCTCTCTTCTCCCTCTGGCACCCCTATAATATGGATGTTGGTACATTTAACATTACCCCAGAATTCTCTGAGACTCTGCTCATTTCCTTTCAATCTTTTATCTCTTTTCTCTTCTGCATTAGTGATTTCCACTAATCTGTCCTCCACCTTGCAGATTTGTTCTTCTGCCTCCTGCATTCTACTATTGGCTGCTTCTAATGAATTTTTTACTTCAGTTATTGTATTTTGCATCTCTTCTTTTTTAATTTTTACAGCTTGTATTTCTTTGCTCAGTGTTTACTGTAAATGATCAATCTTTGCCTCCAGTCTATTTCCAATGCCTTGCATCATCTTCAGCATCAACAGTCTAAAGTCTCTTTCTGGGAGGCTGATAATCTCCTCATCACTGAGCTGTTTTTCTGGGCTTTTCTCTTTCTCCCTTATCTGAGTTAGAGTTTTCTGTCTTTTCATTTTTATAGGTTTTTGGTGTGGTGACCTTTTTTCGGCAATAGAGTTGTAGCCTCTCTTCATTCTGGTGTTTGCCTCCCCTGTGGCTAAAATTGGTATGGAGGGGGCTTGCTGTAGGCTTCCTGATGGGAGGGAGTGATGCCTGCCCACTGGTAGGTGGGGATGATTCCTCTCCCTCTGATGGGTGGGGCTTTGTCTCTGGATGAGATTAGAGTCTGGCTGTGTGCCTGAGGGGCCTTTAGGCAGCCTGTTTACTGATGGGTGGGGTTGAGATCCCACCTGAATTGTTGTTTGGCCTGGGCCTTCTCAGCACTGATGAGAAGGACCAGATTTTCCCAGAAATGGCCCCCTCCAGAGATGCTGGCTGATGAATGTTCCCGAGAGTTTCATCTCCAATTCCCTTCCCCCACAACAAGCCACAGTCACCCTTGTTTTCTCAGGAGATCCTCCAAGAATTGCAGTCAGGTTCCACCCAGATTCCTATGGAGACTTTGCTTTTCCCTGAGACCCAGTGCACATGAAAATCTGTGTGTGCCTTTCAAGAATGGGGTCTCTGTTTCCCCCAGTCCTGTGGATCTCCTGCACATAAGCCCCACTGCCCTTCAATGCCAGATGCTCCGGGGGCTCTTTCTCCCTGTGCCCGATCCTCAGGTGTGGGGATTTGACGTGGGGCTCAGAACTCTCAATCCTATAGCTGAGTCTCTGTGATACAGTTACTGTCCAGTCTGTGGGGTTTCCCACTCAGGAGGTGTGGGGTTGCTTCTATCGTGTAATCACCCCTCCTACCTCTTGATGTATTGTCCTCTTTGTCTTCTGGAGCAGAATATCTTTTTTGGAAGTTTACAGTCCATTTGGTTGAAGTTTGCTTGGCATTTGTTTGTAGTTTTGTTGTTTTTTGGGAGAGAAGTTGATCTCCACTCCTTCTATTCCACCATCTTAATCCAATCCTATTTCTGTTGTTTTAATGTACACATTTTATAGAACTTTGTTATGACTGTACTACGAAACTGATACATAATTTATCTGGGCATAAAATTCTATGTTAAGCACAGAACTGAACATAATTTGTCTCCAATTATGACAGCACTATTCTGTGGAGTTCTAGATTCCAGTGTTGCTTTGAGGAGTCGTTGGTCACTTTAATTGCCATGTCTTTGTATATGGAGTGCTCTTTCCATCATAAGCTTTAGGATATTTCTTTATCCCTGGTGTCCTAATATTCATAAAGATTTTTTTAGGTATTTCTTTTTTAAGAAACAGGCACATGTAGAGCCTATCAATGTGAAAATCAAATCTTTTAGTTGTGGGCTATTTTTGGAGTTCCCGTCATGGCTCAGTGGTTAACGAATCCGACTAAGAACCATGAGGTTGTGGGTTTGATCCCTGGCCTTGCTCAGTGGGTTAAGGATCTGGCGTTGCCACAAGCTGTGGTGTAGTTTGCAGACGTGGCTCGGATACTGCACTGCTGTGGCTGTGGTGAAGGCCAGCGGCTACAGCTCCTGTTAGACCCCTAGCCTGGGAACCTCCATATGCCACAGGTGAGGCTCTAGATAAGGGCAAAAGGACAAAAAAAATAGTTGTGGGCTATTTTCTTATATTATTCTTTGAAAATTTCCTCTTCTCTGTTAAAAGTTAAAATTTCCCATGTTGGAGTTCCTGCTGTGGTACAGAGGGTCAAGAACCTGGCATTGCTGTAGATGTGGAATAAGTTGCAGCTGTGGCTCGGATTTGGCTTGAATTTTGATTTGACCTGGGAATTTCCACATGCTTCAGATGTGGCCAAAACAGAAAAACAAACAAACAACAACAACAACCAAAAACCACCTCCAATAATGACCTCACAAATTTCTTATCCAATTTCCTACTACCTATTTCTCTTTTGTTCTACTTTCTTAGAGATTTCCTTTGTCCCATGTCCTCTGTTTTCTTCATTGTGCTTTTTCTGTTTGTATGGGTCTTTGTCATATTGGGATTTTTGTTCAGATGCCCAGTGATCCTTAGCTGGCTGTATTTAGAAGTGTGGGAGCAGGGATTCATAAACAAGTTGGCAAACTAGAAGGACTCAAGCTCACCTCCTGTCGGAAAAACATCAAAATTACAACTAACTGCTGGATAACCATCAACAAAATAGCGTGGAAATGATCAAGAGAGATATCCTACACACAAAGCCAAATAAGCTATATTGAGACTAACTATCACAACATTATAAATCAACAATACGTCAATAAAACTTTAAAGATGGGAAAAAGGAGTTCCCATCATGGTGCAGCAGTTAACAAATCCAACGGAACCATGAGGTTGTGGGTTCAATCTGTGGCCTTGCTCAGTGGGTTAATGATCCAGCATTGCCGTGAGCTGTGGTGTAGGTCACAGAAGTGGCTCAGATCCTGCATTGCTGTGGCTGCAGTGTAGGCCGGTGGCTGCAGCTCTGACTAGACCCCTATCCTGGGACTCTCCACATGCTGCAGGTGCGGCCCTAAAACAACAAAAAGGCAAAACAAAAATAAAATAAATAAAATAAAAACGGGACAAAAAAGAGTGTGCAGGAAATAAATGGGTGGAAACTCTTCTGAAGGAGAGGCTTGTCAACCAGCTCTGGAGAGAGGAAGCAGAGGTCCCAACCACTCTGCATGAAAAATTGCAGTCATTCTGAAGCTTCATGTGCCATCTGCATCTTTGGCTTCACTTGCTGCTATAGATCCTAAGCTTTTCCAGATTTCCGAGGGAAGGATCAGATTGTTTCTGGCAAGTCTCTCTCACTCCCAAACACTCCCACTCTGCTCAGAAAGTTGTCACTCTCTTAGAGAATTTTCTCTCTTTAAAATTTTTGTGTTAGTTCTCATTCATGGCTGTATGTTCTCTAAATCTCTTTTTCCTTGTGCATTAATACTCTTCTCTCTCTCTCACCCTGTTCTCCCCTTCACCCTCCCTCTCCTCCATCTCCTTTTCTGCCTCCTCCCCTCCCCTCCCCTCCCCCTTCTTCCTCCTCCTCCTCTTCTTCTTCTTCTTCTTTTTTCCTCTTCTTCTTTTTCTCTCTCCTTTCTTTCTCCCTCCTTCCCTCCCTGCCCCATCATTTACAGTGTTTTCAAGAAGAAGGAAGATATGTGTATGGTCATCCACCACATCGAACCAGAAGTTTCCTTTATTTTCTAATATACAACACGGCAAATATTTCTATTATAACATTGCATTTGGAATTTGAGATATATAAGTAGACCCCAGGCCTGGTATTTACTACACAATTAATGTTCCTGAAACTCAGCTTTGCCACTGAAGCTGGAGAGAGGAAGTAAACTGAGGGAGACTGCCATTGAAGGGAGATGGACACATCCACCTATGAGTAGTCAGTGCTAGTGCATAGTAATTTCCACCTGGGAATACTTAGACTTAACATGATCACAAGTAGCAAGAAAGTCACGAATCTCTTAGGCTAATTCTTCCAATCTCTGAAGACCCTCAGAAATCCCCCCCCCCCAGTGTGAAATAAAACAATGATGGGGAGTGATCATTTAAGTAATGTAACAAAATCATCTCATCTCAGAAAGCTTATGAAGAAGAAACATCCTCAAAGGTAACTCACAAACTATAATATTGCAAAGGAAAGGAAGAAAAAGTCAATGAAAGCCGCACGCTCTCTCTTCCTTTGGTCCAAATGTAACTTTCTGACAAGAATAGGACTGATTGAAAATTAGTCTTTTACATAGTTTCCAGCAACAGTTTATAACACAGAGAACTCTACCCAGTATTCTGTGATAATCTATCTGGGGAAAGAATCTGAGAGAGAATGGATATGTGTATATATATGACTGGGTCACTTTGTTGTACAGCAGAAATTATCACAGCCTTGTGAATTAACTATACTTCAGTAAAACTTAAAAAAAAATGAACTATAATGTAAACTATGGACTTTGGGTGATTATGATTTGTCAGTGTAGGTTCATTGATTGGTGATATGTCATCTAGTGAGGGATGCTGATAATATGAGAGGCTATGCAAGTATGGGGATGAGGCGAATGGGAAATTTTTATACCATCATTTTAAATTTGCTGTGAATCTGAAACTGCTCCAAAAGGTAATCTTAATTTTTAAAAGTATGTAGAAATACCCAAGATGTTGCAAACACACTTTAAAGTTTTCCAACACCTGAATTAGGCATGATATTTTTTACTGAAATTTAGAGTAATTAAATGAAATTAAAAATTCAGTTTCTCATTCTAACTAGCCTCATCTCAAGGACTTGACAGACACATGTGGTTGGTGGTGACTATATGGGACAGGACAGATATGGAAGGATATATATATAGGCATAGGGACAAGGATAGGGTTGTGGATATGTCGCAGATAAGCATTTCCCACTGTCAGTATCATATCAGTTCTTCCTAACTTGATCTACAGGTTCAGCATAATACAAATCAAAATCTCAGTGGGTTATTTTGTAGATATTGACAAAATGACTTTAAAGTTTATGTAGAGGGGCAAAAGATCCAACATAGCCAGCAACACAGTATAGAAGAACAAAGTTGGATGATTGACTCTGCTCAATTTCAAGACTATACTTACTACAAATGTACAGTCACGCCTCAGGAATAGTGTGGTTTTGGTTCCATGCTAACACAATAAAATGAACATGTCAATAAAGTGAGTCACACAGTTTTTTAGTTTCCCAGTGCATTTAAAAGTTATGTGTTTTAAAATTAGATAAAAGTTAAAAAATTAGAAAAGCAAAAGCAAACAAAAAAATTTACGTTTATACTATACTGTAGCCTAAGTGATGACATTTTGTCTAAAAAAAGTACATACCTTAATTTAATATTACTTTATTGCTAAAACATTCCAACTATCATCTGAACCTTTGGCAAGTCATAATCTCTTTGTGGATAGAGGGTCTTGCCTCGATGGTTGATGGTTGCTAACTCATCAAAGTGGTGGTTACTGAAGGTTGGGGTGACATGGCCATTTTTTAAAAGAAAACAACAATGAAGTTTGATATATCAATTTCCCTGTAGCATGCAATGTTTTTGATAGCGTTTTATACAACCGGAGTCAGTTCTCTAAAACCCTGCCACTACTTTATCAACCAAGTGTAACACTCTAAATCTTTGTTGTCATTTCAACAATCTTCACAGCATCTTCACCAGGAGCAGGTTCCATCTCAAGAAGCCACTCTCTTTGCTCATCCACTCAAGTTTTATCATGAGATGGCAGCAATTCAGTTACATCTTTAGGCTCCACTTCTAGTACTAGTCCTCTTGCTATTTCTACCATATCTTCAGTTACTTCCTCCATGGAAGTCTTGAACATCTCAAAGTCCTATGAGGATTGGAATTCAAATTGTTAATGTTGATATTTGTCCTCTTCCAATGAGCCATGAATATCCTTCAGGGCATCTAGAATTGCCAAGTGCTTTCCTGAAGGCTTTCAATTTACCTTTCCAAGATCCATCATATCTATGGAAGCTACAGCTCTACAAAATGTATTTCTCAAATAATAAAACTTGAAAGTCAAAATTGCTCTTTGATCTATGTGCTGCAGAATGGATCATGTGTTAGAAAGTATTGAAACAATATGAATCTCATTGTCCATCTCCCTCAGAAGTCTTGGAGACCAGGTGCTTTGTTAGTGAGCTGTAGTACTTTGAAAGAAAGTAGGTCTCAACAGTTGAATCAAAATATTCAGTAATCCATGTTGTAAACAGATATGCTGTCGTCCATGCTTTGTTATTCCATTTGTGAAGGACAGGCAGAGTAGATTTAGCATAATTCTTAAGGGCCCTAGGATTTTCAGAACGGTAAATGATCACTGACTTCAGCATAAAGTCACCAGCTGCATTAAACCCTAACAAGAAAGTCAGCCTGTCCTGTGAAGCTTTGAAGCCAGGCACTGACTTCTCTCTAGATCTGAAAGTACTAGATAGCATCTTCTTCCAATAGGAGGCTGTTTCAGCTACATTGAAAATCTGTTGTTTAGTGCTGCCTTCATGAATTCTTAACAGGCTCTTCTGGATAACTTGCTGCCGTTTCTTCATCAGCATGTGCTGCTTCACCTTGCACTTTTATGTCATGGATACAGCTTCTTTCCTTAAACCTCATGAACCAGCCTCTACTGGTTTCAGACTTTTCCTCTGCAGCGTCCTCCCCTCTCTCTCAGCCTTCATAGAATTGAAGAGAGTTAAGGCCTTGCTCTGACCTAGGCTTTGATTTAAGGGGATGTTGTGGCTGGTCTGATCCATCCAGACCACTCAGATTTTCTCCTTATCAGCAGTAAGACTGTTTCACTTTCTTACCATTGGTGTGTTCACTGGAGCAGCAGTTTTAATTTCTTTCAAGAACTTGTCCTTCGCCTTCACATCTTGGCTAATTTTTTGGCACAAGAGGCCTAGATTTCAGTCTCCCTTGGCTCTCCACATGCCTTCCTCACTAAGCTTAATCACTTCTAGCTTTTGATTTAAAGTGAAAGACATGCAACATTTCCTTTCACTTGAGCTCATATGGGCCAGTATGGGATTATTAATTGGCCTAAATTCAATATGATTTTGTCTCAGGGAATCAGGAGACCTGAGAAGAAAGATGGGGAAACAGCCAGTCAGTGGAGCAGTCAAAACACACAACTCAAGAGATCAAGATGGCAATGTAGGAGTAAGCCGGGTTCACCTCCCTTCACAAACACATCAAAACTACAACACCTTAAAGAGAGACTCTCACTGAAATTAACCTGGGAACTGGCAGAATGTCTCCTCTACAACCAAAGCTGTAAAGAAAAATCCACATGGAATCTGGTAGGAAGAGAGGAAAAGTGGCAGCTATACCCCTAGCAGGGGACCCAAAAGAGGAAGGGGGATATCATAGGCTCTCAGAACCCACCTGGGGAGCAAGTGGTTTGAGCCACTTAAGCAACTAAGGCCAGGGGTCCAATGTCAGGAAGACTTGACCTCACGGCTGGTTTGAAAATCTGTGGAGTTAACTGGAAGGCTCTAGGAAACCTAGACTCTACTCTTGAAGATCACTTGCTCAGACTTGCTGACTCACAGCATGGAGACAACCAATTGAAAATTGCCCGGGGCTTTGGCTGGCCTGCCGGGACCACCCCAGCCAGTACCACCCCAGCCAGCACAGGACTCCTGCTCCAGTCCCCTTTGTTCCACCACTGCTCCCCACTAAGGTGGAGGCTACTATGGCCAACAAGAGTGTGCAAACTGGAAGGAAACAGAGCCAGCTGGGCCCACAGCTCTGCCTCTGACCAGGGTGGAGGCAGCCATTGTTAGTGTGCACTTGGGTGCACACACTCAAGAGGGAGAGAGACTAGCTTCAGGGTGGAGCTGACCACTGTCAGAGTGCCTGTCCCTGTGCACACTTGGGAGGGGGCCAGGACAACCCAGTGGTGTGGCACCAACCTCTTTCACCACAACTCAGTCTATAACTAAGGCTTGCACACTGGGGTAAAAAGCGAAAGCATCACAGAATTGCAGCCCCAAACTCTCAAGCCACAGTCACGCCCCAAGTCCAGGCAGAGACTGCCATCACCCCAGGGGGAAGCCTAACTCCTGCTCCAGCCACTTGTGCCCAACCACCCCTGATAGGGCAGGGGCAGCCACTGAGTCTAAGAGGATCACACATGGCCCTGGCTTCCCTCCAGCTCCAGCCCTACCTTTCACCAAGGCAGTGGCTACCTGCCCACCCCAAGGGAAGATTCTCATTTCAAATCAACTTTCCCTCCAAAGCCACTGGGCACACGCACACTGTTTAGGGATGCTCCCACCAAGGACATGACTTCAAGACCAGGAAAGTGTACTCTTCCACTTAATTTCATAGAGACAGAGACAGTTAGTTGTGTCTTTCTAGGAATTTATTTCTTCTAGGTTGTCTAATTTTTTGGCATGTAACTTTTCATAGTAGTCGCTTATGATTCGTTATATTTATGTGGTATCAGTTATAATTTCTTCTCTTTCATTTCTAATGTTATTTATTTAGACCTCATTCCCCCCCCTCCTTTTTTTTTTTGGTCTCTTTAGGCCCACACGCATGGCATATGGAGGCTCCCAGGCTAGGGGTCCAAATGGAGCTGTAGCCACCGGCCTACACCACAGCCACAGCAATGCCAGATCTGAGGTGCGTCTGTGACCTACACCACAGCTCATGGCAACACTGGATCCTTAACCCACTGAGTGAAGGCAGGGATCGAACCCACATCCTCATGGATGCTAGTCGAGTTCGTTAACAACTGAGCCACAACAGGAACTCCAGACCTCATTTTTTTCTTGATGAGTCTGACTGAAAGTATGTTTTTTACTGTCTCTATTTCCTCCATTTTCACTCTGATCTTTATTATTCAGCTCTGGGCTTCATTTGTTCTTTTTCTAGGTTATCTAAGTGTAAAGTTAGATTGTTTATTTGAGATTTGTCTCTTGAGGTATTAGAAACTTTCCTCTTAGAACTGCTTTTGCTGTGTCGTATAGGTTTTAGAATGTTGTTTACCATTCTCATTTTATTTCCCTTTTGATTTCTTTACTGACCATTGGTTTTTTAGTAGAATGTTGTTGAGTCTCCAGGTAATTTTAATTTTTGCTTTTCTTCTTGAAACTGATTTTTAGTTTCATACCATTGTAGTTGGAAAAGATGTTTGATGTAACTTTTCGTTTGTTTTTTTGTTTTGTTTTTTATTTTTTTGGATGACACAGTGATAATTTTAATGGGTCAAAAATATGAAGTACAAAACACAGCTGAATTATATAACTGAGATTAAAAATAAACTAGAAGGCAACAAGTATATACTGTATAGCATCGGTAAATATAGCCATTATTTTATCATAACTTATAATGGAGTATAATCTACAAAAATATTAAACACTATGTTGAACATCTGAAACAATGATATTGTAAATCAACTATACGCCATAAAATATATACTAAGAATAATCAATAATAGATTAGATGATACAGAGGAACAGGTCTGAAAACTAGAAGACAAAATAGTGGAAATCACCCAGGCTGAACAGAAAAAAGAAAAAAAATGAGGATAATTTAATATACCTCTAGGAAAATTTCAAATACACTAACTTTCGTGTTATATGAGTCCCAGAAGGAGAAGAGAGAAATAAAGGTTCAAATAAATAATTTGAAAAAATACTAGCTAAAATTTTTCCCAACCTGGGAAAAGAAACAAAGATCCAGTTCCAGGAAGCAGAAAGAGTCCCAAAGAAGTTAAAGTCAAGTGGTCCACATCAAAACACATAATTAAAATGACAAAAATTAAAGATAAAGATAGAATCCTTGGAGTTCCTTTGTGGTGCAGTGAGTTAAAGATGTGGCATTTTTGCTGCAGTCTGATGTTGTGTAGGTACAATCCCTGGACTGGGAACTTCCACATGGTGTGTGCACAGCCGAAAAAAAAAAAAAGGTAGGTAGAATCACAAAAGCAGTGAGAGGTAAACAACTAATTGTGTACAAAAGAACTCCTGTAAAATCATGACTTTTTTTTTAACGACCTCACTTGTGTCATATGTAAGTTCCCAGGCCAGGGACTGAATCTGAGCCCCATCTGTGTCAATGCCAGAGCTTTTTTTTTTTTAATGATTTTTATTTTTTTCATTATAGCTGGTTTACAGTGTTCTGTCAATTTTCTACTGTACAGCAAGGTGACCCAGTTACACATACATGTATAGGTTCTTTTTTTCTCACACTGTCATGCTCCATCATAAGTGACTAGATATAGTTCCCAGTGCGACACAGCAGGATCTCATTGCTTATCCAACCGTCTGCTGTTGAAACCTTCTAGTGTATTTTTCAGTTCAGTTGTTATATTCTTCAGTTCCGTGACTTCTGTTTGATACATTCTTATATTTCCTAACTCTTGTTCAAGTTCATTCTCCTCTTGAGTTGGGTGTGGATCATCGTGACCATTTTGAACTCCTTAATAATTGAATTACTTTTCTTCATTTCATTAAGGTTTTTCCTGGGTTTTTATCCTATTTCTTTTTAGGAATATGTTTCTTTGTTTCCTCTTTTTGCTTAACTCTCTGAATTTTTTTCTATGTATTATGTAAACATCCACCTCTCCCTGTCTGGAAGGAGTGACTCTGTGTAGGAGATGAACTTTATCATTTAACCTTGTCCTATTTTTTGGTTGTATCTCAAACTGTCTCTTCAATTATTTCAGATCTATAGGGCCCAGAAATGCAATCAACTTTGGTCACTTAAGTCTAGCACTCAGGGTCATTATCTGCGTAGGCTAAATGTGCCCCTCATCCTGTTGGGCCACATAAGCAGCACAGGGGAAAAGGGCTGCTCTCCTGTAATATTTGGCAGTGCCATGTGAAAATGCAACTATTATTAAACTCCATTCAAGAAACACTAAAAAATACAACTGGACAATACAACAAAATGGGAAAGGAAAAAGCAAAACTGTTATTATTTTCAGATGATGTGGTTATCTATCTAGAAAACACAAGAAAAACATAAGAAGCTACTAAATTGGAAAAATGTTCAGTAGAATGATTAGTTATACCAATGTACAAAAATCTATAGTTTTCATGGCAATAATGAGGGGATAACATTTACAATAACAAAAACAACATAAAGCACCTAGGCATAAATGGAACAAGAAATATAGAAAACTATAAAATTCCACCGAGCAGTATGAAAGAAAGCAAAAGTAGATACAGTCTATACACTAAAAAGACAAAATATGTTAAAATGTCATTTCTTCCCAATGTGTTATATAATCTATAATTTTAGGGAGGGTTGGCAAGGAATTTGAGAAAATTGTTATAAATTCCACGTGTTTTAAATTGTTTTAAAAATTAACATTGGATGATTTGCTTTACCATATATTAAAACATACTATGAAGCCATATAATTTTTAAATAGGTACAAAAAAGACAAAAATGATTCAGTGGAGTGAAACAAATTTCCAGAAAAAGATCAATAACTATATAATTTTAATATACTGTCATTTTTAGTAGCTTGCCTGAATTCTGTTGTTTGCATATAGTATATCCTTATAGTACAATCCTTAGATCATTGATTATATATAAGGTCCCTATGACCATCCTGAATTTGCCTGAAACAGGCTTGGTTTATGCCTCTCATCCTGGCATAATTTGGATAGTGCTCTCTTTCATCCTCATAAGTGTCCCCTTTTAGATGATACGTTATATGGTCACCTCAGTTTTGGGTATTATTTCTAATTTTTTCCAACGATAAGCAACATTTTAATAAATATCTTGGCAGCTAAGTCTTTAAACAGAATTTTTACATGACTTGGTCAAAGTATACGCACATTGAAAGTTTTTTCATATATATTGCCTTGCCTTCCAGAAGGATTTTACCAGTTTATACTCCCACCAGTCATTCTGAGCAGGGTCATTTTTCCTAAACCTTAACAAAACTGGGGAGTACCAGTCATTTCAAAAAATATTTAACAGTCTAATAAGTTAAATTGCATGTTACTGCTTTAATAGAGATGTCATTACTTTGTGAGCAAAGTGTAATGAAGGATGTTCTTTCATTGCGAGCAACAGAAAATAATCCTGAATGTGTTAAATCAAGAGGAACACATAAGAAGGACATTAGAGGCCCATAGGATTTGTTGGAGACTGGAAGACCAGGCTTAGGCATGGACATAGGCATTTCTGGAGGTGAAGAAGCAGTAGGTTACAGAGAAAAGATCAGGGTAACAGTAGTTGGGGGCTTGTCTCTGCCAACAACTGCTATGTGACTTTGCTTGACCTCCCCACACCACCATTACTTCTGGTGGAAAAGGAAGAAATTGGACCAGATAATTTTGAAGTGTTTTTTTTTCCAGTTTATCATCTGTGATTCTGAGTACAACTATAGAAAAAGCTTCACTCCTGGAAGAATGGAAATAATGCCATGATATATACTTCTGCTTGCTAATTCATGTTCTCTTCTATTAAATTATCCACTCCTCAAAAAGTTACAGTAGGAACTATGAATTTTACCGCCTTTACATCGTGTCCCCTTAGTAACAAAAGTGATAGAAACTTCTCTGAACTTTAGAACTGATATATGAAGGGACACATCTTAGAATTCTTTCCCAAGAAGAGAATTACTCCCAGCTTTGAATTCATGGGAGTCCACACATTCAGCAGGAATAAATATGTACCTGTATCATTTCCTCATCTCCCAAATTTTAATTTGAAAGGACAGTTAAGAAGGGGAGAAGGTCACAGCGTGTGCGGGAGGGAGTTGAACTCACAGGTTCTGCTCTGTTCTTAGAGTTGTAATTAAGAGAGAGAAGTTTCTGAGGCTCTGCTCTCTGAGAAATATTGACCAAATAAGCCCCAAGTTTAAGTCATAGGAAATAAATACTTGCATTTTGGATGCATTCTCATTTTCTTAAGGAGAATTTATATTTTATATTTATATTCTCATTTTCTTAAGGAAAATTTATAACTATTTTTTCTCCTCACTCTTGTAACCTACTGTAAAGAGTAATTTTGTTTTTGTCCCTAGAAACTGCAGCCTCTGCAAATTGAATCCCTACAGGGATTGTGTATATGAATATGTGTAATTCTATGCCAAGGTCCCCAGAGGATGGGTAACTAATCACAATACGTCTAAACTTCTTCAAAGTTTTGGGGGAGAAGAGTGAGAGAAGAACACCATTTCTGAAGTTTAATACGACAAAGCCCAATACAAGGGACCTTGGAATGGAAAATAACAATACACGAGAAGGAGTTTGTTTCGTGAGACTTTGAGGGGAAAATTAAAATTATGCCTTTAAAGAGCTTTTCTGAAAAAAACTAAAAACAGATGTTAATATGTATTTATTTAATCTTTCTTACATAAAAATCAGACTTGCATAATGTCAATTGCTATTGCTTCTATAGCAAAGTTCATGGAAGTTCTCAATTTATTAATTGTCCTTCTGGATCTGATTCCCGTCTACTATAAAGTATTAGAGTATTAAAAAAAACTAAGGTGAAAGTAGAATTACCGTGTGATCCAGAAATCCCACTCCCGGGAATAACTAATTCCAATGAATACATACACCCCTATGTTCATAGCAGCACTATTCACAACAGCCAAGACTGGAAATGTCCATTTATAGATGAATCAATAAAGAAGATGTGGTATATATATACAATGTAATATTACCTATCCATAAAAAAGAACAAAATAATGCCATTTGCAGCAATATGGATAGACCTAGAGATAATCATACTACATGAAGTAAGTCAGAAAAAGACAAACTTGTATGTGATATTCACATATTCTCTATCACATATTCCATATCACTTATATGTGGAATCCAACAGAAACAGACTACAGAAATAGGGAATAGACTTGTGCTGGCCAAGAAGCGGTGAGAATCAAGGAGGGATGGAGTGGGAATTTGAGATTAGCAGATGCAAACTATTATACAGAGAATGGATAAACAACAAGCCCTACTGTATGGCACAGGGAACTATATTCAGTATCTTGAGGTAAACCATAATGGAAAAGGATATGAAAATGAACTTTGTGTGTGTGTATGTATAATTGTACATGTGTATACACTTTCCTGCACAGAAGAAATTAACACATTATAAATCAACTAAACTTCAATAGAAAAATTAAAACTGCTAGAAACATAGAATTGCTATATATTTTACACTAAAAACCTCAAAATTTATGCCAAAATCCCATGGTTAATTGTTCTTAAATGGATGAATCACACTCTTTCGAAAATCCTGACTTATTTATTTTTGCTACTGAGATTGGCTGCTTCTCCAGGAGTCTAAAATGAGGTTTTCCTTCAGGCAGTTTAAATAACACCATCTCTTCTGGCTGAACAAAAGTTCATTTGGGGCTTCTACAGAGTACGGTGTTCACCCCAACACCATAAAAAATTGAAGATAAAATTTTAGTAAAACTTATCTAAGCCCTTCTTTTCTATGTGCCTACCACAACAAGCTTCCCTCCAAATTCTACATTCCTCTTCATATGCCTCTGAAATAATTGCAAAGTGAGTGTGAACAGAGGGTGGGGACGTGGCTTTCCCATACAATCAGTGTAGTGCCTATATCAGGTCACATATTACACCCACTGTCTTATGTTTCTTTAAATATTGATTAAAAGACACGCTTGCCAATGGAGAGGTGACCCCTCCTACCCATTCAACATTTGTCTTGAATCTACTTGTTATTGATCTGAAACTATGGTCTTGGAACACTCAACACTTGTGACCACTGTATAAAAACACAATCTGCCTTAGCTTAATTTAAAACATAATCTGAAATTAGAAAGTTCAAATGAAGCAAACTTGCCTCCAAACAGATCATATATCTTCCTGAGAGATTTGCTCACAAACTCTAGGACCTCAGAATCACCTAATTTAAATAGAATAAAGTTATCAACATTTTCATTTCAGAAATGAAAAACCTTGGAAAACGCACTCTGACAGATAAATTCACCTCCTTGTGAAAATAAAATACATACATACGAAAGCATTCAGATGATGAGTTTAAGTCTATCTCAAAACTTTTATATCATTTCCAATTTGGAGAAATTTAGTCATTCGAGTTGAGCACTTAGGCAAAATATGAAATTATTTTAGATGTGACCAAGAAGAATAATTCTTTCAGATAAAGGAAAATTACATTATTTTTAAAAAATTTTATTTTACTGAAGTATAATTGATTTACAATCTTTTGTTGATATCTGCTCTATAGCAAATTGTTTCAGTTATACATATATGAACATTCATTTTCATGTTATTTTCCATCATGGTTTATCACAGGATATTGAATATAGTTCCCTGTGCTATACAGTAGGACCTTGTTGTATATCCATTCTATGCATAATAGTGTGCATCTGCTAATCCCAAACTCCCACTTCATCCCTCCCTATCTCCCCTCTACTCTGGCAACCACAGATTTGTTTTCTATGTCTGCGAGTCTGTTTCCATTTCTCAGATAAGTTCATCTGTGCCATATTTTAGAGTCTACATATAAGTGATATAATATGGTATTTGTCTATCTCTTTCTGACTTACTTCACTCAGTGTAATAATCTCTAAGCCCGTCCATGTTGCTGCAAATGGTGTTACTTTATTTTTTTTTATGAATGAGTAGTATTCCATTGCATACATGTACCACATCTCTTTATCCATTCATCTGTCAATGGACCTTTAGGGAAAATTACATTCTGGACTAGCTTCTGATTCTTGCTCTTTCAGTACATTTCCATTAAACTTAGCAGTTCAAGTTAACCCCGAACAAGAATCTTGTTGCACAAACCACATGACACACACTCTCTGAAGAGTGCAGGGGCATTTCCTCCACATAGTATTGCTCAAATAGATGTGTAAGTCCTTTTAAAGTAGCCCCATGTGGACAGAAAGACATTCACCCACCTCCCTTGTGTACCAGAGGACTGATGGGGCAGAGGGATGCCATGTGGGAAAACAGTTTGAGGCGGGCAAAGACTCCAAGAGAAAAGGAACAGGACCAGTATGGGCCTGCACACAGTCTCAAGAGGAGTTTCCTTCTGTTTGCATTGGGTAATGTCTTAATTTTCTTTGCTGTTGCTGTTCTGGGAGCTCACACACTGATCCAGGCACACAGACTAGAAAGTTCTCTCTAGTAGATGTTGTCAGGATTCTCCCCTCCCCTCTCGCCATTCAATCCTGTACACTAAAGGCTGCTCTGCCTGTTTCCCAGAAGTGACCAAAACACCCCAGAGATTTAACCCTTCTGAAATCATCTCTCAGCCAATGACCCATAGGGATCCAGTGGATAAATACCCAGGCACGCTCTGTGCTGTTTCCCAGTATCCCCCAGTGGGACTGAGCCCTAGAGTCCACAGGGTCACTTGCTTGATAACACTCCCTTCGCTGGTGGCCTTCTCTTTCCTGTCTCACTCCCTGAGCCATGTTTCCAAGGATCCTTTCCCAAATGAACACCTTGCACATGAGTCCTGTCTCAAAGGACTGCTTTTGAGTGAAAGGAGGAGGGGCAGACCGGACAGTCTTCAAGCCAGTCTTCAAAAGGAGAGAGTGCAGTGGTGTTCACTTGAACTGCAGAGACAAACACATGAGAGGCACGGCTACAACCATCTAGGGAAACATACTCTACCACCCACACTTCTTATGTCCGATTGCTTGGTGATTTGTCTCTTGTCCCCAAATTCACTTCCTGGTTCATTTCCTGAGTTCCAGTCTTGGTTTCAACAATGGTAGTTGCAGAAGTACTCCTGGACAGCCACCTTGCCACTTCATAACTGTTTTCTCATTTATAAAAGATCCCTAGCTTCCTCATGGGGTTGCCTACTCGCTGATGTCATTACTATTAATCTCCATTATTCTCCTGAGTCTTGTGACAGTCATGTAGGGCTATCTAGGTCTTTCTTGAATGTGATCCAGAAATCAATTCACCCCTCCTCCTATTCTAAAGGGTTAAGTGGAAATCCTTGGCCATGATTAACATCCACGAAGGAAAGTCGCCATAAACAAGATAGATCTTGGGATCAGTAGTCAGATTTACAAAAAGCCTAGCTGATCCTCCATTGCCATCCTTGGAGAATTATGGTTTGGCTTGATTAGAGAAGCTAGCGGGTTTTCTTAAGGAAGATGAGAGAAATTTTACCCCATCATGGGTTTTGTTTTCTGTTCCTTTAAAGATGAAGTACATACCATTCAGTCTTGAAAAGACGATTTAGACAATATCTGCTGAATCCTAATTCTACCCTAATGGACAATAGGGGTGAAATGACCTCTCACAGAATCATTTAACCAGAAGAGTAAATCAAACAATGAGAGAATCTGGCTCAATGCCTCCAGCTTCTGAGCATTTATTTGACTGAATGAGGGGAGAGGTTTCCTCTGCTCTGACTTCAGAGCAGATTCAAAACCTCAGGGCTTGAAAAAAATCTCCCTTTGACAGGTTCAATCCATGCCCTAAATAAGTAATCATACCAGTCAACACCTGCCATGACAGGGTAGGTTAGGTCTTAAAGTCAATTGTGTAAAATTTAGGGTTGTGTTATTACAAGGTTAATGAAAACCGACATTTCCAGCCATCCTATGTGGTCTCGGAGGGCACAAAAGTAAAGACAGGGAAATTTATACTGTTTGGAATTGACCGTGTAACTGGAGATTTCCCTGGTGACCACATAATAGTCATTTCCTAACTGGCCTCTCCCTCCCTCTCATCCCTGCCATAAGAACCTGATTCTGCCTTGTCTGAGAATCAGAATGGGTAGGGGACAAGAGCTAACTGCCAGTGACGATAGACACAAACCACCCCCCCACTTGAGGTCTTACTGTACTGCTTTAGAATTCACACCATTTCCTGTTTGTTATAAGCCTATTTAGCATGTCCTTAGTCTTAGATTTCCTTCTGAAAAAAAAAACATGAAAGTTATGGAATTAGAACTCCTGTAATATGGTCCCATTCCTGGTCTTTTTTTTTTTTTTTGGCTTTTTGCCTTTTTTAGGGCTTCACTTGCTGCATATGGAGGTTCCCAGACTAGGGGTTGAATTGGAGCTGTAGCCACCAGCCTACGCCACGGCCACAGCAATGCAGGATCTGAGCCACGTCTGCAACCTATACCCCAGCTCATGGCAACGGGATCCTTAACCCACTGAGTGATGCCAGGGATCGAACCCGCAACCTCATGGTTCCTAGT
>PVHT021183699.1:2435282-2472803 GCA_004024745.2 Catagonus wagneri | reverse complement strand
CACTTGCTGCATATGGAGGTTCCCAGACTAGGGGTTGAATTGGAGCTGTAGCCACCAGCCTACGCCACGGCCACAGCAATGCAGGATCTGAGCCACGTCTGCAACCTATACCCCAGCTCATGGCAACGGGATCCTTAACCCACTGAGTGATGCCAGGGATCGAACCCGCAACCTCATGGTTCCTAGTCGGATTCATTAACCACTGAGCCACAACGGGAACTCCACCTGGTCTATTTGATGGATACAAAACTTCACTTGTTTCCAGGAGAGAAAAGCCATTAATAAGATGAACGTCCCTTCAATACTAGGCCATAGTGAAGTTACTGCCCTAACTCTTGTTTCTCCATATTTCTTGAAAGAGTTCATTCTTCTGCAACCCTTTCATCTCCCATTCACTCTGTGGGCCACCATCTTCTAACCCCACCTTCCCCCTTGCTGTGTCAACAGTCACAGGGCTCCATGTATTCCCAAATGCCAGAGATGCTCCCAAGCCTTATCCTTCCCAACCTCTCTCTGACTCCTGGTACCATCCAAGAATCTCTTCCTCAACATCTGTCCTCTCTCGGCTTTGAGAGAGGGCTCCTCTCTGGTCTCCTTTTGCCTTCCTGGCCACTCTTCCACAACTAGTCACCTTGTCCTAAAGAGTCTTAGAATCTTAACAATCTTAAGTTCACCTGGATCTGATGCTTCAGCAACATTCCACTGTCCCAAACAATCTTTTCTTCTGCTCATCCCTTCAATGTCAGCTATTTCCCAGGGCTCTGCTCTCAATCCCTGTTCTGTAACAGCCCACTGTCCTTCATAAACAGGAATTATAGATCATGTCATTCCTCTGCTCTAAATCTCCATTACTTCCCATGAATTGTTCTCCTTCCCATTACATTTTTGAAATTGTCCTCCTCCCTCTACACTCCTATTTCAGCCACAGTGGACCCTTGTTCAAATGCACCAGCCACACTCTGGCCACGGGACATTTACACTATTTCTTCTGTGTGGGACACTCTTCCTTCAGATATCACTCAGGACTTCTCATCTTCATTCAAAGTCACCTTCTCAGGAGTTCCCATCATGGCTCAGTGGTTAACGAATCTGACTAGGAACCATGAGGTTGCAGGTTCGATCCCTGGTCTTGCTCAGTGGGTTAAGGATCTGGCGTTGCCATAAGCTGTGGTGTAGGTTGCAGACATGGCTCAGATCCTGCGTTGCTGTGGCTGTGGCGTAGGTCAGCGGCTACAGCTCCGATTAGACCCCTAGCCTGGGAACCTCCATATGCCACGAATGCGGCCCTCGGAAAAGACAAAAAGAAAAAAAAAAACCAAAGTCACCTTCTCAGTTTATTAAAACTGTAATCTTCCCCTGTCATCCATTGAGGTGCTTGCAATCTCCTTTCCTCAAGCACCAGGATGGCAGAAGTCTTGTTTGTTTTGTTTCCTGGTATATCCTTAAGGTCTAGAACAGTGCCTCCCACATAGTAGGTGCTCAATGGATGTTTCTGCAATGAGTGAAGAATGAATAAACTCTCCATATATCACCTCATACATTCCTATGGCTTCAAGTACCAATTTTATGATGAACCCAAATCCTTGTTTCTAACTGAGGTCTCACTTCTAAGTCCCAGACCTATATACATACATCTGGCCACTGAGCACTACCACTTAGATAGCTCCAAAGCATCTCACACTCAAAATACCAGGAGTAGAATTATTTTGTCCCATCCCTTCCTCGCTATCTCAGTAAATGGTGTTGGCCCCACATAGCTGCAAGCCAGAAACCTGAGAGTGATCCTAGGTTCCTTCTCTCACTCACCCACAACTGGTCCATCACTGCCCCACCTACTTCTCCATCCTCACTTCATACCAGACCCCTCCATTATCCAGCCACAATCAACTTCTGTGTTTTCATACATGATTCTCTCTTAACCTTCCTCCCTCAACCCCAGGTCCAGGTTTATCCCAAGTATCACCTTCTTTCCAGAATCTTTCCTGTAGTAACCAGTGCGCACAGACCCCTATCACATTGATAATTAGCCTACTTATCTGTCTCCACTACTAGGCTCTGAGGTCCTAAGTGTGGAAACCACAGCTGATTGCATCCCAGTGTCTAATATAGTATCTACCACATAGTAGGTGTGTAAAACATGTTTTATAAATAAATAGATCCTTATAAACCTAGATGCCTGAATTACATATTTCATTTTAATTTATGTGAAAAAAATACAGATTATCATTATAAGAATGATTCTAATCCTTCACGGAGCCTGACCCAAGGTAAGTATTCAATATATATTTTGCCAAATTAATGAATCAATAAATGCAGAAGAAAGACGCTTGACAATGGTAAGGAAACATGAAAGCAGCATGAGATCAAGTACTGTGAGTCATTACTAGGGCAATGGAGCTCACAGTTAGTGACTAGAAAGAGAGGTAAAGAGTCTTAAGTTTGGATTCTGCTCTGCAGGATGTGGGGAACTCTTTGTGGTATTAACTCCCCAGAGTAACTGAGCAGATGTGTGGTTTAGAAAGATCTCCCTGTCAGAATAATTGGGTGCGATGGAGTAGTGAAGGAGAAGATTAGAGTTGGGGGAGAGGCACAGGTGCAGCATATGAAAGTTCCCAGGCTGAGTCGAATAGGAGCTACAGCTGCTGGCCTACACCACAGCTCATAGCGATGCTGGATCCTTAACCCACTGAGCGAGGCCAGGGTCCAAACCCACGTCCTCATGGTTGCTAGTCAGATTTGTTTCCACCATACCAAAACCAGAACTCCCAGAAGACTGGATTTTAGAAGATCAAATAGAAGGTAACTTTAGTGACTTGAGGATTTGAGCTGTGCAAATCCAGCTAGATAGAGATCTGGAGACATTTAACCTGGATCTTCCTAGGCTCATGGGAAAGTTGTTGACTTTTTCCCAAAGGCTGAACTAGGAATTGACAAGACTTCCAAAGTTCCAGAATTGTCATGGTGTACTGCTCATGTGTATAGGTTAGCTTAAGGGTTTCCCATGTCTTCTAATGAAAGTCATGACAGGTTTTGGCTCCGAAAACCCATTCAAGCACATATGCCACCCACACTTCCACTGAAGTTACAGATGTTCTTAAAAAAATCTCTGGAAATATAGCAAAGAACACTGGCTACTTGCCCATCATTTCTCTGGTTCCAAAATCAAGAGTTGCACAGTGGGAAAAACTGGGGTCATTTTAGGCAACCACCTGCATTTATAAGATCCAAGGACCTTTCTTCTCTCTTTACCTTTGTGCTCTACTCTAAGTGAGAGGAAGTCTTATTCTTTGGGTGTTGATCAAAGTTTGATCCAGTAGCGCAAATTGGTTTGGACATGAATACAACCAGGACACAAGACAGAGTATTTTGAGATACCTAAAACAACATGTTGGGGGTCTTGGCGTGTTGTTAAGGCAGTGCTATCAAGTCTTCACATTACTGAGCTACACGATCACTGGTTCTGACCTCTGACAAATGACCAAACAATCCAATGTCTTTTGTTCATAAGCCTTCTTACAAATCCCGGGAGCCATTCTATCAGACTGGTATTTCCTATGGAGCTATAATAAAAATGGGTATTGTTTGTATGTATGGCATACTTTTACAACTCACTTTGAATGAGCTGGCATTTGGCTAGAAGCCATGCTAGCAGAATAAAATCTGCCTCTTTCAATAATAACCCTGGGATGAGGAGAGTATACTTCTGTTTGAAGTATATTTTTAATAATATCAATGAGATACAAGGATATGAAAAGTTTACTTAATTTTCATCATTTTAGGTAAAAGCAATAATAATTTGATGTGTTCCAATGCTTGCTTTGGGGGGGGTTTCTATTTTTTTATTTTTTATTTTTTGTCTTTTTGTCCTCTTATGGCCGCACTCCCGGCACATGGCGGTTCCCAGGCTAGGGGTCTAACAGGAGCCTACACCACAGCTACAGCAATGCAGAATCCAAGCAATCTCTGCAACCTACACCCCAGCTCACGCAACGCCAGATCCTAACCCACTGAGCGATGCCAGGGATCGAACCTGCAACCTCATGGTTTCTAGTTGGATTTGTTTCCGCTGCCCCACGACGAGAACTCTGGGGAGGGGGTTTCTGATGTTATCCCAGTCTCCCTTGCACCAGAGCCAAGGGACCCAGAGAAGAGTCACAGTTCTGAAGCCACCTGTCTTGCTACCGCTCTGCCAAGCCTATGAACCAGCACACTAATGCTCAATAAGGAGGATGAGAAAGAGTTTTTATTATTTACATTCCACTGAGAGAGAAACAAAAACTAATGACCTGGACAAAATTACAGTTGGTGATGGTCTTGGTTATGTCCCGGATTCTAGAGGAATCCCCATTCTATGGGAACCATCTCTGTTTTGAACTTGTCATTTGCCAAGTTGACATTCCATGCTATAAAAGCACCCTCCTGGGGTGGACTGCCTGTATTCAATCCCAGTTCTACCACCTACAAACCAGTTTGCTTGCCTTTAAAAACTCTTCTTTATTTATGATGGCAGTTTAAGTTGCAAATTTTAAAAAACAAATGCTCATAGTTCTCCTGGAGACGGACTGCCTCTGTCTTCCCAGTCTGAAGCTGCTGTTCCACTTGGGACCCTCTTTTCCCCGCTTTTATGCCTGTCTTACATTTGAGATTTTAGTTTGGGTTTAATTTCCCCAAGGAAGCTTCTTTTGGCCTTCCAAGGCTGAAGGTTCTTTGTTCTCATGGCCGCGCTTACTTCGTCCAGCAATTACCACCCTGTTTCCAGTTTCCACTTCTGTCTCCCCAACGAGATTCTAGCACAGCCTGACTTGGTTCTGCATCCCAAGCACTTAATAATAGCACATACTAGGTGCTCAACTATTTGTGAAACCAATCGATGAAGAGACAAATGAATGGACAGTCATCATCGAGAAAAGGTCAGTGGACAATACAGTAAAGAATGTTTTCCTCCGGTCCCTGAATTCCAAGAGGGGACCCCTCGGACTCCCTTGCAAGAAGATCCCAGAACACAGAGCCGCCAAGAGACAGCAGTTCCAAACGCTGGATCTGAACTGCAATCTTTACTACGCCTCAGAGAGCGCGCCCTGACCGTCTGTCCGTCTGTTGGGACACAAAGACGGCGCGCGCGCTGCGAACGCCTCAATTTCCCCGCCCTCACTTCCCTCCCAGGTCTATAGTCAAGGGTCGAGGTTCCCCGCAGAGAGGCAGCTCGGCGGGACAGTTACAGCCCCAGGAACCCCCCAACCCGCTTCCACCACCTCCCCGTGGCTGCGCACCCTTCCCGGGGGACCAGCGCTGGGCCGGGGCCGCCGGGGCGGAGAAGGGTCGGCCCGGGGCGGGGAGAAGCGTTTATATAGCTGCGAGGAAGAGTTGGGCGCTGCCGCCCGTCTGCGGGACACCGGAAGCCAGAGGCTGCCCGCGCTGCCTCCCGTCCCTTCCACGGTACCTGAGGTCCCCCTTCGTCACCCGGTAAGCGGCACTCGCGCTTAGCTGCGGGCGGAGCGGTGCGCTGCGCTCTGTTCTGTTCGCCGCAAGGAAACCCGCTGGGACTTGGGAGGGGCAGGGCTGGGGGCCGCATAGACATTTCCCCGAGGTAAGTGCTAGAGCCGCCGTCTGCTGGGCCGGCCAGAGCCAGAACTAGGTTTGCAAGTGGTCACTGGCTACATGGGAGGAATGCACGGGATGGAGGGGGCCGCGTGAGAACCCCGGTGAATGAAAAAAGGGATGTCAGAAGCTCAAAATCATCTGGTTCGGTTTTTCACCTCCTCCAAGCAGCGTTAGCTTCTCTCACTGCGTCTTTCTATGAGTTTCCCACATCCTCCTCTTGGAGAGCCCACCGCACGCTCTGTTGTCACTCTCTGCCCTGCGATCCTTGCGCCCCACCGCACGCGCAAGAGCTTTGAAGGTTAAGAGGTGTTCCACACAACACTCTGTCCCCACACCCAGCACAGAGCTTGGAGTGTGGCCGGCAGGCACCCAGGACTGCATGGGGAGCGAATGAAGGAGGTTAACCAACTGGGGTCAGGAAAAGTCGCTCCCAAGCCCATCCGGACCCAGCCTGTACATTTGCTCTTGCAATCACCCAAATTTCTTAAAGATGGTTGGAGTTTTATTGTTGGCTGAAGGGAGGGGAGAAGGCAGTAACAATCCGCCCTTTTATGAAAGCCTAGGTAACATTACTGCAAAGAGTGGAACCCCAACTACCTGGCCCGCCGTCAACTGTGAAAATAATTTCATGAGGGAAGGAGGCAGGCTTGAAGAGGAAAAAAAAATGGCACTGGGAAGTGATTTATTTTCTTCTGTGTCGTTTTGTGATGAAGATTTCTTGTTTCTCTTTTTAGAAGTCTACCCTATGGAGATTTTTAAAGATGATCATTCCCAGTTGGGGGGAAAGTTTCCATGGGCAAAAAGGGTAGTGATGTCGATTAGGAATGTCTGAGATGTCCGTGAAAATCATGACTTAAGATAGGAAGGATATTAGACATCTTTTGTTAAGAATTTCTGCAGTTACAGAATCAGCAGTCACCTTGCTTTTTAAAAGAAGGTGTTACTACCTTTTTCAAAGAAGCCATATTTGCTGACCACTATTTTTAATAGAAAATTTCCAGCGTGGCATCGTCTAAATAAAGTGCTTTAAAATAGTGGATGGCCTTAAAACTTTTTCCCTTATAAAAAACGTTATCAGTTTTCTTCCTCCTCCTTCATTTTATTCCAAAATATTAGAATGAAGAGAACCTGAAAACTTAGATTCCACTCAAAAGTATGTGCGTTTTGGATGTTGTGTGGTGTGAAACAGATTTTATGAGGTGCATGAAAGACTTTATGACAAGCACTCACTGGAGAATCATCTTTAGCTTTTTTTTTTTCAGTGAAAGCCTTCTACTTTTACTAAATCCACTTGTGAAACAATTATCAAAAAAGACCATTGTTAAATATGATATACTTGCACTTTCCACTTTTTACATTCTCATCGGAATGTCAGAATTTCAGGAATGTTTGAATATTTGGAATGTTTATCAAGAAAGGATTTCTCTGTTTCTTTGCCTGAACAGTGCCAAGAGCAGCTAATTAAGCCACCAGATGCAGGTCAGTTTACAGGAACTGTGAATAAAAGTTGGTGCATTATTTATTCATCCAGATACACCGTGTACTACACAGTAGTGATAGTGTAATCGTATTTTAAAAATGGCTAAAAATATCTTCTCTCTCAGTAAATATCTACTGCCCCTGAAATTTCTAAAAAAATATGTGATTGCTAGGTATAACATCTGCAAATAAATAAAAGTGGTCCAGGCTAATAAGGGTATGTTTGTAACCAAAAACCACTCACTCTTACTGTCCCAGGAATTAAGTATGAAGATTAAATTTTTCTATACTTCTGTGTCAAGACTTTTCCAGAATGATCAAACACTGGCCAAAATATTTTTTTTCTCCCATCCTGACCTTTCTGTTGCTCTTTGTTGTACTGGTTGTTTAAAGTAGGAAGTGGGTTAGCTTTGCCCTGAAACGTGTCCGGGTTCAAGTCATAGACTAGCTTGGACATCGGCTACACCTCTCTTGAATGTTTCTACACCTGTCACAAGGGTGACCTCATAGGGATGTGCCAGAGAAAAAGAAGATCCTTACAAAATGCCAGGCCTCAGTGCTCAATAAATGAGGAAGGTGTCGATGGTGGTGGTAGTTCTTAAGAATCAAGGCACATAGAAGGGTTTCCAATAATTCATTTAGTGTTGAGCTCAATTTCATTCCATGTTTTGACCTCACTCAAATACCTTGTTTCCATGGAGTATAACACATGATTCACAGGAATGCACAACTTGCCAAACGTTGTACTCTCCCTTTTCCCCCTGGAAGGCTTCCAGTTGGCAGAGATCATTTAAAGAAAGACCCATCACTCAGGCATACTGCTGTCCCAAAAGAGATGTTTGGGAGTGCAGTTCTTCTGATTTTACTCCGTATCTCTTCATATCTTCTGTTTTACAGTTTAGGGAAACTTTTTTCTAGAGAAGTCAAATTGTTCCTGCAGCTCCAAAGCTTTGAAAAGTAAACTTGAGGTTTTATTTTCTTTAGATGATGATTTTGTTTCCTTGTTTTTTTTTTGGGGGGGTGGGGGTTTTTTGTTTGTTTTCCTTTTTAGGTCTGCACCCTTGGCCCATTGAAATTCCCAGGCTAGGGGTCAAACTGGAGCTGCAGCTGCCAGCCTACACCACAACCACGGCAACATGGGATCCAAGCCACTTCTGCAACCTCACCACAGCTCATGGCAGCATTGGATCCCGACCCACTGAATGAGGCCAGGGATCGAACCCGCATTCTCATGGATACTAGTCAGGTTTGTAACCTGCTGTGCCGCAGTGGGAACTCCTAAAGGCCAAACTTTTTAAAGGAAGAAATAGTGGTTGCACAGACTTGGTCTCACACCCTCTCCAGATTCCTTACCCTCCTTCCAAACTTGTCTATTCTTGGGGTGACCCTAAGGCGTTGAAATTTGGAAGAGGTTACCATGAATAAAAATGGATATGGTTGGCTAACAAAAACCATGTGTAGAAGAAAAGACCTCCTGTGTCCCTGGTATCCCTAGCACTTCCCACAGTACCTGGCACTTAGTAGGTAGTCAATAAAAATGTGATAAATGAAAGACTTAAAATTGTGAAAGTCTGAAAGAACACTGTAAACTAGCTAGAATGGAAAAAATAAAAATCATTATTAAAAAAAAATTGTAGAAGTCTGACTGAAGTATGCTGTTCATGTCAGTATGGAGCAGTTGTACTTAGAAAAATCCAGACAAGATAAGGAAGTGGTGTCACCTCTGCTTGTGCCTTGCATCTGACCTTCAGTTTTGCTAAAGCAAGAAATTGACTCCACACCTTACTTTTATGAGTTGTCTTGAATGACTGAAATAATCCTGAAAAAAAACACTAATGCTTTTTGTGGTTCCAAGTCTCGGGAAATTGGCTGATTTAACTTTGCCATGAAGAGAAAGTTTTCCCCCAGATGTTCAAATAGTGGAGAGGAGGGAAGAGAAATAGCATACAGACTAATTCTATCTTACGAAAGTAAGCCTCACCATTCCCCTCGAGTCACAAAAGAGACAAGAAATATACATTTAACCATTCTTTCACCATTTATAATTAAGGATGGGGTATTGAGTCCACTTGAACATATTTTTATAATGCTTTAAGTACTGTATCCTAAATTTCAAAGGGGAAAGATTTTGTTAGAGTCAGTTGGCAAAGTCATCTGTGTTGGCTTAGAAATGTACAAGCTAATCACTTATTGAGTCCTTTAAAAACAACTTGATTAATGTCTGGCAAGAGATTATGACTGAAATTCTCCATTGCATGAGTCCAAATACAATAGAACTTTGAAGATCATGATAGAGTCAGAGTCACATTTGGCTATTTTTGTTTGGTGGAAAAAAAAAAAACCACAGAGTGTCAAATGGTCCTTGGGCCGTCTTTTGGTGCTCCTACCTCCCCGTAAGCCAGTAGGTATAGATAACACTATAATCACATTTATTTCCACATTTCTCTGGGACTGTAATACTGGGCAGATGGTGTATACATTGTAGCAGATTTCCTTAATGTCTAGGCTTTTCTCTTTTCTGCTCAGTAGCAGAGGATGTCAGAGCCCTGCCCTCATTCCCTCTGCATTCACTGTTTCGGTGCTGTCTGCAGGCTTGACTTCAAGCACCAGTGGAGTCCTGAGGCTTTCTCTGGGCTTGGGAGCCTGGCTGACACATGTGGAGGAGGCCAGAGCAGAGGGGCCTGGGAGTTAAAACCCTTGGGAGCAACCCCTCATTCCACAACCATTGAAAATTGGTAATAAGTATCCTCAGCCTTCTCACGCCTTGGGGGAGGCCACTCTTGAAGCTGATCTATACATCCTTCCAGAGATGCCCAAAGGGATGAGATCCAGCTTCCCGGAGCACTCACTTGCTGCTCATTCACAATTCTAGCTGGCTCCTTTCCCTCCCCGTCTCACTTCCCTGCTCCTCTATCAGTGCATCCAAGGATCCCCTCCTCAACAATTCTGTTGCACAGATTCTTGTCCAGAGTCCGCTTTGGGGGAAACCCAGCCTACCACGAGCTTGTTAGCAGTGTCAGTAAAGGCAACATTTTAGCTCTAATAGCCTGTAAATTCTGTACTAGCCAAAAGGTGAATCAAGAATAGAATTCTTAAAAAAAGAGAGAGAGAGAGAGAGAGAGGAAGAGAATTCTTGCTTTCCACATTAGAGAACAGAACTGTGTTCCTGGCCACTACTGCATCACTTGTGTCTGGGTTGGTTAGCTTGTTGGTTATGTCCTGACCCTGAAGTCCCATCAGCTCACTGAGAAGTGTCATGAGCATGTGGAAGGAGATATCAGTGAGGGCTCAACACAAGCCCATCATTAGAGAAATAGCACCTTCCACAGGTTAGAAGTGGCTCTGACACATATCTTGTAAGGATGGAACTGGCTTCTCAATATTTCTGGTGGGGCTCTTATCCCCCCACGACTTAGTCACCATTTCCTTACTGTATTAGGATTCTCCAATAGGATATACAGAGATATATGTACAAGGTGATATTAATTATAGGAATTGGCTCACATGATTATGGGAGCCAAGAAGTCCTATGATCTGCCTCTTGCAAGGCCAGGGGATCAGGAAAGCCAGTGGTGTCATCAGTCTGAGTCTGAAGGTCTGAGATTCAAGAACCCCAGTGTCCAAGAGCATGAGTAAATGGGCGTTCCAGCTCAAGCAAAAAGAGCAGATTTGATCTTGCTCCACCTCTGTTTTCTAATCTGGCCATCAGCAGGTTGAATGATGCACACTTGTCTTAGTGAAAGTGATCTTTATTCATTTTGTCAATTCAAATACTAATCTCTTCCGGAAATACCCTCACAAGTACACCCAGAACTAGTGTTTTGCCATCTTGTAGCTCAGTCAACTTAAGACATAAAACTTACCATCACTTTTACTAATTATTTCCCTACCCCAAGCCAGACCTCTCCTCGGAACTCAGATCCAGACATCTAACTGCCCACCAGACTCTTGAACATCTTCCGCCAAATCCCAGATTCTCTTCAGATATCTCCCCTCATTCTGCAAATGGCACAAGACAATGGCCCCACCAGAAAACTCTAAAATAGCCTTGAAACCCTGTCCTTCTCCCTAACCTTCATCAACAAGCCTATCCAATTAGTCTCCATCTCTTACAATTTTATTTCCTAATGATTTCTGCAAAGTTTTCTCCGTCCTTCCCATCATCTCTGCTCCAGGTTCCCAAACTTCATCCTCTCTTTCACCCAGACAGCAAATGCCTCCTATGCCACCTCCCTGCCTCTGGTCTTGTTCCTCTTCTAGCATTTTCCATATTTCTGCCTGAGTGAGTTTCCTAAAACTAAACTCACCTCTAGTGAGTATGTCTACTCCTACTTTCCTCTGCTTAAAATGTTCCAGTGCCTTTGGATAATATCCAAACTCCTTCCAACCAACACATTTTTCTTCCTCTCCTGCTTCCTGACTTTCTATTTCTTTGCCACCACTGCCAATGCTTCTTATCTTTAAGGAGACTGTGCTGTCTGTCTCACTGGCTGCCATTTGCATCTGGAATATCCTCTACCTAGAACAGTGTTTCTCTAGGCTCTAAATCTGTCTGATTCCTTCACTCCCTTTAGGGCTCAGATAATATGCCCATTCCTTGGGAAAGCATTACTGTACCATCTCTACTAGGTAAGACACTCTGCCTTGAGTTCCCACTGTACCCTGGGCTCCCCGGTTCCCACTGAACTATAGTTACTTTGTCTTTTCATGTTCACCAGGCTATCTTCAGTGCTACCCATTTTGTAGATGCTCAGTATATATCTACTGTAGAATAAATGAGCTGAAATCAGTTTCCTCACTAGCTGATGATCAAGAGAAAGTCACATAAGGACTCTGAAATATGATTTTCACATCTGAAATGGAAAATCTTAGCCAAGCACGGGGACTGAGAGGATTTGGTTAGTTGGTGCTGAATAGATGATAGTTCTTTCAGACTCAGAAGACAAGTATTATGCCTGAATTGACCCCATGATATTGTGAGATGGCAAAGCCCACCTTCCAAGATGTCTAAATTTAAAGGGCATTCTAGTAAAGGGGCTTTGGGCAGAACCCAGAGGGGGAAGAACCAGGTAGCTAAAAGTATCCCAATTTCAAATTTCTCATGAAGTGTGAGTTTGGAAATAGAAGTGATATAATAACATCTAATGGAGTCTAATTCCTTCACACAATTTCTTCCAAATAATCCTGCTTCTCCTGGGAGTTTCAACATCTGCATTTCATGGATTCATGCCACTAATTCAGCTTCTAAAATGAGGAGTTTTTCCAAGAATTTTGGCTTTATACATTAATTCTCCATTGAAGTTCCTCCTCAGATTCCCCCCTTCTCCATGACTACACACCATGAAGTACCTAATTCTTGGGCCTCTAGGAACTAGCTGTGAAAATGCTCACAAACTCAGGTGAGCATTACTGCGTAGAGGGAAGCCCTAAATAAATTTCAGACCTACACTGGTCAATAATTCAGGCAAAACCTTTTTAGATTTTAATAATAGGGAACAAGTTAAACAAATAATTGGGGTGGAAAGTAGGATAATACCACCTCCAGGAGCTGTCTGCACACGTTCAAGACTTTTAATTTATTTATTTATTTTTCCTTTTTACAGCTGCACCTGCAGCATACGGAAGTTCCTGGGCTAGGGGTTGAATTGGAGCTACAGCCAGAGCAACACTGGATCCGAGACCCACACTATAGCTTGCTGCAATGCTGGATTCTTAACCCACTGAGCGAGACCAGGGATTGAACCTGCATCCTCATGGATGCTATGTTGGTATCTTAATATTATGTTGGGTTCTTAATCTGCTGAGCCACAACAGGAACACCTAGTTTTATTTTTTAAGTTGAAATTGACACTAGGAATTTTGTCTAATCACTTGTGATGAATCTATATATATATGTATGCTTAACTGGGTCAACCATGCTGTACAGTTGAAAAATTGACAGAAAACTGTAAACCAGCTATAATGGAAAAATAATAATCATTAAAAAAAGAAATTGAAATATAGTGGATTTATGATGTGTTAGTTTCAGGTGTACAGCAAAGTGATTCAGATATATATATGTATATAATAGGTACTCATTGGTTATCTGTTTTATATATAGTAGTGTGTATATTTTAATCCCAAGCTCTTTTTTTTTAATTTTTTTAAAGTTTTCCATTATAGCTGGTTTACAGTTTTCTGTCAATTTTTCAACTGTAGAGCGTGGTGACCCGGTTACACACACATATATATATGGATTCGTCACAAGTGATTAGACATAGTTCCGGGTCTTATACAGCAGGATATCATTGCTTTTCCATCCCAAAGGCAATAGTCTACAACTGTTAACCCCAGACTCCCAGACCATCCCACTCCCTCCCCGACCCTCTTGGCAATCACAAGTCTGTTCTCCAAGTCCGTGATTTTCTTTTCCGTAGGAAGTTTCATTTGTGCAGTATATTACATTCTAGCTATAAGTGATATCATATGGTGTCTTTCTCCTTATGACTTACTTCACTCAGTATGAGAGTCTCTAATTCCATCCATGTTGCTGCAAGTGGTATTATTTTATTGTTTTTTATGGCTGAGTAGTATTCCATTGTGTATAAATACCACATCTTCCTAATCCAATCATCTGTCGATGGACATTTGGGTTGTTTCCATGTCTTGGCTATTGTGAATAGTGCTGCAATGAACATGCATGTGCAAGTGTCTTTTTCAAGGAAATTTTTGTCTGGATATATGCCCAAGAGTGGGATTGGTGGGTCACATGGTAGTTCTATGTATAGTTTTCTAAGGTACCTCCATACTGTTTTCCATAGTGGTTGTACCAGCTTACATTCCCACCAACAGTGCAGGAGGGTTCCCTTTTCTCCACAGCCCCTCCAGTATTTGTTGTTTGTGAACCTGTTAATGATGGCCAGTCTGACTGGTGTGAGGTGGTATGGTAGTATTGATTTGCATTTCTCTAATCATCAATGATGTTGAGCATTGTTTCATGTGCTTGTTGGCCATCTGCATATCTTCTTTGGAGAAATGTCTATTCAGGTCCTTTGCCCATTTTTCAATGGGGTTGTTGGCTTTTTTGCTGTTGAGTTGTATCAGTTGTTTGTATATTTTAGAGATTAAGCCCTTGTCAGTTGCATCATTTGAAACAATATTCTTCCATTCTGTAAGTTGTCTTTTAGTTTTCTTTTTGGTTTCCTTTGTTGTGCAAAAGCTTGTCAGCTTGATTAGGTCCCACTGGTTTATCTTTGCTTTTATTTCTGTTGCTTTGGGAAACTGACCTGAGAAAACATTTGTAAGGTTGATGTCAGAGAATGTTTTACCAATGTTTTCTTCCAGGAGTTTAATGGTATCTTGTCTTATATTTAAGTCTTCAAGCCATTTAGAGTTTATTTTTGTGCATGGTGTGAGAGTGTGTTCTAGTTTCATTGATTTGCATGCAGCTGTCCCAAGTTTCCCAGCAGTACTTACTGAAAAGACTTTTTCCCATTTTACGTTCTTGCCTCCTTTGTCAAATATTAATGACCATAGGTGTCTGGGTTTATTTCTGGGTTCTCTATTCTGTTCCATTGGTCTGAATGTCTGTTTTGGTACCAGTACAACACTGTCTTGATTACTGTGGCCCTGTGATATTACCTGAAGTCTGGGAGAGTTATGCCTCCTGCTTGGGTTTTGTTCCTCAGGATTGCTTTGGCAATTCCGGGTCTTTTGTGGTTCCATATAAATTTTTGTGTTGTTTGTTCTAGTTCTGTGAAGAATGTCATGGGTAATTTGATAGGGATTGCATTGAATCTGTAGATTGCTTTGGGTAGTATGGCCATTTTTACAATATTAATTTTTCCGGCCCATGAGCATGGAATATCTTTCCATTTCTTTGTATCTTCTTTGATTTCCTTGATTAATGTTTTGTAACTCTCAGCATATAAGTCTTTCACCTCCTTGGTCAGGTTTATTCCCAGGTACTTGATTTTTGGGGGTGCTATTTTAAAAGGTAAATTATTTTGGTATTCTTTTTCTAATACTTCATTGTTAGTATACAGAAATGTGATTGATTTCTGAAGGTTAACCTTATATCCTGCTACTTTGCTGATTTGTTGATCAGTTCAAATAATTTATGGTTGAGTCCTTGGGGTTTTCTATATATAGTATCATGTCATCTGCATGCAGTGACAGTTTTGCCTCTTCTCTTCCCATTTGGATGCCTTTTATTTCTTTTGTTTGTCTGACTGCTGTAGCTAAGACTTCCAACTCTATGTTGAATAACAGTGGTAAGAGTGGATATCCTTGTCTTATTCCAGATTTTAGCGGAAAGGCTTTCAGCTTTTCTCCATTGAATATTATGTTCTCTGTGGGTTTGTCATAAATGGCTTTTATTATGTTAAGATGTGTTCCCTCTATACCCACTTTGGTAAGAGTTGTGATCATGAATGGATGTTGGACTTTGTCAAATGCTTTTTCTGCATCTGCTGAGATGATCATGTGCTTTTTGACTTTTCTCTTGTTAATGTGGTGTATGATGATTGATTTGCATACAGTGAACCATCTTTGTGCACCTGGGATGAATCCCACCTGGTCGTGGTGTATGATCTTTTTTATATGTTGTTGGATTCAGCTGGATAAAATTTTGTTGAGAATTTTTGCATCTATATTCATCAAAGATATTGGCCTATAGTTTTCTTTTTTCGTGGTGTCTTTGTCTGGTTTTGGAATTAAGGTGATGCTGGCATCATAGAATGTCTTTGGGAGTGTTCCTTCTTCTTCAGTCTTTTGGAAAAGCTTAAGGAGGATGGGTATGAGTTCCTCTTTGTATGTTTGGTAGAATTCACCTGTGAAGCCGTATGGTCCTGGACTTTTATTTGTAGGGAGTGTTTTGATGACATACTCAATTTCATTTCTAATGATCAGTCTGTTCAGTTGATCTATTTCTTCTTGATTCAGTTTTGTCAGAGTGTAAGTCTCTAAAAAGTTGTCCATTTCTTCTAGGTTGTCAAATTTGTTGGCATATGATTGTTCCTAGTATACGCTCAAGGTTTTTTGTTTTTATATAATATCCATTGTGACTTCTCCTTTTTCATTTCTTATTTTGCTTATTTGGGTTTTTTCTCTCCTTTTCCTGGTGAGTATAGCCAGAGGTTTGTCAATTTTGTTTACCTTTTCAAAGAACCGTCTCTTGGTTTTATCAATTTTTTCTATTGTTTTTTGAATCTCTATTTTACTGAACTTATCTCTGATCTTTCTGATTTCCTTCCTTCTGCTGACTTTAGGTTTTGTTTGTTTTTCTTTTTCTAATTCATCTAGGTGGTAGGTTAAGTTGTCAATTTGAGATTTTTCTTCTTTTTTGAGGAAGGCCTGTATTGCTATGGATTTCCCTCTGAGCACTGCTTTTGCTGCATCCCAAAGATTTAGAGTGGTTGTGCCTTCATTATCATTTGTCTTATTTGTCTCAAGGTATTTTTTAATTTCTGTTTTGATTTCCTCATTGACCCATTAATTTTTTAGTAGTATGTTGTTTAGTCTCCATGTAGTGTGTTTTTTCTCATTTCTTTTCCTGTGGTTGATTTCTAGTTTCATGCCTTTGTGGTCAGAGAAGATACTTGAAATAATTTCTATACTCTTAAATTTGTTGAGGTTAGCTTTGTGCCCCAGTATGTGATCTATCCTTGAGAATGTTCTATGTGCACTTGAGAAGAATGTATATTCTGATTTTTTTGGATGTAATGTCCTTAAAATGTCAATTAAGTCTAATTTTCTATTGTGTCATTTAGGATTTCTGTTGCTTTACTGATTTTCTGTCTAGAGGATCTGTCCATGGATGTGAGTAGAGTGTTAAAGTCTCCTACTATTATTGTATTGCCATCTATTTCCCTTTTTATGTCTGATAGTACTTGTTATAGGTACTTGGGTGCTCCTATATTAGGGACATATATATTGAAGGTTGTAATATCCTTTTCTTGAATGGATCCCTTAACCTTTAAATAATGTCCTTCTTTGTCTTTCTTTATGGTCTTCATCTTAAAGTCTATTTTGTCTGATACGAGTATTGCCACTCCTGCTTTCCTGTCTTGTCCATTGTGAAATATCTTTTCCCATCCCCTCACTTTCAATCTATCTGTGTCCTTTGCCCTAAGGTGAGTCTCTTGTATGCAGGAAATTGTAGGTTTTTGCTTTTTTATCCAGTCTGCTACCCTGTGTCTTTTGATTGGAGCATTCAGTCCATTGACATTTAAGGTGGTTATTGATAGATATGCATTTATTGCCATTTTAGACCTTGTTTTCCAGTTGATTATTTTTCTCTTTTCATCTTTTCTTTCTTTCTTTTTTTTTTTTTTTTTTTTTTTTTTTTTTTTTTTTTTTTTTTTTTTTTTTTTTTTTTTTTTTTTTTTTTTTTTTGGTTGTATGTTTTCCTTTTATTTTATGCTCAAGTGTTTTTCTTTTCAGTATTCCATTTTGATTTGTGGTTGCCCTGTTTTTTAGGTATGTTAACACCTTCTTATATCTGCGTGTTGTAGCCTGATATCCATATAGGCTAAAACACATCATTAAAATTTTTTTAAAAGTTGAAAAGAAGAGTATATATTTTCTTATTTTCCCTCCCCATAATGTATGATTTTGTTATCTTTAAAAAAATTTTTTTAGCATCTTCATGTTTAGATCTGTATGTTGGCTTATTTGAATGATTGCTTTCCATTTGTGGTTTCCTCCATTCTATTTCTTACTTTTTACTTTTTTTATATAGGAACACTCAGTATTTCTTTTAGAAAGGGTTTAGTATTGCTGTACTCTTTTAGCTTTTGTTTTTGGAGAAATTCTTTATTTCCCCTTCTATTTTAAATGATATTCTTGCTGGGTAGAGTATTCTAGTTTGCAAATTTTTTCCTTTCAACACTTGAAATATATTTTGCCACTCCCTTCTGGCCTGTAGTGTTTCTGTAGAGAAATCAGCTGATAGCCTTATGGGGGATCCCTTATAATTAATGCTTTGCTTTTCTCTTGCTGCCTTTAGGATCCTCTCTTTATCTTTAATTTTTGCCATTTTTAATATAATATGTCTTGGTGTGGGCCTGTTTGGGTTCAACTTGTTTGGGGCCCTCTGTGCTTCTTGTATCTTGATGTCAGATTCCTTCAGATTTGGAAAGTTTTCAGACATAATTTCTTCAAATATATTTTCAATATCCTTTAATTTTTCCTATCCTTCTGGAATTCCTATTATGTGTAAATTGGGCCACTTTATATTATCCCATAGATCTCTTACATTGCTTTCATGTTTTTTCATTTGGTTTTCTGTCTGCTGTCCTGAGTGGGTAATTGCCATTATTCTATCTTCCACGTCACTAATTCGTTCCTCTGCATTATTCAGTCTGGTCTTTATTGTCTTTACCACAGTATGTATCTCTCCAAATGAGTTCTCTAGCTTTTCTTGGCTCCTCCTTATATTTTCTAGTCCCTAAGAGAATCTACATTGCTGTTTGGGTCTTCTCATAATTCCTTGATATTCAGCCTTAATTCCTCAAATATTTTCACTACCTCCCTTCTGAACTCTATTTCTGTCAGACTGCAGAGGTCTGTTTCTTTGTTGACTGCTTTAGATGAATTCTTCCATTCCTTTAACTGGGAATGGTTTCTGAACTTCTTCATCTTGCTTATGCTTTTCTTCTTCTGTGAGAAGCCACACTATAGTCTTGTAAGGCTACTTCTAGGCAATAACAACTCTGTATTTTTTGGTGGGATTACTATTTATTTTTGGTGTGGGAAATTGAAAGTTTGGTGTCTCTTTCTTCAGTGTGAGCATGCTGTTGTCTCAGTGGTGTTCCGTGTGTTTTTTTAGGGAGAAGGAAGCAATGGGTATGGCCTGCAGTTGGTGCCTGGTCACTGGGCTCTCAACAGCAGCAGGGACCTGCAGGAAGGTGGTACTGGCTACTTCTAGTTGCAGGGCCCTGGGAAGTGGCAATGAGCTCTAGGCAGATCTACCAGGTGTCCACAGCATTTGACAGTAGCAGCAGCAGGATATGTGAGTTCCCAGGGGAGTGAAAGTCACAGCAGCTAGTGTTCAATTGCAATGCCTTCCTCTGTGGTGACTGGAACTGCAGGTGGTACCTCTTCATGGATTCCTAGTGATAGTGGGCCATGCTCATCTCTAGAGCCAGTGATAACTGTGGTGGTTTGCCCCTTCCACCTGTAGACCATTCATGAAGCAACCCGTCTCACTTAACCCACATAGGAGGTGCTGTACAGTTTGTTCCTAGTTGCAGAGTCCTGGGAAGTAATAGAGATCAGGCATATGGGTGCTGCCCAGAGCACTTAGCAGTGGGAGCAGTGGGGTTGGTGTGTTCCCAGGAGTGCAAGTGGTATTAAATCCCAATGCCCTCCTCTGTAGTGCCTTTGAGGTGACTGGGGCTGCAGGTTGTACCTATTCACGGACCACAAATGGTAATGTGTCATTCCCATCTCTGGAGCCAGAGATAACTGCTGTGGTTTACCTCAGCCTCCTGCAGACCATGAAGGAAGTACCCCATCCTGCTTAGCACCTACAGGATGTGCTACACAAGGTGCTCTTAGTTACAGGTTCCTGGGAAGGGACAAGTATCTGGGCACTGCCCATAAAGTTTGACAGTGACAGCTTCAGGGCGGCTGTGCTCCTGGGAGAGAGAGCAACAGCAGGTGGTGTTCCATCATAATGTCCTTCTCTATGGTGCCCTCTGAGGTGGCTGGGCTGCAAGTTATTTTTGTTCAGGTGTCCCCTGTTGTAGTGGACCACGCCCACCTCTGGAATCAGGGATAACTGTGGTGGTTTGCTCCTGCCCCCTGCAGGCCACCAGGAAGCACCCTGTCCCACTTAGACCACAAAGGAGATGCTGCACCAGATGCACCTAGTTGTGTGGACTTGGGAGAGAACAGCAAACAAGTGTCTGGGTGCTGCCCTGAGCATTTGGCAGTGGCAGCTGCAGGGCGGGTGTGTTCCCAGGGGAGTGATACCCACTGTGTCTCATGCTTGGTAGGTCCCATGTTGTACTTAGCCTCCTGATGCCCTTAGCCCACACTAGAGATGCCTGGCCACCAGTAGCCTGCACATGAAGTGCCCAATCTCTGGTATAGGAGCAAAAGTCATGGATGGCTGCTCTGGAGATGCCAGACCACTGTGGGCAAGCAAGTGGCCTCCATGTTGTGGGCAGTCTGTGCCCCAGGAAGCCTGGTCCACTGCAGTTTAGCAAGCTGCTTCCCATCGTGGGTGAGCTTTGCCCAGAGACCCCTGATCCGCAGCAGGCTAGCAAGGGGCTCTGGTTGCATGGCACAGATGTGGTGTGTCTGGAAGACACCAGAACCACAGCTGTCTAGCAAGCAGCCTCCAGCTACCACAGTTTGCTCTTGAGTCGCCCCACCCTTTGCAGGCTTGCCTCCGGCTGCTGGAGGTTTGCACTTGATCTGCCCCATACTCTGACCTGGTTCAAGATGCTTCCTATGGCTGTCAGCCCCTCCTCCTCTCCTCTTCCCCAACAATGGAGACTTGCCTCTTCTGTAGGTGCAGACCTTCTCCCAGGTTCCCTCTGACTGGCATTCCACTCCCAAGCCCTTAGAGTATCACTCCCCTACCTTGGCACACTGCTCCCTAGCCCCCTTGGCTGTCTCCACATTGCCAGCCCCAGGCCTCTCCCAGGGACTGACCTCCGGAGCCTAAGTCTCAGCTCCCAGCCCCCACCCGAGTGTCTCAGGCTATGGTGACTGTGCTGGTGTTCAGATGATCTGTAAGGCTATCACTCTGTTTTGCCATTCTCAGTCCAGCTGCTGCACTTTTCTCAGGCTTTGAAGTCCCTTCACCTTGGCTGATCTTTCCATCGGTCAGGTGGCTTCCCAGGGTATGGGTTCCTTTTCTCCTTCACAGCTCCCTCCCTGGGGCGCTGGTGCTATCCTAATTCCTTTCCTCTCTCTCTCTCTTTTTTTCTGTTGTTCTACCCAATTATGTCAAGAGTTTCTTGCCCTTTTTGGAGGTTTAAGTTCTTCTGCCAGCATTCAGTTGATGTTTTGTACAAGTCTTTTTACATGCAAATGTGTTTTTTTGATACTTTTGTGGGAGAGGGTGAGCGCGACCTCTTACTCCTCTGTCATCTAGCCACCGCTCTAATCCCAAACTCTTAATTTGTCCTTCCCCCTCCTTCCCTTTAGTAACCATATGTTTGTTTTCTGTGTCTGTGAGTCTGTTTCTGTTTTGTAAATAAGTTCATTTGTACCATTTTTTAGATTCCACATGTAAACAATATCATGTGATATTTGTCTTTTGCTCTCTGGCTTACTTACTTAGTATGATAATCTCTAGGTTGCTGCAAATGGCATTATTTCATTCTTCGTGGCTGAGTAATATTCCATTGTGTATATGTACCACATCGTCTTTATCCATTCATTTGTTGAGGGACACTTAGGTTGCCTCCATGCCTTGGCTATTGTAAATAGTGCTGCAGTGAACATTGGGATTCATGTATCTTTTCGAATTATGATTTTCTACAGATAAATTCCTAGAAGTGGGATTGTAGAATCAGATATTTCTATTTTTGGTTTTTTAAGGAAAACTTTTACATACTATTTGGTTAATTGCTGCTTTGGTGCATCTACCTAAGTCTATGGCAATCCAGTTTTCAAGTTCACTGGGCCACAAGTGCACACCCCACTCTAATACACAAAGTTTGTAAATCCCCTTTGTTTCTGCATATCACAAAAATTTGGTCACACAAAGCCATTCGTAATTAACCATCATTGTACTAAGAAAATTGTGTAAATTGATAGTTAACAGTGCTGTCTGTGTTTGAATCCCACCTCATAAATCCAGAATTATGTATCCCTAGATGCAAAATAGTTTAGATAGAGGCTTTTTTCTCCCCAAAATTTGAGGGTTTTCATTTGTCTCTTCATTTCTAATTCCATCAGGTCTTTCAATTCCTTCATGGAGAAAGTTGCAATTAGGCATAAATAATCCATTATCATCTCAATCAACAGCTCTTTAAAGGGATTAAGGTGGGCAATGAGTTGGACTCTGAAGGAAAGACTGTGATTCCATATTTATGTATCTGCTAACCTCCTCACTGAGAAAGGAGATATGTGCCCTGCATTCTGAGCTGCAGCCAGGCCACCAGCTTCAATAAGTAGCCACAGGTAACTGGGCGAGAATCACTCAGGTAGAAAGAGATGGTTGACTCAGATTTTTTTTTTTCCACACAGAGGATTGTTGACTACTGCAATGCTCTGTGTTGATCAACTCATCATTTATTAAGCACTTTACATATTTTATTACATTTAATCCACAACAACCCAGTGAGGAAAGTGGTGCTGTTATCCCCCTTCCACAGATGAGAGTCTGAGATTTCAAGGTGCATAATTGCCCAAAATTACCACTGGCCAGTGGGAAATTTGAATTCATCTATTCTGCTGGGTCAGGTAGAAAGTGTGTGCTTCTAAAGCCTAGAAGTTTCTAATGCTGATGCTAATTTATATCCTTGCATGGTCAGAATAATAGTTCAGAAGTCAGGCTTTTCAGAGTAAGAGGAATTTTTGACTCAATATTATTTATGAGAGGGAAGAAAGGGAAAGCACTAACCTCAAAGACAAAATCTCAAAGTGGTGATGTTGAAGTAGCTACAAAAGTTAGTGGACTGAATCTCTGTCACTGAAATTGACTTTGATCAATATTTTCAAAAGTTCGTTCTCATTTTGTTGTTTGAATGTTCCTGGGATTCAAGAATTTCCCAGCAAAAGTGATGCTTATGAATCATTTCAAGTATGTTTTGTAGGCGTTCCTGTTGTGGCTCAGCAGAAAATAATCTGACTAGTATCCATGAGAACACAGGTTCGATCCCTGGCCTCACTCTGTGGATTAAGGATCTGGCATTTCCATGAGCTGTGATGTAGGTTGCAGACATTACTTGGATGTGGCATTGCTGTGGCTGTGGTATAGGCCAGTGGCTATAGATCCTCTTCCATCCCTAGCCTGAGATCCTCCATATGCCACAAAAGCAGCTCTAAGAAAAATAAATAAATATAGTATGTTTTGTAAACAAAAGTGATTGCTTCTTCCTCCACCTTTCTCTACAATTAAAATCTTTTAATGACTTCCCACTAAAATTTGGGATAAAGACAGAATTTATTTTTGGTTGGAATCATTTTAATTTAACATTTAAATACAAAGAGTGAGCAGCGACTTTCTCTTTTAGACACACACACACACACACACACACACACAGATTTAACAGCTAAAATATGCAGAGGAAATGAGCCCCTGCTCTGTCTTCCACAGTCCTCTTCCTGTGGTTGAAACTGCTGCCAGCCCTCCCTCCAACATATATAGAAATTCACAGTGGCTGCTTTACAGGAGAACTATGATGCATTTTGTATTTCGCACTGTGTGCATTCCACTCTTAACAGTCAAAGAACTGTTAACTGTCAGGGTACATCCTTCCCAATGGCATAAGCTCCTACCCCCCAATGGGATAGTGAGGGATCTTCCAATCAGGAGTAATTTAGTGAAAGGGGTGGGATGGCCAGAGCTGGCATAGCCATCTGCAGTGCTGCACTCTGCTTGTTATCAGAGTGAGGACAGAAGAAATAAGTCAGGATAGGAGGGCACAGCTGCAAGTTTGGAGTCTGTCCATGAGATGGTGTGGGGAGAATTCTCCTCACCAGGTTTAGATGGATCAACGTGGCAACGTTTAAAAAAAAAAAAATCCAATAATCAAACACTATTGCATTTTCAAATTTCTCCTACCAAGACAGGTCAAGTACGGCAGTAACAATCTAAATCCTTCTGGGAAGTGAAGGTAGAGCCCCTGGCATGCCTCCTGACAGCCCTGAATTAGGTCCTAGAAGTATCTGCGTTGCTGCAGCTGATGCGTTGCTCCATCTGCAACTTCTCAGTCTCAAAGACAACAGGAAGAACCAGGATCGTGAAGGAAGTGGTTCCAATCCACAAGGCCGCCCAGGAAAACATGTACATTTTTTGAGCCACAAAGAGGGAGAGATCAAAAGTGCCTCCAGCACTTTTAAGTCCAACAGACCCTCTCCAGGAACATCTCCATCAGACCCCACAGTCTCTCCAACAGGGTCTCATCTAGCTTGTCATCATCACTGTCTTCCTCCTCTAGCTCATCCTCAGGCTTCTTGGCATCACCTTTCAGAAGCAATTCATCCGGGGAGAGGGGCACCTCAGGGCTGGCAGCAGCAGCAGCCATGGCTGTCCAGGACTTTTTTAATTAAAAAAAATTTTGGAGTTCCCATTGTGGTTCAGCTGGTTAAGAACCCAACATTGTCTCCGTGAGGATGCGAGTTTGATCCCTGGCCTTGCTTGGTGGGTTAATGATCTGGTGTTGCTGGCATTGCTGCAAGATGTGGCATAGGTTGCCCAGATGTGACTTGAATCTGGCATTGCCATGGCTGTGGTATGGCAGCTGCTACTCTGTTTCAAACCGCAGCCTGGGAACTTCTATATGCCGCAGACGCAGCTATAAAAAGGAAAAAAAAATACTGAAGTATAGTTGATTTATATTGTTTTGTTAATTTCTGCTCTATAGCAAAGTGATTCAGATACCTCTATATGTGTGTATTTTTTATATTCTTTCCCATTATAATTTATCACAGGATATTGAATCTAGTTCCCTGCGCTCTACAGTAGGACCTTGTTGTCTATCCATTCTATATATAATAGTTTGCATCGGCTAATCCCAAACTCCCCATCCATCCCCCCCACCACCTCTTAGCCACCACAGATCTATTCTCTAAAAGAAATTATTAATATATCCTGCTAAGCTGAGCATGGCCTGGCTACTTCTTTTCCAACCTCACCAATTGCCATGCTCCCCTTTGCTCTGTGTTCTGTGCATACTGGACTTCCTTTGCTTCCATGACCACTCTGTTCTTCCTGCCCCAGGACCTCTGCAGGAGCTTTCCTTCCTCATGGCACATCGCACTCCTTTTGGCATGAATAACTCTCACCATTCCTCCGAGTATCACCTTAAGCAGAGACCCCCTAAGGCAGCCTTTCTTGACCTCTGAGTTCATCAATTCTCTTCTTTTTGCATCGTCACAGTATATAATAATTCAACACTTATTGTGAGCACCTTTTTATATATAAGCCTTATTTTATTCTATTTTATTTTATTTATTTTGTCTTTTTCCGGAGCCGCACTCGCAGCATGTGGAGGTTCCCAGGCTAGGGGTCCAATCCAAGCTGTAGCTGCTGGCCTACGCCATGGCCACAGCAACACAGGATCTGAGCCACACCTGTGACCTACATCACAGCTCACGGCAACACTGGATCCCTGGTTGGGCGAGGCCGGGGATCGAACCCCCAACCTCATGGTTCCTAGTCGGATTTGTTAACCACTGAGCCACGATGGGAACTCCTGTATAAGCCTTATTTTAAGTGCTGGAAAATAAGATGGACAAAGGGAGGATATAAATAACAAAGTCAACAAATGTCTATTAAATGCTAGGGGAAAACAGAGGTATTCAATGGGGTAGTGTCTGACTGTAAGAATGTGTTTTTTTTTTTAATTGAAATATAGTTGATTTACAATGTTGTGTTAGTTTCAAATGTTCAGGACAATGATTCAGTTATTCACGTGTGTGTGTGTGTGTGTGTGTGTGTGTGTGTGTGTGTATTCTTTTTCAAGTTATTTTCCCTTATGGATTATTACAAGATACTGAGTAGAGTTCCCTATGCTATAGTAGGACTTTGTTGTTTCTCTATTTTATATATAGTAGTGTTCATATGTTAATACCAAATTCTTAAATTATCCCTCCACTTCTTTCTCCATTGGTAAAGTTTGTTTTCTATGTCTGTGATTCTACTTCTCTTTTGTAAGTAAATTCACTTGTGTCATTTTTTTAAGATTCCACATTTAATTGATACCATATGATTTGTCTTTCTCTGTTTGACTTACTTCACTTAGTATATAATCTCTAGGCCCATCCATGTTGCTGCAAATGGCATTATTTCATCCTTTTTATGGCTGAGTAATATTCCATCACCACATCTTCTTTATCCATTCCTCTGTCAATGGACATTTAGGTTGTTCCCTTGTCTTGGCTATTGTGAATAGTGCTGCTGTGAACATAGGAATGCATGTATCTTTTTGAATTATAGTTTTGCCTAGATATATGTCCAGGAGAAGGATTACAGGGTAGTATGAAAACTCTATTTTTAGTTTTTTGAGGAACTGCCATACTGTTCTCCATAGTGGCTGTACCAATTTACATTCACTAGGATGTTACTTGGATCAGGTGGTTAGGACGGCATCTCTGAGGAGCTGACGTTTGAGCAGAAACCTGAGTGAACTTGGGAGTGAAATGAGGCTGCCTGAGGAAAAGGACATTTCCAGGCAGAAACAACATTGGCATGAGAAAAGCAAGGAGGCCTGGGTAACTGGAGTGGAGGGAATGAGAGGGAGACTAAAGAAAATGAGAACAAATCATGGGGCTGGAAAGCCTTGTGGGCCATGGCTGCACTATTGGAATCTAATGTAAGCCAAATGGAAAGTCATTGGAGACTTTGAACATGGGATATTGATTGAATGTATGGTCTTCAAAGTCACTCTAATCCCTGATAAATATATTAAGGGCAAAAATCAAAATGTGATCTGTTGGTGGTGTTGTGATCCAGGCAAGAAGCAGTGGTGTGCATGTGGGTGGGAGTGGTGGGATTTGAAGGTGCTATTGTCCAGACTCACTTATGGATGGGCTGTGGAAACCTCTCTCCTTTACAGCATGTAACACTGATGTGACTTTACACTGATGTCATTCTTTCAAAACTACATTGCTCCCTCAACGGATTGGAAGATCCATGAGGACAAAGACCACATCTGGTTTTACTCTTCACTGCCCACTTGCCGCCTACACAGGGCCTCACATACATAAACAAAAGGATTTTTTTAAAGTGTATCAAAACCACATAGTTTGCAGATGAGGAAAATGAGTTTCTGAGAGTTTAATTTAAATTGGCCCAGAGCCTCTCAATCTGGACTAGAACCCGTGTCTCTACACTGCTCATACAAGCTACTTTCCCTGCTGCAGCAGAGCCCCTTCCAAACTCTATACTCTTACCTGATGAAGGAAGGAATAAACCAGAATGTATTTCAGATACTCCTAATGGGTGACTCATCTGATTAGCCAGGCAACCAGGAACCATTGTTCTAGTCAATGCTGAGGCTCCACTGGGGCAACTTGAGTCTGTGACATTTCTTCTTTCTTTCTTTGAGCATATTCTCCTCTCCAGAAAAAAAAAAAAATAATCAATCTTATTGCAACATCTTTATTAAATTTGTTTTTCCTATTTATATATTTTTATTGAATTATAGTTGATTTTTTACAATATTGTGTTTCCTTCAGGTATATAGTACAGTGTTTCAGTTATACATACATACACACATATATAGATATATAATATATATATATATATATATATATATATATATATATATATATACACATATTCTTTTTCAGATTCTTCTCCCTTATAAGTTATTACAAAATATCGAGTATAGTTCCCTGTGCTATACTGTAGGTCCTTGTTGGTTATCTATTTTATATATAGGAGTGTGTATCTGTTAATCTGAACTCCTAGTTTATCCCTTCCCCCCACGTTTCCCCTTTGGTAACCATAAATTTATTTTCTATGTCTGTGGGTCTATTTCCCACAGCAATTTTCTGTGTTTGTGGGTCTATTTCCCACAGCGCGTTTTATAAGTTTGTATCTTTTTATGTAACTATTGGGAAGTGTTATGCCTCCCACAGGAAGGAAGTTAGCCTAAGCCATTTGACTTGTGCTCTGTTTTAAAAGACATCCTCAGGCAAGAGTACCTGTGGTGCTTAATCTCCATACAAGGATTTCGCCATTCAAAAAAGTTCATTCCCCAAGGGCATTTTGGAAAAAAATAATCAGTTGAGGCAAGTTGTAATTAAGAGGGAAAAAAAGAGAAGAGCATGCAATTAAGAGTTTCCTTGGTTCACTTGGAAGGGAATAGCTGCCTGAAATGTGACTTGCTGAAGCAATGATCACATCCTTGGACCTCTGCCTTTCTAATTAAATCCCTGATATACATATGTTTTATTTAATGAACAGCTGGTGAAATTGGATCCTTACTCTGCAGAGGTTTAACCAAAGCACGTCAGTGTATCTGTGTGACTGAATACTAATATTTAACCCTGGAATACAAAAAGAGGAAATTAAATTTAACCTAGTTGCTCATCATCCAGGACCTTCTACACTGCTCCCTTCCTGGTCTGCATAGTAATTGGTTCTGTTCTTTTCCATGTTGACTGGGAAAAGACACACACACACACACACACAATGTAAGAACTGTGAGTTAAGTTTTTTTCAGTGCCATGGAGGACTATAGCCTGAGAGAGAGCCTCTCAGTTCTGAGGAACTGCTTTGAAGAGGTGTGTGTGGGGTTGGGGTGTGGGCACCTGGTGGAGACCAGTAAATACGTGCTTTTGGCCAAGGAGTACGTGCAACCTAGCGTGCATCTCAGTAGAAGGTTACTGCTAGTCATGAGGAACTCCAGTTAATGATTTTAATTCTTTTCCAAGTATGAGGAGATGCAAGGATCTGGGTTCATAAAAATTTCTCCTGGTCTTCATCTATCTAAGGGCCTGTTTTGCCTGTTTTCTCAAAACGCAGAGTGTTTCATTCAGTTCTTCATCTTTGAACTCCTTTCAGAATGGACTGTAGGTCAGCAACAGCAGTGGCAAATGACTTGATCCTTATAGAACTAGACGTTGGGTGACATTCCTTTGGTTTACACCCACTAGGTCACTTCAAGGTTGCCTGCATTCCCCTTTCCATTGCCTCCTCTTGGAAGCACACCCAGTGGCTTTGTACCTTTCTGAGCTCTTTCTTGTGCCCTGAGAACCAGCCTCCTCCCCTGTGACACTTCCCATCTGGCGGGGGTGGGGGTGGGGGGGCATTAGTAAAATAAACGCTCCAGTGAAGGCTTAATCACAGATTTAAGACATGCTCTGAAGAAAATAATAAGGTGCCATGGGAGAAAACTATAAAGGTGCTCTAATCCCTGAGGACCAGAGAGGACCTCCCTGAGAAAGGAGCATTGCAATAAAGACCTGCGTGATGAGGACTGAACAGGAGCTAGGGAAGAGCAGCAAAAATGTGGCTGGAGGGAATGGCAGCATTCAGAAGGGACCGGGAGAGGCTTCTGAAACTTTGATGTGCACACACACCACCTGGAGGTCTTGTTGCACGGCAGATTCATTCACTGGTGCTTGAGGATTCTGCACTTCCACCAGGCTTTGATGGGGCTCTGATGGTGCTGAGCTGAGAACCACACTCTAGAAGCAAACTTTGGGTAAAGTCTGGCAAAAATTTTCTGTAGAGAACCAGACAATAACATGTTGGACTTTGTGGGTCCTACTGTCTCTGCTGCAGCTATTCCACTGTGCCATGGTGCTGAAAAGGCAGCCTAGATCTTATGTAAGTGTATGGGTGTGACTGTGTTTCATAAAACTTTATTTATCAAAACAGAGTTTAATTGGGCCCACAGGTGGTAGTTTTCTGAGCCCTGCTGTAGGATCAGGTGGTATCTGTACTCACTCTTGGCTGTACGTTAGATTCACTGGGGGATTCCAAAAATTCCCACCATGTCCCTCAAACTCCAGTTTAACATCAGAATCTCTGGGGATGGAGCCGAGGACCTGGTAGAGTTGAAAAACTCCCCAGGTGGTGATGCTGAGAGGCACTCTGGGCCTTAATTTCCTTTAATAATCGTATATTCTTGTAGCATTAGGACAAATGTAAGGCAAAAAACTCCACTTTCCTTAATTCTGAGTTACCATCAGTTAACCAGTAGCTTTCAAGGAAAAGGGGGAAAAAAAACAGGAATATATAAACATGTAATAACATTCATCCCAATCGTATGATTAAAATTGGGAGGGAGGAGATGAATGTGTACTTCGAGTCCAGGAAATACGGTATTTTCGTTTCTATTATACAGATGAGGAAGATGAGGCCCCAAAACATGTATTGTACAGTCTGTGTGATGATGTGCCAAGGAGATGTAGCCAAAATACTGTGACTTAGCTTCTCAGCTGCCATTGGTTCCCTAAACGTGAAGCCCCTCCTTCCCCTTTTGGCCCCTGCGGGTACCTGCCCTAGGCATGCCTCTCTTCCTCCTTAGAGTCCCTGTCTTCTCCCTCAGGTCCCAGTTTAGCCCCTCACCGCCACCCCCCTTCCTCTGGGGTGTCTTCCCCGGCCCCAGGCCCAGGGGAGTGGCCCATGCTGGGAGTACTTCCAGTCCTTAGAGATTTCCCATCAAAGCCTTGTCTCTTTCTGTTTAACAGACTTATTCTCAGGCCCCGGAGAAGTCATGAGGGCAGGGACCATGACTGCCTGGTCATCATTTTATCTCCATCACCTGGTGTAATTTCGTGATTTTTATAATGGATATTTTGGTCTCCATCCATGGCTCGTGGCTCACAGCTCCCCTAACCCTGGGAATCTCCTGAGCAATAAGAGGAGTTGTAACATCTTTTGCCACAATATTTGTTCTCTGGTCCTCATTCCTGAACTGGCTTTAGAGCTATCAAGGTGAAATGCATGTCTTGTTATTCGTAATAAGCCCCTTTCCACCACAGCTGGGTTTATGTTAATGAGGTGATTTTTCAGGAAACCCTAAAGATGGACCGGTGGCCAGGGGAACTGACTTTGAATACAGAGTTGGAAATTTCAGTCCCGCCCCCTGATTTCCAGGGAGGGGAAAGGAGTTAAAAGGTTGAATCAGTCACCACGGGCCAATGATTGCATCCATCATGTCTTTGTAATGAGGCCTCCATAAAACCCCCCAAGGACTGGGTTTAGAGAGCTGCTGGATTGATGACTGGATGGAGGTTCTGGGAAAGAGGCATGCTCATGCTCCTCCCCCACACCTTGCCTGTGCATCTCTTCCATCTGTTCCTGAGTTACATCCTTTTATAATAAGGCAGTCATCTAGAAAGGAAAATGTTTGTCTGAGTTCCACCACTCTAGCAAATTAATCAAACTCAAGGTGAGGGTACTGAGAATCTCTGATTTATAGCTGTTCAGTTAGAAGAACAGGTGCCAACCTGGACTTGTGATTGGATCTTGAAGCAGGGTTGTGGGGGAAGGTTGGGGGAATGAGCCCTTAACCTCTGGGCCCTGACACTATCTCCAGGTACATAGCGTCAGAATTGAGTTGGCCTCCTGGTGGTGTTAGATCATTGTTTGAGCATGTAGGACCCCTGGCACACATCAGAATCGGTGACCAGAACCAGTACACCCAATGTACAGCAGGGTTTCTGAAGTATTTGTGGAACATATGAGCTTTGGCCCAGTACTATTCATCATTAACTTAAAGCAGAGCTCAGCACAGTGATTTAGAGTATGGATCCTCAAAGTATGGTCCCCAGGCCTGTCACATTAGCATCACCTTGGAGATTGTTGGAAGTGCAAATCCTTGGGCCAAGCCCAAGCTAAGTGACAGAGTCTTGGGGTTGGACCCAGCCATTGGTTTCAGTCAGCCCTTCTGAGGATTTTATGTGAGGACCACAGTTAGAATATGGGCTCTGGAGCCAGAGTGCTTGGCCTCAAAGTCTGGCTCTTTTGCTTCAAAACTCTTTGACTCTGAGAAATTTCTTTCTGGGTCTCAGGGTTATTCTCTATAAAATGGGGAAAATAAAAGTAATAGCTATCTCAATTGGATTAATAACACTGATCAGTTAACACATCATCTGCTCACAGTAGGTGGTCCAAACAGGTCAACTCTTGGTGGATTTCGCTGTGCAACCATGGCAAAATTCATCAACTTTTCTGAGTTTGACTTCCTTTTTCCTTAAAGTAGAGATAAAATGTTTGCCTCTAGGGGTTTGGAAAGTTAAATGTATGTGATGATTAATTTTACGTGTCAGCTTGGCTGGGCTATAGTATCCATTATTTGGTCAAACAGCCATCAAGATGTTGCTGTGGGAGTTCTCGTCGTGGCGCAGTGGTTAACAAATCCGACTAGGAACCATGAGGTTGCGGGTTCGATCCCTGCCCTTGCTCAGTGGGTTTAGGATCCGGCGTTGCCGTGAGCTGTGGTGTAGGTTGCAGACGCGGCTCGGATCCTGCGTTGCTGTGGCTGCGGCGCAGGCCAGCGGCCACAGCTCCGATTAGACCCCTAGCCTGGGAACCTCCACATGCCGCGGGTGCGGCCATAAAATGACAAAAGGCAAAAAAAAAAAAAAAAGATGTTGCTGTGAAAGGATTTTTAGGAAGTGACTAGCACTTAAATCAGTAGACTTTGAGGAAAGCAGATTACCCTTCATAACGTGGAGGGGGAGGTTCATCAGGATTTCTCAACTTATATGGTTTCCGAACTATTGACATTTGAGCCAGATGATTGTTCATTGTAGCAGACTGTCCTGTGTCCCGTAGGCTGTTGAGCAGTACATCCAGCTCTACCCACCAGTTGCCAGTAGCACTGCCCCATCCACTAGCAGTAAACATTAAAAAAAATCGCTCTAGACATTGCTAATTGTCTCCTGAGGCAAAATTTCCTCCAGTTGAATACCACTGATGTAAATAACTGTGAAAATGCAGGCACATCCTTCCCATTAAAGCGGTTGCCCATGTAGCCACCACACTCTAACCTTCCCCCATCCAAACAAATTTATCCCTTTCCATAAAATGAGACTCAAAACCCACCACCCCTAAAGGTGGCCCTAATAGTTGTCCCTCCTCCAGAGCCCCTTCTATGCCTGGCTTTCCCTGTGCACGTTTCACTTGATCACACTGTTTTCTGGTGGTCTTTTCATAGCCTCACATAGGTGTACTTTGCCCACTTCCACCAAACCTCCTTGCAGGAAAGGGCAAGCCCTGGTAAGAGGAGTAGATAATTGTATCTGAGTCCAAATCTTGCTGTTTTCCAGCTTGTGACCTTGAGATAGTCACTCATTCTTCCTGAGTTTCAGTATTAACATCTATAAAACAGGAAGAGCTGTCTCCTTCATAGAGTAGTTATAAAGTACAAGCACTTTTGAACTACAAAAATAAAGGATTCTCCCCCAAAAATGTAAAACCATGGCTTTTATACTTTTTTCTTGTAAGAGAATAGCCAGTACAGAGGGGTTTAGGATGACATATGGCCTTGAAAAAAAAGCTACACATACAAATAAATACATGAGCTTGCATATCATATTTTGCATTTGATTTTATTTTCTTCTTAAAATTAATGTAGACAGGGTCCTTTCTGTGTCCTTCTGAGATTAATACATAAATTACCTAACAGAGCAGTTGCTAAGGCAATGCATTTTGCCTGGTTATTGACATTAAGTCTCTGGAAATGATGGCACGCATCAATAATTCTACCTACCCCCTTTGTCTACGTCTTTATTTTATAGGAAGGACCCATGCTTGAGACCAAATATTTATCCTTTAGTACTGGCTGAAGCATTCCTCTTTCAGAAAAACCATCTCTGCACCACTCAGCCCTCCAGCTGCCAAGCCATCCAGATGATGTTTTTCTGACTTCCCACAGCCCTCTGGGCTTGTATCAAATCTGCATCATAGCACAGATTTGCCTTCCTATCTCCCCTATCAGACTGTGAGCTCATAAGGTGGAGGGATGCGCTTCTGGATTATGTGTTCCCAGGGGCTGGTGCACAGTGTGGCCAAAGGAGATGGACACATTCATGAGGACAATGATGGCTCATGTGCCCGCTGCCTGCAGGATGGCTCCATTTCCATGGTGGCTGGACGCTGAAAACTCAGCATTTCAAAAAAAACTAAGCCTAGATCTCCCTTCCTATGGAAATAAGTTATCTAATTTTGCAAAACAAACCATTTCAAAACACAGTGTCCTGAAAATAAAAATTTATCTCTCATGAGTCTGTGGGTTGACTGGGCTCTCCCGAGCAATTCTTACTCGGGGTCTTGGCCAAATAGTGACTGGTGCTGGACCATCAGAAAGCTTTTATCAACCACACGTCTGGCACCTGGGCTAGGACGACTGGATCATCTGAGAGCTTGCCACGTGTTTCTTTTTTTCCCCTACTTAACTCCTCCACAGGGCTAGCTCGAGCTTCCTCATAATATGGTGGTCCCAGAATAGTGCAACTTCTTACGTGGCAATGGGGAGCTGCCTCCCCCAAGTTCTCCATGTGCCTTGATGGAAGCTGCAGGCTTCTTAGACATAGTACTGGAAGTCTCAAGACATCACTTCTGCCACCTTCTACTGATTAAATAAGTCATAAGGCCAACCCAGGTTCAAGGGGATGGAAATTAGGCACCACCCCCTACAATGGAAACAGTAGCAAAGAATTCTGTCACATTTTCTAACACATGAAGTTTCTTGTCCCTGCCAATTGTTCTCTTATATTCTTACATCTCAGGAATTTTAAGGGAACGTATAGTGGAATGAAAACAGGAATTCATTTATTTGCTATTTGGAATACCTTAACAGACTGGTTTTCATAAGACAGGAACACTCTCTCTTCAAGAGCCTGGTGGTTCTGTCTTAATTCCTGCATTATGTGGTTCAGCATTCTGTTTTCCTTTCTTATTCATGAACAAAGAATAATGTAATGAATATTCCCAATCCAGATTTAATACTAACGTCATGCAACATTTCTTTCGGATCTTGTTAAAGAAATAAAATATTCAGGTGGGGTTGGGTCCCCTTCCCCTTTGCCTGATCCTGTTTTCCATTTTGCCTCCCCGGAGGGGACCAGTGTTTTAAGTTGATTTGTGTTATTCCCAGCTTTGCTTTAACATATAGATGCTTAAAAATAGGATCTTAGTGTGTTTTATCAATTTTATGTCAATAGCATTTTACTTCTGCAAAGTACTCCCTAATCCTCTTATCTAGGGATGGGAGCCCTGTTCTGTGTAGGTCATGTTATCCAACAACTAGTTTTCTCACCCTGTTTTGAAACGTATTCCTATTAAAGCATGTAGAGCTAAATTATTCATTTATTGCTTGAATAATATTCCTATGTGTGAATATACATTTGTTCAATTATTCCATTATCCTCTTCTCGAATATTTAGGTGATTTTGCCATTTTTACAGATATTTACAGAAGTCATTTGGGGCACATGTACCAGAGTTTCTCCAGGGTGTTTACTGGAAATTTCTGGGGCATCTTAAATTTTTACCAGATATTGCCAAATATCTCTCCAAAGTGAGTATATCAAATTAGATTCCCACCAGACACAAATATGAGCTCTGGTTTCCCTGCATTCTTCTCAACCCTTTGTACTAACAGTCTCTTTAATGTTTGCCAGTCTAATAGGAAGGAAATGGTATCTTGTCTATTCCTTCAGTTTCCTATTGGGTTTAGTATTTTCTTATTGATTTATAGAAAGAGTTCATAGACTCTGGATGTTAATCTCTGGTTGGTTCAATATAGTGCTTCGCTAGTTGACTGTTTCTTATTTATGATGTTTTTGGTCAACATTTAACATTTTGATGTACTTACAGTTACTCCTTTCTGTCTATACCTTATTGTGTCTCCCTTAAGAATTTCTTCCAAAGTCATCATGATTTTGTTTTGTATTTTGGCTTGTATTGCTTTGAGAGAGTCTTTGGTTCGCTCTCATTTTATTTTTTTTCCTTTAAAGGATTTTATTTCAATTATAGTTGTACATAAATCATCACAAGTCAATTTGACAGATTTTGTATCCCAAACCCACACTGCATCCCCCCACCCTCCAGATTGTCTTATTTGAAAAACCAAGGTTTTCCAAAGTCTGTGAGTCATTGTCTGTTCTGCAAAGAGGTTCATTGCGTCTTTTCAGTTTCCACATGTAAGCGGTAGCATCGGGTGTTGCTGTCTAATTGTCTGGTTTCACTTTGCAAGTCCATCCATGTTGCTATAAATGTTGGTAATTCGTTCTTTTAATGGCTGAGTAATATTCCATTGTGTGTATGTACCATATCTTCCCCATCCACTCCTCTGTCGATGGGCATTTAGATTGTTTCCATGACCTGGCTATTGCATAGAGTGCTGCAATAAACACTGGAGTACATGTGTCTTTTTGAATCATGGTTTCCTCTGGATAGAAGCCCAGGAGTGGGATTGCTAGATCAAAAGGTAATTCTATTTTGAGTTTTCTGAGGAATCTCCATACTGTTTTCCACAGTGGCTGCACCAATTTGCATTCCCACCATCAGTGTAATAGGGATCCTTTTTCTCCACACCCTCTCCAGCACTTATCGTTTGTAGATTTTTTGATGATGGCCATTCTGGCTGGTGTAAGGTGGTACCTCATAGTGGTTTTGATTTGCATTTCTCTAATGAGGAGCGATGCTGAACATCTTTTCATATGTTTATTTGCCATCTGCATGTCTTCTTTGGAGAAGTGTCTGCCTAGATCCTCTGCCCATTTTCTGATGGGGTTGTTTGTTTCTTTGGTATTGAGCTGTAGGTGGTGTTTGTAAGTTTTGGAGATGAATCCCTTCTCAGTTGATTCATTTGCAAATATTTTCTCCCATTCTGTGGGTTGTCTTTTCCTTTTGTTTAGGGTTTCCTTTGCTGTGCAGAAACTTTGAAGTTTAATTAAGTCCCATTTGTTTATTTCTCTTTTTATTGTCCTTACTCTGACACATGGATCTGAGAAGATGTTGCTATCATTTATGTCAGAGAGTGTTTGGCCTACGTTTTCCTCTAAGAGTTTTATAGTATCTGGTCTTATATCTAGATCTTTAATCTATTTTGAGTTTATTTTTGTGCATGGTGTTAGGAAGTGTTCTAGCTTCATTTTTTTCCATGTAGCTGTCCAGTTTTCCCAGCACCACTTATTGAAGAGGCTGTCTTTTGTCCAATGTATATTCTTGCTTCCTTTGTCATAGATTAGTTGACTATAGATGCGTGGATTTAATTCTGGGCTTTCTATCCTGTTCCACTGATCTATATTTCTGTCTTTGTGCTAGTACCATATGGTTTTGATGACTGTAGCTTTGTAGTAGAGTCTGAAGTCAGGGAGCCCGATTCCTCGAGCTCCATTTTTCTTTTTCAGGATGTCTTTGGCTATTCTGGGTATTTCGTGTTTCCAAATAAACTTTAAACTATTTTGTTCTAGTTCTGTGAAAAAGGTCCTTGGTAATTTGATAGGGATTGCATTGAATGTGTAGATTGCCTTGGGTAGTATAGTCACTTTGATAATATTAAATCTTCCAATCCAAGAGCATGGTATGTCTTTCTACCTGTTCATGTCATCCTTGATTTCTTTCATCAGCACCTTATAATTTTCAGAGTACAGGTCTTTTGTCTCTTTAGGCAGGTTTATTCCTAAGTATTTGATTCTTTTTGATGTGATGGTAAATGGGATTGCTTCCCTAATTTCTCTTTCTGATCTTTCATTGTTAGTATATAGAAATGCATTCGATTTCTGTGTATTAATTTTCTATCCTGCAACTTTGCCAAATTCATTGATGAGCTCTAACAGTTTTCTGGTAGAGTCTTTAGGGTTC
>PVHT021183699.1:2414729-2430078 GCA_004024745.2 Catagonus wagneri | reverse complement strand
GTGTTTTTGATTCTGGTTGTGGCCTTTTCTTTTCTGCCTAGAGAAGTTCCTTTAGGATTTGTTGTAAAGCTGGTTTAGTGTTGCAGAAATCTCTTAGCTTTTGCTTATCTGTAAAGGTTTTGATCTCTCCTTCAAATCTGAATGAGAGCCTTGCTGGATAAAGTAATCTTGGTTGGAAGTTTTTCCCTTTCATCACATTAATATATCATGCCACTCCCTTCTGTCCTGCACAGTTTCAGATGAAAAATCTGCTGATAACCTTATCGGGGTTCCTTTGTATGTCATTTGTTTCTTTTCCCTAGCTGCTTTCAAAATTTTTTCTTTGGGAGTTCCCTTCGTGGCTCAGTGGTTAACGAATCTGACTAAGAACCATGAGGTTGCGGGTTCAATCCCTGGCCTTGCTCAGTGGGTTAAGGATCCGGCGTTGCCGTGAGCTGTGGTGTAGGTTGCAGATGCGGCTCGGATCCCGCGATGCTGTGGCTGTGGCGAAGGCCGGCGGCTACAGCTCCTGTTAGACCCCTAGCCTGGGAACCTCCGTATGCCGCGGGTGCGGCCCTAGATAAAGGCAAAAATACAAAAAAGAAAATTTTCTCTTTGTCTTTAATTTTGGTCATTTTGATTAATATGTGTCTCGGGGTGTTCCTCCTTGGGTTTATTTTATATGGTATTCGTTGCGCTTCCTGGATTTGAGTGAGTGGTTCCTTTCCCATATTAGGAAAGTTTTTGGCTATAATCTCCTCGAATATTTTTTCTGTCCCCTTCTCTCTCTCTCTTCTCCCTCTGGCACCCCTACAATATGGATGTTGGTGTTTTTAACATTATCCCAGAGTTCTCTGAGACTCTGCTCATTTCCTTTCAATCTTTTATGTCTTTTCTCTTCTGCATTAGTGATTTCCACTAATCTGTCCTCCACCTCACTGATTCATTCTTCTGCCTCCTGTATTCTACTGTTGGCTGCTTCTAAGGAATTTTTTATTTCCGTTATTGTATTTTGCATCTCTTCTTGTTTAATTTTTACAGCTTGTATTTCTTTGCTCAGTGTTTACTGTAAATGATCAATCTTTGCCTCCAACTCTTTCCAATGCCTTGCATCATCTTCAGCATCAACAGTCTAAAGTCTCTTTCTGGGAGGCTGATAATCTCCTCATCACTGAGCTGTTTTTCTGGGCTTTTCTCTTGCTCCCTTATCTGGGTTAGAGTTTTCTGTCTTTTCATTTTTATAGGTTTTTGGTGTGGTGACCTTTTTGCCAACAATAGAGTTGTAGCCTCTCTTAGTTCTGGTGTTTGCCTCCCCTGTGGCTAAAGTTGGTATGGAGGGGGCTTGCAGTAGGCTTTCTGATGGGAGGGAGTGATGCCTGCTCTCTGGTAGGCGGGGTTGATTCCTCTCCCTCTAATGGGTGGGGCTTTGTCTCTGGATGAGATTAGAGGCTGGCTGTGTGCCTGAGGGGTCTTTAGGCAGCCTGTTTATTGATGGGTGGGGCTGCAATCCCACCTGGCTTATTGTTTGGCCTGGGGCTTCTCAGCCCTGATGGGAGGCACCATATTTTCCCAGAAATGGCCACCTCCAGAGAAATGCAGGCTGCTGAATGTCCCCGAGAGCTTCACCTCCAATGCCCTTCCCCCACAACAAGGCACAGTCACCCCTGTTTTCCCAGGAGATCCTCCAAGAATTTCAGTCAGGTTCCACCCGGATTCCTTTGGAGACTGCTTTGCCCTGGGACCCAGTGCACATGAAAGTCTCTGTGTGCCTTTCAAGAATGGGGTCTCTGTTTCCCCCAGTCCTGTGGAGCTCCTGCACACAAGCCCCACTGGCCTTCAATGCCAGATGCTCTGGGGGCTCTTTCTCCCTGTGCCCGATCCCCAGGCATGGGGATTTGAAATGGGGCTCAGAACTCTCAGCCCTGTAGGTGAGTCTCTGTGATATAGTTCCTTTCCAGTCTGTGGGGCTTCCCACCCGGGAGGCATGGGGTTGCTTCTATCATGTAATTGCCCCTCCTACCTCTTGATGTGGTCTCCTCTTTGTCTTCTGGAGCAGAGTATCTTTTTTGGAAGTTTACAGTCCATTTAGTGGAAGGTTGCTTGGAATTTGGTTGTAGTTTTGTTGTTTTTTGGGAGAGAAGTTGAGCTCCAGTGCTTCTACTCCACCATCTTTCTGAGTAGAAGATCTTGAGGAGACAGGTTGTATGGCGTCTGTGAGATGGCGTCAGGCCCATCTGAACAAAGGCCAGTTGGTGCCAGAACGCTCATATCTTTTATAACTTCTTTTCTGCATCTTTCTTCTTTAAATGATTTTGGAACCGTTTCTTCTTCTAAACCAGAGTCTTCTGCTGATCCTGTTGGTAGTGAGATCTCTAAAGTGCCAGACAATGGTGACTTTGATGAATGGTCTTCATAGTCAAAGGTGCCTGTTGTGGCTGAGATGTAATGAACCCAACTATTATCCACGAGCATTGGATTCAGTTCCTGGCTTTGCTCAGTGGGTTAAGGATCCAGCATTGCCATGAGCTGTGGTGTAGTCACAGCTGCTACTCCAGTATGACCCTTAGACTGGGGTCGTATTGCCACAAGTGTGGCCCTTGATTTTCTTTTCCTTCGTGCTTAGCATAGACGCACTTGCTCACAGGGTATGATGTGCAGAGGTCTGGCACTTGGGCCTTCAGACCAGAGCTCCTACGGTGAAGGGGCTGCAACAGCACCTCAGCTCCACCTGCCAGATACAGAAGTGCCAGCCCAATCAAGGAAACATGATTTTCAATAAGGTATTAATCAGGAGTCTAAGGAGGACCTGATACATAAACATTTCAGCAAAGTGAGGATACAAAACATGCAAAGGTAATGGAGTAGATCAAATTTGTCCTGCTCAAGAAAAACTGTGATCAGTGAACCTGGAGTGGTATAGGGTAGCGGGAAGTAAGAAGGAAATGGGGTCAGATGATTTAGGACCCAGACCCTGTAGGGGCTTGATGGACATGATAAGGAATTTTGAGTAGATGTATGATATGATACATTTTTTAAGTTTACAATAAAGTACTCTAGAAGAATCTGCAGTTAGGCAAGAGTGGAAGCAGGGAATCCAATGAGGAGGGCTTTGCTACAGTCCACGTGAGATGACGGGTTCTTAAACTGAGCAGAAGTGAAAATGGTGCTGACTCATGGCTGGGTCTGAGATCTACTTTTTGTTCTTGCTTTTTCAGCTGCACACATAGCAAAGGGAAGTTCCTGGGCCAGGGGCCAGGGATCGAATCTGAACTGCAGCTGCGACCTATGCCACAGCTGTGGCAAGGCCAGATCTTTAACCCACCGTGCCACAAAGAGAACTCCCAAATGCTCTACTTTTTACAACAAAAACACTCTTGCTTATGGGTGTGAAAGAGGAATCAGTGAAAACTCAAGTGATTCTAGTCGTGACCTTTACAGAGATGGCAGCCATAGTCAATGTGTGTCATTTAACAGTTTGTTGTTCTTTAATTATTGTATTTGTTACAGCTCAACAATTAGATTGTAGGTCTATGTTCTTCAACATAGGCCAACAGTATATTCATACTTGATATATTAGTTGATTCCACTTCTATCAGTTAATAGCTATATGATATGACTTTTGGCAAGCGCTGTAACCCTCTCAGTCTGACACAATCTCATCTGTAAAATGAGTCTAGTATTTATTGGCACAGATTGGGTCATGGAGAAGATTACTTGTGGCCCTTAGAACAATGCCTGCCATACAGTAATGGTTCAGTAAGTTTTAGCCTTCCTTATTCATTCTGGAAACCCTGCCCCTAACTACAGTCAGTAAAACCAGGGATCTTATGAGTTACTCTTTACTTTGTTTGCTCAATGTAAGGTCAAAATACTTTTCAGTGGTACCTAACATTTTTCAAAGCTGATAGCGAAAATCCATGCCAAGTTTACAGTACTGCTCTGTGTCTGAATCTCTTTAGTTACCTCCTGCTTTTCTAAACCTCAAACCCAAGAGGTCAATGATGAGTAGATATTTAACTGCTAGGGTATTAAAGAGGACCATTTAGGCCTAATTCCTACTTCCTACCATCCTAAGCCATGTATGCTTTTGATTTAGCTGCAATGAATAAAAATATTTTATCAGTGAGCCAATATATTTCATTACTTCTCTGGTCCTTCTGGGTATTGCTGGACAGATCTCAGACTAGCTGATGTCATTACTGGCTTCTATGAATTATGTCAGTATGGCTGCCTTTTTGCAGTGTGTTAGCCAAAATAGAGAAAAACAGCAACTCGGAGATGAAGAGCCTCTATTCAGACTTAATGGGATCAGCTATAAACTGCAGAAATTCACATCAGTTGATACTCATTCATTGAGAAAGAAGATAATTTAAAGAAATAATTTTAAGTAAAAAATAATTACAAACAGAGGATCTGGTCCATTCTGACATACGAGATAAAATTCCTCCATCAACAGAGAGCTGGCTAGCAAGCACAGCTTCGCCTCAAGGAAAGCACTGTGCTTAGCAGAAAAAGAGTACAGGGGCTGGCTGAGGCCTGGGGAATGCTCCACCTCACCAACCCTCAGATGCTTCCTTTGTAAAGTGGGAATAGTAATTCCTATCTTCCTCACAGGGCCGCTGTCAGGATTCAGGGAGATAATGGCTATCACAGGACTTGGAAAGGGGCAAAATGTTATATTTCAGCAAATGCTACACCTCTACAAGCCTATACAAGTGTTGAGGTTTGAAAATGAGGATGGAGGGAAGAGGAGAAGACATAAATAGAGTTCCCTTCCAGGGTATTCCTTAGCCAGGGTCTTTTCTAGATTGTCCTACTTACAAGTCACCCCATTCTTAAATGGCAATAACAAGAGGAAAAACAATAACAGCTGACATTATTTAATATCTACAGCAAAGCGGATGCTATGCCAACTCCTTTACATGCATCAGTTCATTTAACCCTCACAATGTTCCTTGAAGTGGGTGTGACTACAAACTCCATTTTGTGGAGGATAAAGATGTTCCAAGGGATTAAATCACCTGTCCGTTGTGAGGTTAGTGGGCCACGGGAGCAGGATTTTATTTCACTTTTTATTTATTTTTTCAGTCTTTTTAGGACTGTACCCGTGTCATATGGAGGTTCCCAGGCTAAGGTTCGAATCAGAGCTGAAGCTGCCAGCCTATGACACAGCCACAGCAATGTGGAATCTGAGCCATGTCTGTGACCTGCACCATGGCAACTCCAGATCCTTAACCCCCTGAGCAATGCCAGGGATCGAACCTGCATCCTCATGGATACTAGTCCGGGTCATTAACCACTGAGCCACGACGGGAACTCCCATGGGGAGCAGGATTTTAATCGGGCAGTCTGATGCCCGAACCTGTGAATTTAACTCCTTGGCCACACAGCCTTCCACTGAATCGTGATGTAGGGGAGTGTCACCCTGGTGTTGGGGTTACTGAAGCGTTTTTAGTGATGTGATTCCCTGTGCGCTCAGGAATTTGTCATCTTCCTATGCCTTGGTCACATCCTCTCCTGTCCCTGCTATTTCCTGGTATCCTGCAGGCGTTGGGGGATGCATTGATTTGGGGGGCACTTGGTGCTGTAACAAATACGTTCAAAATGTATATTGGAAAATACAATAATGAATTACACTGTTACTGATGGAACAAAAGCGGGCGGATACACACATTCACTAGTCAACCCTTCTCTGGGCAGACACTCCATCCCTGGGCTGAGGGTACCTCTGGATCTTCAACATTTGGCTCTGAGGTTGTCTCTACTCCAGCCAACTGGAAGCTGGAAAGGGATGAAAATTATGAATAAACCTGCTGTAAGCATCCATTTGTAGGTTTGTGGGTGGGCATAACTTTTCAACTCCTTTGAGTATATACCAAGGGACAGGATTGCTGGATTGTTTGGTAAGGGTCTGTTCAGTTTTGTCAGAAGTCACCAAACTGTCCTGCAACGTGGCTGTGCCATTTTGCATTCCCACTAACAATTTGTGAGAGTTCCTGCTGCTCCACCTCCTCCTCAGCATGTGCTGGTGTCAGTGTTTTGCCTTTTGGCCATTTGAATAAACAGGGAGTGATATCTAATTATTTTCATTTGCAATTCCCTATTGATATGTGATGTCTTTTCATAGGCTTATTTGTCATTCGTAAATCCTCTTTGAGGTGTCTACCAAGGCCTTTGGCCCAGTATCTAACTGAGTTGACTGTTTCCTTATTGTTGAGTTTCAAAGAGTTCTTAGTATAAGATTCCTTTCTCAGATATGTCTTTTGCAAATATTTTCCACTAGTCTTCAGCTTGTCTTCTTATTGTTTTGACATGGTCGTTCACAGATCAGAAGCTTTTAATTTTAATGAAGTCCAGCTTTTCAATTCTTTCTTTCATGGGTGTTACTTTTGGTTGTTTCATCTAATAATTATTGCCAAATCTGAGGCCATTTAGCTTTTACTCTTTGTTGTCTTCTAGCGTTTTGTAGTTTTGTGTTTATATTATGGTTTGTGCTTCATTTTGAGTTATTTGTGAAGAGGAGGTCTGTGTCTAGATTGTCTTTTTCCTTTGTGAATGTCCACTGGTTCTAGCACTATTTGTTAATAAGATTATCTTCTCTTCATTGTGTTGCTTTTGATCCTTTGTTGAAGATCAGTTGACTGTATTTACATGGGTCTATTTCTGGTCTCTCTACAGTTAGTTTCCATATGTTTTTAAATTCTCTATTTTTCATTCATTTTTTTTTGCCCATTTTCTTTTGGGTTATGTATTCCTAGAAATTCTAGGAATACTTATATATTTTTGATGCCAGTTTTTACTGATGTTTTGTGAATATCTTTTTCACATATGTAACTCATATTTCCATTTTCTTTCAGATATCTTTGAACAGAAGGTTTCATCCTAATATAATAAAATTTATTATTTTTTGGTGCTTCCCGTGTCTTGTTTAAGAAATTCTTCCCTACCCCTAACCAAGGTCAGAAATATATCCAACTCTGGTTTTTACTTAATATTTTCAAATTTTGCTTTTAATGTTTAAGAACATCATCCACCTGTAAGTCGATTTTTATGTACAGTGTGAAGGAGAGGTCCAATTTCACCTATTTCCTTGTAAGTAACCACTCCCCTCCCACCCTACTGGTCTGCCAAGGCAACTACTCACGGGCGTGTCTGGGTGGTCTATTCCATTCCTTTAGTAAAGTTTTATGAACTTCGCTATCAGTCTTTTACAGATTTTAATGTTTACTTTTTGGTATTTGATACGTTGATGCTACGTTAATTTGACCCTTCTAAAATAAACTGTTATATTTTCTAGTTCCTTGTGACATATACATGGACATGTGATTGACTTTTATCTTGATGCTTTATTAAGACATCTTGAATACTTGTTATTTTCAGTAATTTGTCTATAGATGTAGACAGTTGTGTCACTTGTAAACCATGACAATTGTTTGTTCCTATTCTCATTTCAAACCTTGTGGCTTTAATTTTGCCAGAACCTTGGGGTGAAAGAGGAGCCACCTTTATGGTTCTTCATTTTAAAGAAAGTACTTCTAATATTTTCCCATTAGGATGCTATATTCTGCAGATTTTTAAAATAAGTCCTTTATTAAGTTAAGTTTCCTTCTACTCCTACTTCGCTATTTTTTTTTTAAATTACAAATTGATGGGATGGTTTTCTTTCATACTTGTTGTTTATATCCTTTAGTCTTTTCATTTGGCTAGTATTTTTTAATTTTTAAAATCGTATTCATTTTAAAGTTATTTTTTCATTTTTTCTCAATTCTGTATTTTTTATTTTTAAATTTTTATAAAATTGTTAAAGGTTAATTTCCAAAAGCAGTTATTACAAAATATTAGATATATTCCCTGTGTTGTAAAGGCATCCTTGAGCATATCTTGCACCCAATAGTTTGCACCTTCAACTTCCCTACCCATATATTGCCTCCCCACACACACACACACACACACACACCAGTAACCACAGTTTGTTCTCTATATATCTGTGAGTTGGCTTCTTTTTTGTTATATTCATTAGTTTTTTGTGTTTTTTTAGATTCCACAAATAAATGATACCATGCAATATTTGTCTTTCTCTGTTTGACTTATTCCACTTAGCATAATTCTCCTCAAGTCCATTCATGTTGCTGCAAATGGCAAAATTTAGTTCTTTTTAATGGCTGAGTATTATTCTCTTGTATACCACATCGTCTTTATCCATTCATCTATTTATGGACACTTAGGTTGCTTTCATATCCTAGCAATTATAAATAATGCTACTATGAACAGTATCTCTTCAAATTAGTGTCTTTTGGTTTTCTTGGAATTGCTGGGTCATCTGGTAGTCCTAGTTTTAGTTTTTTGAGAAATCTCCATACTGTTTTCCACGATGGCTGCACCAACTTATATTTCCACCAACAGTGTATAAGAGTACCCTTTTTTCCACATCCTTGCCAACATTTATTATTTGTGTTTGATAGACTTTCTGACAGGTATGAGGTGATAGCTCATTGCAGTTTTGATCTGCATTTCCCTGATGATGCCTGTTGGCCATCTGCATTTTCTCTTTGGAAAAATATGTCTTCTTTCTTTTTTGGAGGGTGGAGGGCCACACCTGCAGCATATGGAAGTTCCCAGGCTAGGGGGTCTAACCAGAGCTGCAGCTGTTGGCCTATGCCACAGCCACAGCAACACCAGATCTGTGCCGTGTCTGTGACTTCTACACCTCATTTTTTGGCAGCTCTGGATCCTTTAACCCACTGAGCAATGCCAGGGATCAAACTCGCATCCTCAAGGATACTAGTCGGGTTCTTAACCCACGGCTGAGCCACAAAAGGAACTCCTGGAAAAATATATTTTCTAATTTTATTTTATTTTATTTTTTTGTCTTTTTGCCTTTTATGCAGAGCCACACCCGCGGCATATGGAGGTTCCCAGGCTAGGGGTCTAACAGTAGCTGTAGCTGCCAGCCTTCGCTACAGCCACAGCAATGCGGGATCCGAGCCGTGTCTGCAAACTACACCACAGCTCACGGCAACACCGGATCCTTAACCCACTGAGCAAGGCCAGGGATCAAACCCGCAACCTCATGGTTCTTAGTCGGATTCGTTAACCACTGAGCCACAAAGGGAACTCCATATTTTCTAATTTTAAAACATCCTTGCATGCCTGAGATAAACCCAACTTGACAGTGGTGTATTATCTTTTGTATACACTGAAGGAGTTGAGTTGCTAATGTTTTATTTAGGATTTTTTTACATTTATATTTATGAGAAAAATGGGCCTTTAATTTTTCTTTCTCTTACAATCCTTAACTGGTTTGCATATCAAAGTTATATTAGCTCCATATAAATGAAAGGGCTAATATTCATCTTTCTCTAGTCTCTGAAATAATTTGTAAAAGATTCAGCTGATCTGTTTCTTAAAAGTTTGGCAGAATTTTCCAATAAAGCCATCTGGGCCCGGGGTGCTCTTCCTGTGAATATTTTAAACTACTGCTTCAATTTTTTAAGTCTCTTCCTTATGTATATTTGTGTCTCCTTTTTCATTTATACAGTTGCCTGTTTGTGTCTACTCTTTTTTTTTTGATCTATTGTGAGTTTTTTGTTTTTGAAACCATTTTATCTTTTTTTAAACTGAAGTATAGTTTGTTTACAACGTTGTGTTAGTTTCAGGTATATGGCAAAGTGATTCAGTTATACAAACATGTATCTATTTTTTTCAGATTCTTTTTCTTTATAGGTTATGGTGAGATACTGAGTACAGTTCCCTGTGCTATACAGTAGGTCCTTGTTGCTTATCTGTTTTTATACAGTAGTATGTATATGTTAATCCCATATTCCTAATTTATCCTTCTTTATCTTTTTTAATTTGCTTAATTATATTTTCAAAGTTTTAGTACTTTAGTATCTCTAAAATACTTTTGTATTTATTCTGTAATTTTTCTGATTTCTAAATTAGGCATTTAATTCCCAGCGAATTCGCAGTAAATTGTTGAAATTTTAGTTCCCTTTAGTTTATGCTGTGAGGTCTGGGAGGATTCCAGCAGTTCTAGACCTGGAAAAGGTAAGTAGTCAGAACAGGCTCCTTCTCTGGCTGGTGCAAGCTCCTCCCACGGAGGACCTGCAGGGGGCGTTGTCTTGGGTAGGCAGCTTCCTCCATCGGATTGTTTCAAAACGTCAGCTCAGTATCTCAGTGCGCTCTTGGCTTAATTGTCCATTTTTTTCCTTCTTCTAGTACCATTTGTTAGATCACAGAACTGTGAATTGTGTGGAACTGCTAAAATTTAGAGAGACTGTAACACTTGTGCTTCAGATGAGGGGCATATAGAAGTGAGGTGGTGTTATGTAAAGTCACAGGACAGTTTAGGAACTGAGTGAAACCCAGGTCATGAGACTTTATAGCTGGTGCCCTTTCTGCTGAGCCAAGAGCCCCTGAACCTGGGAGAGTGTGCGTTTTACGGTGCCAAGGTCACCTGCATGACCTTGTTCAAATACAGTCCACTTATGCAGCCTCTTTTTGTGATTCCAGAAAATGCATTTGGGGCACAGTGTGACACAAACAGTAAAACCATGAAACTGGCTTGGTCCCAGAGCTCTCATGTATTTTGCTCACCACCATTGATTCGATGTTTATTTGCTCCTGTCTTGTGCCAAGGATTTCTTCCACAGCATTTCAACATGAAAAGTCTCACTTTGAATGTTTTTCTTTCTCCCTTTTGACTTCTGAGGAGGGAGGAAGGGAAATCCTGAAGAACTCAGGGGTTAAATAAGCAAACAACCATTTGTCTTGAACTTTGTGGCACAGAGTCAGTGTTGCTTCATTATGATATAAAAGCTGACAATATTCTTATTTCTGAAGAAAACAAAAATCGGTAATTAGAAATGGTATTTCCTGCACATTCATTTTAAAGGAAAGAAAGGGCATTTATCTTCATTCTGCTGAAGACTTTTTTTGTATCCCTTCTGGGATTTTACTAGTTTGTCAAAGACATGTCCTAGATTATGTATTGGCTCATGAGGGGCAGAGGTCATCCTGAAACCCCTGGTTCTTAACAGCCTCCAGAGAAGTGTTGCACAAGTTCTAAACAATTTGGGTTTGAAGCCAAGGATTGGGTGGTTGTGTTGCTTTCGCAGCTGTAGTTTAAATTAGAAACACTCTACCTTCTCAACAGAAAGTTTACAGAGATCCAGATTTTTTTTCACTTTCTTTTTTGTTTGAGTTTTTACTAACATACATATTTAACGTTATGTTAGTTTTAGGTTGCAACATAGTGATTTGATATTTTTATACATTATGAAATGATCACCACCATCCATCAGGTACCATCCGTCACCATACAATGTTGTTACAACGTTATTGACTGTATTTCCTATGTATGTGTACATCCCTGTGAAATTTATTTTATAGCTGGAAGTTTGTAACTGTTAATCTCCTTCACCTATTTCAACCATCCTCCACCCCCAGCTCTCCTCTGGCAATAACCAGTTTGCTCTCTGTAACTATGAGTCTGTCTCTGTTTTGTTCATTTGTTTTGTTGTTTAGATTCCACATATAAGTGAATTCAGACAGCATTTGTGTTTCTGTGACTTATTCCATCCACAGATGAGTGGATAAAGAAGATGTATATATACAATGGAATACTACTCAGCCGTAAGAAAGAAATGAAATCTAGCCATTTGCAACAACATGGTTGGACCTTGAGGGTATTATGCTAAGACATCTAGATTTTTAAAGGCTTTTTATAGCATAGAACTTCTAAAAAAGATGTAGTAGCCTCAGCTTTCTTGAATCAGAATGAATGCAGTACTACAAAATTCTGATTTTTAAAGAGATCTGTACCTTTTGAGAGGATCTCTATAATAAGAAGAAATCAATCTGACTGTTATATTAAGATGGGGTGTACCATGAATTTTTTATGTTGTTAACGTTAAATACATATCTCCTTCATTCTCCCCTCATGTCTTTGAGAATTGGTAATTTTTATTTTAAATATTTGGACGTGTAAAAAATGTACGCATATAAATCCTGGCCATCTCTGATAATAGAACAATAGACGGATTAGAGGAAACCCATCCAGGTTTTGATGCAGTAAAAATGAACCCAAGCTTCCTCAAGCATGTGTGTCACACACACAAAATTGGGGCTCATCAGACTTCAAGAATGCCTTTCATTGGGCTTCCACATTGTACCTTCCACGTTGAAGCCTTATAGTACTTCAAATTTGGCATCCCATTTAAAGGCTGCAAGAAAATTGTTTTACAAGATGATTTGCCCCCGTAAAAAAACCTCAACTTTTTAAAAAGTTTTATTGAAGTATAGCTGACTTACAATGTTGTGATAATTTCTGCTGTGTGGCCAAGTGATGCAGTTTTACCTGTACACACATCCATTCTTTTTCAGATTCTTTTCCCACACAGACCACCCCAGAATATTGGATAGAGTTCCCTGTAGACAGCAGGTCCCCATTGGCCTATCATTCCATATACCACAGAGTGCATATGCCAGTCCCAAATTCTCAGTCCATCACTCCCCCAACCACCTGACCTCTTTTGTAAAAATGTACCCTTTAGTTATCCCTTTGGTAACAAAAATGTACGCATAACTTGGGGAAATTCCCGGATGCTGCATGTTGTTTGGAACTACTGTGGCTTTAGCTAATCCTCACTTTTCTATCCTGGTTTTAATGTCCATTCCATACTATTTTCTTCCCATCTTGGGCATTTACTCTATAGAGTATCCCAAAACCTCTACTCCTTTATCTCTTATACCTCCTAAAGACAGCACTCATTTATAAAGCTCATAACGTAAGCAGAAAAGAAGCGAACAGCATAAAGCCCTGGTTTTGAAAAGCAAAAATAAAAAGACATGGACACAAGTACCAATATCTCCTAATACTTAGAAAAAAGACACAGAACCAGGAAATCTGCATGCACTTTTTGTGTTCGTAATATTGAGTTTGGGATTCAGAAGAACTGAGTTTGACAGTCCAGAGTCTGGAACCAGACAGATGCAGGCTCTAGTCTTAACTGTGGCCCATTTTATCCATGTGACCTTGAGTCACATGCTCCTTGACTAAGCTGTTTCCTTATCTGCAAAACAGCAACAGTAACATGACTTGCTTCTAGGTTTGCTGTCGCTATCAAACAGGAGAACCAGTGTAAAGCTGTTGCACAGGGCGTGGCACACCATTGGGGCTCCCCAAATGGTGGAATTTATTATTTTTATACACATTAGTAGAAAATTCGGACAGAGAGTATGACTTGGTTTTCACTTTGGACAATCTACTTTGGAACTAAAGTTCTGCCAGAATAAAAGCTTGGACTGAAAACAGCCTCTTAGGAGCCCCTTCCAGGTTACTGATTTTCTCTGAAATGGGATGGATAAATTGACTTTCAGCCTGAAAAGTTGATATCATCTAGGCTTCCTCTCAAGGAACAGAGCAGAGTCCCAAATTCCAAAATGTCAGAGAGACGATGGAGTAGCTGAGAAAATCGGGATGGAATTTTTCATGGCAAAGTTCCTTTTTCTGAAAGGGTGAAGCATTGCACAATAAGAGCCTGCCTGACAAGGACTGAGATAGCCATATGTATCAAATACACATTTCAGTAAGAATTAAACAAGAAACAAGAAATACTAGTTTATTAACATGGATCAATTCATTTTTTTTCAATAGATGAATGAGTGAATGAATGAGCCCAACCTGCTTAATTAAAATATTTATTGTTGGAGTTCCCGTCGTGGCTCAGTGGTTAACGCATCCTACTAGGAACCATGAGATTGTGGGTTCGATCCCTGGCCTCGCTCAGTAGGTTAAGGATCCGGCGTTGCCGTGAGCTGTGGTGTAGGTTGCAGACGTGGCTCAGATCCTGCATTGCTGTGGCTGTGGTGAAGGCCAGCAGCTACAGTTCCTGTTAGACCCCTAGCCTGGGAACCTCCATATGCCATGGGTGTGGCCCCAGATAAGGCAAAAAGACAAAAAAAAGAAAATAAAAAATAATAAAATATTTATTGTCAATATCTTTAATATCCTATTTTATCTCATAAAATGAATCATTCAAGATGGCTGCAAATACTTTAAGCCAAACTAGAATCAGAAAACTCTTGCGTCATGTGATTCTAGGTAGTTGGAATCAAAATGGCATAAAATCCAATATGATAAGGAGCAAAATATCAATGGAATATGGAGTCTCACTATGTTTTATGACTTCTCCAAAATTTGAGAATAAAGGGAAATGGTTACCTTTCTAATTAATGTAGGAAAAAAGAGAAAACAGAATCTTGACCAATATCTAGAACTATTTCTTAAACAGGAGACACACCTATGTGTTCATGACAGAGAAATTACAAATCAGGTTTTAGACTGTGTCCCAAATGTGAACTCTGAATTGTCTTGGCAATGAGTGGACAGAGGGTGACACCAGGGTACAGGGAAAATGATTCCTAGGAACACACCAATATTAGGTGGCACTACAATGCATCTGGCTGCTTCTATTGACAATCCAAAATCTTATGTTTTTACAGGGACTGGGGGCCAGGAGAAGCTTTTATGAATCTATAAATCTTGGTGCTTCATTTTTTTCTGGTGCACAGATCAAAAGGTCAGGGAACATCGGAAATTCCTTGTCTCCTGTTACACCCAATTCATTATATAATTTTGTGTGCTCTTATGTGTGTGAATCTTGATTTCCGAATAATATCCACAACAACTTCAGATGTTTATATTTTTGCCTTTTCAGATTTCAAGTTGGTGATTTTTCAGGTTATAATATGGAAATGCTGCTGATTTTTTTCCTCATGATAATTTGTTCCCATGTTTCTGTCAACCAACAACCTGGTAAGCAAAAAACTGAAAAGAATTCTTTTCCTTTGTTTTCATTATGGAAAATAGATAATATATGAGTTTGACTTGCTTAATAATTAAGAGCTTTGTTTTGCTCTGTTTTGATTTTGATGATGGTCAGGGTGGGAATGACCACTTACTTTCTTTTTCTGTCACCCTGTGTTCCTTTGAAGATCATTTATTTCTGGATCATATTCCATGTTAACAATAGGAATTTATGAGAGCTGTTTTCTTGTCCTCAGTTTCAACTCTTCCTGGGTCTTCTGGGATGTTGCATGAAAATTCTCTCTTAATATTAGATTCAGGCCTGGAAAATTTGAAATGTCTCTTCCTAATTTGTTTGTGCCAAAATGTTGTCTTGGTTAAGCATCCAGATTTTACTCCAATTTAAACTGTGTGTCTGCTTATTGTAAAGAAAGTGCTTTTACCCTGAAGAGAGAGCTCAAGAGCCATCTACTGTCTGTCAGCAATCCATGTCCAGTGCACTTGAAGGCAAAATACTGGCCTCACCTTCAAGGCCTCTGCCACTTCTTAAATAATTTTTTT
>PVHT021183699.1:2391523-2413729 GCA_004024745.2 Catagonus wagneri | reverse complement strand
GGTTAACGAATCCGACTAGGAACCATGAGGTTGCGGGTTCGATCCCTGGCCTTGCTCAGTGGGTTAAGGATCCGGCATTGCCGTGAGCTGCGGTGTAGGTTGCAGATGCGGCTCGGATCCTGCGTTGCTGTGGCTGTGGCGAAGGCCGGCAGCTACAGCTCCTGTTAGACCCTTAGGCCTGGGAACCTCCATATGCCGCGGGTGCGGCTCCAGATAAAGGCAAAAAGACAAAAAAAAAAATTTTAAAAGCCGGACAATGTTCTTTCCCTATTTGCTCCATGGTTGAGATAACAGTGAAGGGCCTGATTAGAACCGGAATCTGCCTCACGTGCAGTGCTCCAGTTCTTTTCTGCCCACAAGGTCTGGGGATCTGTCCATGAATGGAAAGGTCACTTTTGGTCACAAGTCAAGCCTGGCAGGCAGGGCTTGCCCTGCAGTCCTCAGATGGGTTCCGGAACTCTCTTGGAGGAAGATGTTGGTTGGCTTTCAGATAAGTTTTCCCCTGAGATGCTGCTGACTATATGGCCATCAAAGGAATACCAAACTCATTGAAATCAGGTAGTTTAGAAGAAAAAAATAGTTGTATCCACTTTGCCTTAATCATACTGCTCTAAAGAGAATTAAATAACAAGTAGGGGTGCTAAAGCTGGTTTCTTAGCAGTTGTAGACAGCAAAAATTCTTTTAATTGGATTAGAATTTATCTAGTAACTCTTTCAGAGCATCAGAATCTGAGGGTGAGGAGGGACTCTGGATATTTTCTACTCATTTTAAAGGTGAGAAAACAGGCCTAAGTATAGTGAATGGCTTGACAGAGCTAGAAGAATTAGCTAATAACAAAGTCAGGGTTCTCATTATTTGTTCAATGCTGTATTTTTGTAAACATATACCATCCAAACACACACAGATATTTCCCTCCCTTTCCCGGATAAGAAATAGATCTTACAGTACAGTGGTGAAAGATCTGAATTCAAACCAGCGGACTGACCACTAGCGAATGACATTTTGTGTTTGAACCCAGTTCTCCATCACATGAAAACATGATTCTACAAACCTAACATCAAAGCTGGCATCGAGTGAAGCCTTAAAATTCAGCAAAGTACTGCATTCCTGTATGAAAAGAAACTAAACCTATAATTCTTTTCCCAGCCTAACATATACTAGTTCCTATCACATTTTACACATGTGAGAACAGATTTACCAATTATAATGCTCACTCGTGACTCATCAAAAACTATTGCCAATAACTTTGAAATAAAGGCAATTTCATATTTCTGATTTTAGAGGTTTCTTTTAAACTTCATCTATTTGACATTTTGGAATACAAAACTGATATGTTTATAAGTTAATCAGATCATTTGTTGCATTGCATAAATGGAAATCTCAATGAAAGACTATTTTTCAGAATTTTCCAAACAAATCTGATTTGATTTTTTCGATGAAAATTTATATCCTGTTGATAGAAACTGATGTCAAATTCTGAAAGGAAAAAAAAGGCACAAGAGGAAATTAACCACTAAAGCTATAAATACCCAAGAGTTTTTTTACTTCACTATATTTACCTATTTGTAATTAATTCCTTGCAAAGCGATGTTTAACTTTGTGATCAGTTCAAATGAGAGAGCAAATAAAAGAATCAGCCTAAGAAACACATCTATTTTTCCTGAGAGAATGTGTATCACTTTCAGTTCCTTGGAAAGGTAGCACGAATACAGGTAGAGGAAAGTAAGTTTCTTCCCCACGTATTTGGCATTAAACTTGGTGGAAAATTTTGAAGTTAGCTTTGCTTCTATGTTTGCCTCTGGGTTTGCAGGCCCTGAGTATGCTGATGTGGTGTTTCTGGTGGACAGCTCCGACCATCTGGGAATTAAATCCTTCCCATGGGTGAAGATGTTCATCAACAAGATGATCAGCAGCCTCCCCATAGAAGCCGACAAGTACCGCGTGGGCCTGGCCCAGTACAGCGACCGGCTCCATGACGAATTCCAGCTCAGCACCTTCAAGAGCAGGGGCCCCATGCTGAACCACCTCAAGAAGAACTTCGGGTTCCTGGGCGGCTCCCTGCGCATTGGAAACGCGCTCCAGGAGGTACACAGGACTTACTTCTCCAATAGGAGGGACAGGAAACAGTTCCCCCCCGTCCTGGTGGTCCTGGCTTCGGCTGAGTCTGAGGATGCTGTGGAAGAGGCTGCTGAGACCCTGCGTAAAGATGGAGTGAGGATCGTCTCTGTGGGGATGCAGAGGGTGTCCGAAGAGACCCTGAAGGCCATGGCCACGGGCCATTTCCACTACAACCTCCGGACGGTCAGAGACCTCAATGCCTTCTCCCAAAACATGACACAGATCCTCAAGGATGCAGCTCAGTACAAGGATGGAACAGTCGATGACATTCTTGTGGAAGGTGGGTTCAGGCAGCGGGTGTAGGGATGATGATAAGATGCTTTTGGAAGATCAACATGAGAAGACCACCTCTTTCCCCAAAAGCTGGGCTGCATTTTCAGATGTTAAACTCTGTATGTAGAACCGTGAATGGCTGTGGCTGTTGTAAGTTCATTGAACTCGGTAAGCCCTGGTTTTCCATGTTTCACTTATCATATTGCCTGTCATTCGCAGGCTTCTTAAAACTCATGAACACCTACTCCCTGCCACCCAGCTATCTGAGCTTTCTCCCTGGGCTTCACTTGCTATGTAGCTTTATTCTTGGTTCATTTGAAAGTCAATTTGCTCCTAAAGAAATCCTTGACTCCTGAAGCCATATAATATCATCACATAATGTTAGAGCTCAAAGCCATTTCAGAGAGTCCAATCCCCTGTTCCTCAGAGAAGAACTTGCAGGTACTCTTAGAGGTCATGTGACCTGCCCAGGGACAGACTGCCTGCAATCTGGTGTCAGAGTCTGTGTCCTGTTGTTTCAGCCCCACACTACCCCTTGCTGCAGCTCTGTTCTAAATTAGCTTATCCTTGTTCTGCTCCAACTCCAACATGCTGCCCTGGTCTGTCCCCTTTTACTATTCTATTAGCAAGAATAGCCAAGAGTTTGTGAACATTAGGAGAGACACAGGGGAGAGCCAGTAAAAAACAATTTTCTCTAAGTATAGAAGTCCAAATAAATGACATAGGAAATTCATATTATGTCTGGTTAAGTCTGTTTGGATGTGATGACATATATAATTGTCTCTTGATCAAGAACACTTTTCTTGTAGTAATCCATGAAAATAATTATCTTATTACTAGCATCTTTCCCCAATAAAATATTGGAACGTCAATTGCTATCTCTTCAGAATGTTTGTGTTATAACTACTGATTTTAATAGTGATTTTTAATACTATATAGTTGCTTCTGTTTGCTGAGTGATTTTCATGTCCCAGGCACCATGCTAAGCTTATGATCTCATTTAATTCCCATAAGAATTCTATGAGAGCAACATTTTTAACAATATTTTCCCATTGGTTTTTAATTTTTTTTTTAATTTTTAAAATATTTTTATTGAAACAGTTGATTTCCAATATCATGTTCATTTTAGGTATACAGCACAGTGATTCAATTATATATACATATATAGATGTATAACTGTATATATATGTATAACTGTATATGTTATATATATACAGATTCTCTTCCCTGATAGGTTACAAGATGTTGAGTAGAGTTCCCTGTGCTATACAGTGGTTCCTTGTTGGTTATCTATTTTATATACAGTAGTGTATATATATTAATCCCAACTTTCAAATTTATCCCTCTCCCACACCTCCTTCCCACCATACCTTTGTTTTCTATATCTCTTTCTCTTTTGTAAATAAGTTCATTTGTGTCATATATTCGATTCCACATATAAATGATATCATATGCTATTTGTCTGTCTCTGTCTGATGTACTTCACTTAGTATGATCATCTCGAGGTCCATCCATGTTGCTACAAATGGCATGATTTCATTCTTTTTTATGGCTGAGTAATATTCCATTATAGATATAATGTATTACATATACCATATCTTCTTTATCCATTCATCTGTGAGATCAATATTCTTGTTATCTATATTTTATAGATGTGGCAATTGAAGCTGGGAGATTAGCTAACTCCAGTCTTGGAACCCAGGACCCTCTGATCTGAGATCCATAATCGTTTTGTACATTTCCTTTCTTCTTGACATGCATAACCAAGCTCTGGTAGAGTTTTCCATGCCTTCTAATGTCGAGCAGAGGTGCTGAGCCTCCAGCTAAAACTGTGCCTGTTCTTTCCTTGCCCACAGTTTGCCAAGGCCCTTCCGTGGCTGATGTTGTGTTCCTGTTGGACGTATCCGTCAATGGCAGCTGGGAGGATTTTGACCTTCTTAAAGAATTCCTGGAAGAAAGTGTGTCTGCTCTGGACATCAAGGAAAACTGCATGAGGGTTGGCCTCGTGGCCTATAGCAGTGAGACGAAGGTGATTAACACGCTGAGCAGGGGCATAAACAAGTCGGAGGTTCTCCAGCACATTCAGAGCCTCTCTCCCCGGGCTGGGAAGGTCTACACCGGAGCTGCCTTGAGAAAGATCAGGAAGGATGTCTTCACCGCACAGAATGGCAGTCGGAAGAATCAGGGCGTGCCTCAGATCGCCGTGCTGGTGACCCACAGCCCTTCAGAGGACAACGTGACCAAGGCTGCTGTGAACCTCCGGCGCCAAGGGGTGACTGTCTTCACCCTGGGAATAGAGGGGGCCAGCGACACCCAGCTGGAGAAGATCGCCTCTCACCCCGCCGAGCAGTACGTCTCCAAACTGAAAAGCTTCTCTGACCTGGCTGCCCACAACCAGACATTTCTGAAGAAGCTGAGGAACCAGATAACGCATACCGTCTCTGTCATATCTGAACGGACTGAAACCCTCAAATCTGGTAAAGCCTTTTGCTGAGAGAAGGATTATTCCCATCCTCTTGCTTTTTCCCTGTCTGCCGCATGTTCTGTCTACAAAAGGGTTTGGCAGGTATGATGTAGGGAACGAGAGAGATTTCTTGGCTTTTTACTTTATCTTGATAATATAAAGTGTAAATTGGGGGAGAATAAAAGCTATCAAGGTGTCGGGTGGGGAAGGATTTCTCTTTTTTTTTTTTCTCTTTATGCAGCTTCATTTGCATTCCTCATTACTTCCCAACACCCAGAATACCTTGCTTTATTCTTTCTCCCCCTGCACTTTTTTTGTTTCTTGCCTTTGCCACACGTTTCCCTGTTCTTTCCTTTGTTTCTTTTTTCTCTGTGTACTTTTTTTCTCCATCCTCTTCTTCCCTCAGCCTCAAGTTCCAATATAGAGAAAAAACAGGAAGCATGATTTGGATTGAGGGCATTGAAAAGTTCTGTTCTAGTATCTGTGAGTTTAGCAAGAGAGACAAAGCACAGTGTATTTTGTGTATTTCATACGTACACATGAACACCATATAAATATTTTGTGTGTACTATATACATATATATGCATCCTTCAACAAATGTTTACAGCATGTTGACATAAAGGTGTCATTGCCCTACAGAAGCAAGGCCACTGGCAATACCCCTAGTTGTGTCAGTTGACTGGGAGTGGAAGAGGAGTAAATAATTTGGTCAAGTGGCTCAGTGGTTAACGAATCCGACTAGGAACTATGAGGTTGCGGGTTCGATCCCTGGCCTTGCTCAGTGGGTTAAGGATCCGACATTGCCATGAGCTGTGGTGTAGATTGTAGATGTGGCTCGGATCCCACATTGCTGTGGCTGTGGCGTAGGCCAGCGGCTACAGCTCCTGTTAGACCCCTAGCCTGGGAACCTCCATATGCCGTGGGTGCGGCCCTAGATAAGCCAAAAAAAAAAGACAAAAAAAAAAGATTTCAAGAGAGCTCCTGTGTCCACCAGGTCGTTAAATACCTTCTCTATTTCTCAGCACACCCCTTGACCTTTTGCTAGCTGTTATGCTGTGATAAGTGACTTGTGAAAAGCATCTTCAAGTTTTCTTTCTAACCTTATATCCAGATTGAGCCTGATTCTTGGCGGAGAATGATGAGAATGATGCAAACCTTCTTCAAATGTCAGAAACAATTCATTTGGCCCACTGCTAAGATTCCCTGAAGGCAAACCAGCAGGACAGGCTTAGAAGCTGTTCCCCACTTTTCTGTCTCAGGAGGTGCAAATATGCCCTTCTTCCCATCTGCTCCTTTTTCTCTGGCACACGTGCCCCAATGCCACGCTCAATTTGGGGGTTGCATTTTAGGTTGTGTGGACACTGAGGAAGCTGACATCTACCTGCTCATCGATGGTTCCGGGAGCACCCAGGCCACAGACTTCCAGGAAATGAAGACCTTCCTGTCGGATGTTGTTGGGATGTTCAACATCGCTCCCCAGAAGGTGCGGGTCGGGGCCGTCCAGTATGCCGACAGCTGGGACTTAGAATTTGAGATCAATAAGTACACGAACAAGCACGACGTGGGAAAGGCCATTGAGAACATCAGGCAGATGGGCGGGAACACAAACACGGGTGCAGCCCTGAACTTCACCCTGGGGCTGCTGCAGAAAGCGAAGCGGCAGCGGGGAAACAGAGTCCCATGCCACCTGGTGGTCCTGACCAATGGTGTGTCCCAGGACAGCATCGTGGGGCCAGCAAAGAGGCTGAGAGAGGAGCTGGTCCATATCTACGCTATTGGGGTCAAGGAGGCCAACCAAACGCAGCTGCATGAAATTACAGGCGAAGAGAAGCGGGTGTACTACGTGCATGACTTTGATGCCTTGAAGGATATAAGAAACCAGGTTGTTCAAGAAATCTGTGCTGAAGAAGGTAAGGGAAGTGATGGCCTTGCCTTTGGACTTCATCTGCCAAATTGCCACCCTACGGTATTTAAAAAAAATTTTTTTAAAGTGTAATTGATTTAGGAGTTCCCGTTGTAGCTCAGTGGTTAACGAATCCGACTCGGAACCATGAGGTTGCGGGTTTGATCCCTGGCCTTGCTCAGTGGGTTAAGGATCTGGCGTGGATATGAGCTATGGTGTAGGTTGCAGATGCGGCTCAGATTCCACATTGCTGTGGCTGTGGCGTAGGCCGGCAGCTACAGCTCTAATTAGACTCCTTGCCTGGAAACCTCCACATGCTATGAGTGCAGCCCTAAAATGACAAAAGACCAAAGGAAAAAAAAAAAAGTATAGTTGATTTACAGTGTTGTGTTCACTTCTGCCTTATAGCAAAGTAATCGGTTATAGATATTCATAAAATCTTTTTCATATTCTTTTCCATTATGGTTTATCACAGGATATTGAATACAGTTCCCTATGCTCTACAGTAGGACCTTGTTGTTTATCCATCCTATATACAAATTTGTATCTGCTTCCTTTTTGACATTGCAGATATGAAGAAATAGCGTAAGTGTCCAAGTTGAGATGTGTTGACTTGTGAAGATGTTTATTCTCCAGACCAAAACAAAGGGTCCATAACAGCACTGCTCTAATTATTATCTGAGGCATAAGAACGACATCTGAAGGCCTTTGTATTAATTAGCTCCTAATAAGTATGAATTAACTTCTTCCCATAAATTGCCGCAGGGATAGATCTATGATTAGACACTGCATTGTGATATGATCAAATGCTTTCTGATTTTAAGGAGTCTTCCAGGTTTATTTAAATTACTTTCTAATAAAACTTAAGTGAAATATTCTAGAGCTGGATCAGTAGTTTTCTGTGAGGGGTGATATTGCCCCCTCAGGGGATAGTTGCCAATTTTGGTGGTCACAATTAAGGGAGTGCTCCTGGCATCTAATAGATAGAGAGAAAGGGTACTGTTAAACATCCTGCATTATCCTACAGTGTATGGATTGCCTTCCACAATAAAAAATTTCAAGCCCCAAATGTTAATAGTGCTGAGCTTGAGAAACCCTGAGTTACATAATAAAGCAAATTACGAAGTAATTGCCTTCAGTGCTTTATTTATGTGCTAACAACCTTACCAAGCACACATTTAACTTTAATATACAATTATATGTGTTTTGGATCTTCCTGTTCACTCTTAATCTTTTTATGTGAAGCCATCTTGAATAAACATCTCTTCTCCCCCATGCAGCCTGCAAAGAGATGAAGGCTGACATCATGTTTCTGGTGGACAGCTCTGGCAGTATAGGAATCGAAAACTTCATCAAAATGAAAACATTTATGAAAAACCTGGTGAGCAAATCTCAGATTGGAGCAGATCGGGTGCGGGTCGGCGTAGTCCAGTTCAGTGGCATCAATAAGGAAGAGTTTCAGCTCGACAGATTCTTGTCCCAGGGTGAGATTGCAGATGCCATAGACCGAATGGCTCACATTGGAGAAACCACCTTGACCGGGAGTGCCTTGACCTTCGTGTCTCAGTACTTCAGCCCTGCCAAGGGGGCCCGGCCCAACGTCAAGAAGTTTCTCATCCTCATCACGGATGGTGAAGCTCAGGACGTAGTCAAGGACCCAGCAGTGGCACTTCGGCAAGAAGGCATCATTATCTACTCCGTGGGGGTGTTTGGCTCCAATGTCACCCAGCTCGAGGAGATCAGTGGGAGACCTGAGATGGTTTTTTATGTTGAAAATTTTGACATTCTGCAGCACATTGAAGATGATCTTGTTTTTGGGATCTGCAGCCCCCATGAAGGTAGGCACGAGGGTATCCCCCCCCCCGGGGGGGTGTCATTCAAACACCATACATCCATGTTAGTCATTGTTTCTTGAACTAAATAGGTTACTATTTGAACATTGTAAGCTGTTTGTTTAATTGAAATGTTTATCCTAGTGGCTTTTGACCTGCATATAAAAATGCAAATTCAACAGAACTGTTCCGTTAGATGAGAAGGAACAATTCTGATCCATCTAGATTCACTCCCATTTGTAGACAAAGCACTAGGGTGATGAATCCTCCATTTAAGAGAAATGGTATCCGACCAGGTTTTAGGTCTGGTCCCCTAGAAGCAGAAACTAAGTTGGAGGTTCTTGTGGAGGATATTTATTGTGGAGATATTTTCAGAAGGGGAGTAAAGACAGCAGGACAGGGCGTGGATAGAAAATAAGTAAGGAGGTGATCTCAGCTGGAGTCCAGCTTCAGCCATCTGATTGCTTAGGGAGCACTGGCACACGAGTTACATCACAGAGTCAATTCCACCTTAAGGCAGGGGCCCAGCCTCACATATCCTGAGATTGGGTGCCACATGTGGCCCACTCACAGAGAGTAGGGGCAAAGGGGCTCCCCTTTGACCCAACATCCACTATGTATATTTACTCATTTTACAATTTTTAAAAAACCAGTGCTTGTAGAAAATGAGACAATCTTTGTAAAAACATTTTGATATTTATTAAATCCTGAAAAGGAAGAATACAATACAGGAACTTGAGCAATGGATGCTTCAAAGGAAATAAATAGGGTAGTCACCATCGTGTTCCTAGGAAACTGCAGAGTAAAGGAAATGATAAAAACAAAAGTTCAGTCAATAAAAGGGACCGATTTATACTGTGACCCGTGGGGCTCAATGACAGAGGCATTCTGACAAACCTCAATGAAGGAGATGGATCTTAATGAAATTTCAAGGGAAAGGAAGGACATGGTTCTGTTCAAATAACAGTTATGTTCAAAATTCATTGGAAGGTTTGGTAACTACAGTCTGTTTTGCGGAAAGAGGAGTTCTCCTAGAGTGTGTGTCCAGGTAACTCCACCCAGGGAAGTCTGACCTCTTTGAAAGATGCCAACACCGGAGTTCCCGTCATGGCTCAGTGGTTAACAAATCCGACTAGGAACCATGAGGTTGTGGGTTCGACCCCTGGCCTCGCTCAGTGGGTTAAGGATCTGGCGTTGCCGTGAGCTGTGGTGTAGGTCGCAGACGCAGCTCGGATCCCGCGTTGCTGTGACTGTGGTGAAGGCCGGCGGCTACAGCTCCTGTTACACCCCTAGCCTGGGAACCTCCACATGCTGCGGGTGCGGCCCTAAAAAAGGCAAAAAGACAAAAAAAAAAAAAAAAAAAAGATGCCAACACTGAGCAGTGCACCCCCACCCCCAGTCCCCTGGGTTATCCAAGCAGGCTGCCCTGGGCAGCTGAAGGACTGAGGGACATAGTGTCTTCTTTTGCAGACCCCGGCTTTCTGGAGAATTTGGTCATGGCTCTGTACACATGGCTTCTGCTCAGTGGAGTAAGTGCATTGCCTGTAGGATTTGCAACAGCCCTGCCATGTAGCGAGCAAGTGGCTGCCAAAGAAGGGAATGTGGTGAGCGTCTCAAAGGCAGAGGTTGGGGTGGGCTGAGGGGGAAACTTCCCACCATTCCATTTCTCCAGAATAAGTGAATGGGCGTTTGGAACTCTACACTGCCAGAGAGAACATGCCACACACACGGATCAAGTGCTAATTGGGTCTTCCCTTGTCCCAGTTGCACTGACCTCACTCATATCTGAAAAGTTAATGAGAATGTCATGCTAGTACTATTGGGTTGGGCCAAGTGTGAAATGGTCTTCCTTCTATGACTGAAGCCCAATCATGAAAAGAAATAAGTTTCAGGGAAATCAAAAAGGGAGAAAAATGTAACCCTGAAAAGTCAGCCATCATATAACCATGAAAAATATATATACTGCTGCCACATTCATTTTCATCTGGTCAGTTCCCCAGAGGTCTATTTTAAGAATGAAATCTCATGATCCCTGCAGCTTAAAAAAAAAAAGGTAGACAAATTTGTATAAAGGAAAGCATATGTTGAAGGTACTGCTCATACAGGAAAATTTACACAGAACTGTGATTTTTTTTTCTTTTTTGGTCCAAAAGCACTTGAGATATTTGTCCCTGATGATCCTAGGACTGTCCCCACTCCCTGCAGCAGGCTTCCGATCACATCTGCCTTGCCCTAAATGAGCATTAGTATGTACTGGCAGCTCACATGTATCTGTGTTGTGTGTGTTATCCAGTGAGCAGACAGTGCCATGTACAGCCTGATCCCATGGAGGGGAGACACTGGCTCTTAAAAAGCAGGTGGGGGAAGTTGTCCCCCATGATATACAAAGCCAATCTTGTTGGGTTTTCCTCTCTCACCCTCTTTCAGAATGCAAGCGCATTGAAGTTTTAGACGTCGTGTTTGTAATTGACAGCTCTGGCAGCATTGACCACGATGAGTATAACGTCATGAAGGACTTTATGATCGACTTGGTGAAAAAAGCTGATGTGGGCAAGAACCAGGTCCGGTTCGGGGCTCTGAAGTATGCCAACGACCCGGAGGTGCTGTTTTATCTGGATAGCCTCGGCACGAAATGGGAGGTGATCTCCGTGCTCCAGAACGACCAGCCCATGGGGGGCAGCACTTACACTGCCAAGGCCCTGGGCTTCTCAGACCACATGTTCACTGAAGCCAGGGGCAGCCGCCTGCACCAGGGGGTCCCCCAGGTCCTCATAGTGATCACCGATGGGGTATCCCACGATGCCGAAAAGCTCAACGCCACTGCCAAGGCCTTGAGGGACAAGGGCATTCTCGTCCTGGCCGTGGGGATCGCGGGTGCCAATGCTGAGGAGCTGCTGGCCATGTCAGGATCCAGCGACAAGTACTTCTTCGTGGAAACCTTTGGAGGCCTGAAGGGGATATTTTCAGATGTGTCCGCCAGTGTGTGTAACTCTTCCAAAGTAGGTAAGGCCCGTCCACTAAGTTTTTCTTATTTATCAGCCAAGGACCCAATATGGGAGAAACCAAAGCATTAGTCTCAGGAGCAAGTTCTCTAGAAGGAGAGAAGAGGAATTAACGGTTTGGTAGAATTCCTCACGTCGTGGAATCTCAGGTTGGAAAGACCTCAAGGACGTTTCATTCAGCCTCTACAACTTTCCTGCTCACTTTTGTAACTCCTCCAATGGTGGGAAATTCACCATTTTTGAACAGGATTTTATTTATTTGAACACACATTTGTGTCCATACCACTTTCACCCACGGGTTCTCCCTCCTTCTCTTTACACAAGACATTAAATTCCTCTCATCCTAAGAACCAGCAGCCATTGCCTGAAGTCCTTTCTCCTGTAGTCTGGAAGTTTCCTATTCCCTCACCTGTCTCTGTTTTGGCACAAACTCACTTAAAACATGGCGCCCAATGTTCAACTCTTGATTTTCACCCCAGATGTTTCCAAAGCAGAGTGCGAATGACCCTTCTTTTGCTCTGGATGCTGTGTTTCTATTCTGGCAGCTGGACATTGCCTTGCTGCATTGATATATGTATGTTTGTAGTCATTCATTCATTCATTCATTCAGCAGCCATTTTATACTTTTGTTTCAGAGGGAGACTGTGGTCTATTAAAATGCTTTAGTATTTGTATTAGGATGTGTTTTACTAGAAATACTAAGTATTTTTGGAATTCCCATCGTGGCGCAGTGGTTAACGAATCCGACTAGGAACCATGAGGTCGTGGGTTCGATCCCTGGCCTTGCTCAGTGGGTTAACGATCCGGCGTTGCCGTGAGCTGTGGTGTAGGTCGCAGACACGGCTCAGATCCTGTGTTGCTGTGGCTGCGGCGTAGGCCAGTGGCTACAGTGCCGATTAGACCCCTAGCCGGGGAACCTCCACATGCCGAGGGTGTGTCCCTAAAATGACAAAAGGCAAAAAAAAAAAAGAAAAAGAAAAACCTAAGTATTTTTAACAGATGAATTAATATTCAACCAGGATTCCAATATCTTGGTGCAGTTCCTTCTAAAAATTATTTACCATTTCTGTTTTTCATATGCCTTGTTTCCTGAGCATGTAGACTGTCTTTTTCTTTCACAAAACTAACAAAATCCACTTGGATCCCACCAAAAACTAGGACACATCTCTTACCTTTTGTTGGCCAATGCCTAAAAATCAATCTGCCCTTTTCCAGTCCACTCTAGAAGTTGAAGTTGAATTTTTGTACTGAAACTTCTCCCTTGGGCATAAAAAAAAGTCCTTTATTTCCTTTATTTGAATCTGAAACTAAAGAATTTAATGAGCTAACCAGTTCCTGAAGGATCTATTGACCATTTATCTCTTCCTCGCTTCTCTCAGCCGAGGGAAGCTCAGATGCCTTCAATCTTTTCTGAGGCTTAAATGAGAGCTAATAAAGTTAGGTCAGCGGTGAGCCCTCTGGGGAATTCAAGGAAATGATAATGCTTACCAGAAGGCGAAGGAACACACAGGAGCACGTGCCAAGCATAACTCATTCATTGGCGAGGTTCTTTCACATTCTTTTTGTTTTGTTTTTGCTGTGTTAAGACAGGAGAAGCATCTGTAAACCCTGCTGCATTGTTCAAAACCATTTTCCTCAAGTAGATCTTTTTGCCTGTATACACCAGAAAGTGGGCAGATTAAGAGTCAAACTGACTACAATACAAGCTGGAAAGCCTGATTCTCAAACCTCAGTTTGTCCTAATAAACCGGAAGAGCACTTATTGGCTCAACTGGCCAGTGAGGCCAAGTCAATAATACAGACCATCTGCCTCATTCTTTGAGTCCCTAAATGGGTGTGTGTTGTTTTGTTTTGTTTTTCTTGCTCTGCTACTGTTGTCACTTGGGCTTTCTAGAAGAGTTAAGGCTAGGTGGTAGGGGAGACCCCCAGGTCTCCAGCATCTCAGAATAGAAAATGGTGTGAGACCAAAAGGAAAAGCCAAGAGAAACCTAAAAGGATGGAGAAGCTGTTCATGCCTCACGCCGCCTTTAGGAACCAATCGTTTTGGTTTTCTCTCCAGTGAATGAGCCAACATGATGGCGGGACCTAAGAAACCACTCTCGTAAATATTTCTCTCTAGCTGCAAACATTTAACCTACTCCTGCTAGGCTGGAGAAAGAATAACAATCCGATGTTGTTGTGTTGTTGTATTCTTCGTAGATTGTGAAATTGAAAAGGTCGATCTTGTGTTCCTCATGGATGGTTCCAACAGCATCCATCCAGATGACTTCAAGAAGATGAAGGAATTCTTGGCATCTGTCGTTCAAGACTTTGATGTCAGTGTCAACAGAGTGCGGATAGGAGCTGCCCAGTTCAGTCACACCTACCGGCCTGAGTTTCCGCTGGGAATGTTCATCGGCAAAAAGGAGATCTCATTTCAGATTGAAAACATCCAGCAAATATTCGGATACACGCACATCGGCGCAGCCCTCCGGCAGGTGGGGCACTACTTCCGGCCGGACACGGGCAGCCGGATCAATGCAGGGACCCCACAGGTGCTGCTGGTCCTCACGGACGGCCAGTCCCAAGACGAGGTGGCTCAGGCCGCGGAGGAGCTGAGACACAAAGGTATCGACATTTACTCCGTGGGCATCGGGGATGTGAATCACCAGCAGCTCGTTCAGATCACCGGGACCGCAGATAAAAAACTGACGGTGCACAGCTTTGATGAACTGAGGAAGGTCAAAAAGAGGATCGTTCGCAACATCTGTACCTCAGGGGGCGACAGCAGTGAGTATTACAGTGTCCTTCACGTTTATTCCTCTCCTGGGGCTATTGGGAGCCTGAGTCTCTGCATTTCAAACTGAGCTTTTCACTGCTATCAAGGGTTTTTTTTTTTTTTTGTGGCTTGTGTACTGAGAAACGGGATTTTGAAGAGATTGTGTCCTTTTTCTACCCCATCTCCTGGGAGCACATGCCTCCTCTGAAAATGGAAATGTCTTAGCTTCTAAAGGTATGGGGAAAGGGTTGTTGTTTACGTGCTGGATGGTCTCAAAGAAATAAACTGACAGATTTGTGTTGCCTGGCAACGAGGCTGCCAAGGGCTGTGTTGAGGGAGCATCTTTAGAAATTTAGAGCTTTATTATGAAACTTCACTGCAGAAGTTTGGTAAATACCTTCTGAAAAACAAATTAGCACATTTTGTTATTTTTCCACTGGACAGAAGGAAATATCTTGAAGGAGGGAGAACTTTTTCTATTTTTATAAAAATCCCCACTAGGTTGGCTGTGATTCTGTATAACTACCTATGGCAAATAGTAACCCTGGGTTTCCATGAGGGAGAGGAAGGCAACCTAAGACGCAGCTTTGGAGATGGACAACTAGGCTACAGATCCCCACTTGATGACCATCTTTTCTTGGACAAGTGGCTTAACTTTTCTCAGTTTAATTTTCTTATTAGTAAAATGTGATCAACACCTAGTTCAAAAGCTCATTGTGAAGATGAAATGAGAAAAACGCATATTTAACGTTACTTTGAATAAACATGAAACCTGGTATGTCGTTATAGAGCCACTTCATTTCTGTCTGTCATTGACCCATTAAATTTATTAGTGGAGTCAGCACTTCTCTTGCCCCCACACACTCTCAGGAAAGAAGTTAACCTCTTCTTAGTGATGAATATGTCCATCCCAGTGTAACTATTCAAACTGCATACTGAATCAAGGTTACAAGGTTTCCCTGCCACCAGGACACATGAGGCCACAGGTGATTGGCCCTTTACCCACTGTTCCCCCTCACTCCCCTGCTGCCTTCCCCCAGGCCCTGCCCTCTTCTTACTGACCATAGCTTCTGGCCTCTCCACAATGGGCTGGGGAAGGGGGCAGACACAAGTGGTATGGCAAAGTTCCTACCTGATGGCACATTTTAGGAATTTGCTCTCTCTGTAGCCCATGCCTATTGCTGGGCCCGTTCATAAACTGTTCAAAGACCTCCTCTCCCGCCCTCTTCCCCCTCCACCCCCATCAAACCACATTTGTCAGGGCATCTCTCCATCACAGCTCCCTTGAGGAAGGTAAGTAAATCTCACTTCCAGATGTTCGCTTATGCCTTCCTCGGTCTCTGGGTGTCTGGTGATGCCTCCAGCTTTCTCTGCTGCCACCTTTTTGCCCTTCCAGGCAGCCTTCTAGGACAGGAGGCCAGAGGAGCCCTCCACAGCTTTTTCCTATGTGTGGCCATATCAGCTCCATGGGTAACAATGACATATCAATTGCCCCAACAGACTCTGGAAGTTCCAGCCCCACAATGTGGTTGCCTCTCCTTTGCAGAGAAAGCAGGGTGCCGTCGTGTCCCATTTCTAGGCTGTGTCATCTCCACGTTGAAGAGGAGTTCCCAAATCCGCCCTCTTTTGATTGAAAGAAGATGTTACCTTTTCTCCATGTGTACGCGCACATGCTTGTAGGGAGAGGCCTCATACCAAGAGTTCTGCCCAAAAATGCTCCTCTAAACTCCAAGCCTAAACCTTTTATAAGACCCAGAGTGTGAACTAAAGGTTAAGAGTCCTGTCGCTGATTGGGAACTGCTGTCTTTATAAATCAGGCTCAGTGTCTCCCCCCCACCCTGAACCCCGGACTTAGAAATGTGTCTGGTGACCTCAGCCAAACCTTCCACATGAATTTCCTGTTTCACGTGAAATGCCCATTTCCAGTTACTGGGAAGAAAATTATCTCAGAACCATCCAGTCTGTCCTTGAGAAGGTAAAAGAAAACTGTGTGGAAAGTCAAAACCCTCCAAGTAATGTCCCCTCCAAGTAGTCAGGGAGTTATCTTTATAGAGAGCAATCATGAACATATAATTAATGAATAAATAAACAAGGAAAGTACACTATAAAAATAAACTTCAAGTGATTACTGTAGCAGAGAAGAATGCGTGGGCTGACGTTGGAATGAAAGCTGATAAAGCTTCAAAACCCTATGCAAATACATCAGAGGATACCACCCCTTCTTAAATAACAAACCCCTGAGTCGAAGAAATCAGACAGTAGCTTGGTGTGTCTCAGAGCAAACCGGATTTAGAGCCTGATCATCTAGCTTTACCTCTTGTTAAAAATACGCACAACTGCGGACAAGTCACTGTCCTTTCTCAGTTTCCTCATTTGCACAGTTAAATCGTCTCTGTTTCACTGATTGAACGTAGGATTCGATTTATGGGAAAGAACATCAGCTGCATCAGGTTAGGAGGGAAGCGCCTCAGACTCCATAGTTCTTGAGAATCTATGGAGGGTCGAGCATGGACTCTTGGCATCTCTTAAATTTTTATTCTTTTTATTGAAGTATAGTTGCTCTACAATGTTGTATTAGTTTCAGCTGTATAGCTAAGTGGTTCAGTTATACATATGCATATTTCCACTCTTTTTCAGATTCTTTTCCCATATAGGTTATTACAGAATATTGAGTTCACTGTGCTGTACAATAATAGGTCCTTGTGGTTCTCTTTTTTAAAATAAAATTTTTTTGTCTTTTTGCCTTTTTGTAGGGCCACACTCATGGCATATGGAGGTTCCCGGGCTAGGGGTCTAATAGAAGCTGTAGCCACCAGCCTACACCACAGTCACAGCAATGCAGGATCTGAGCCACATCTGCAACCTACACCACAGTTCATGGCAACGCTGGATCCTTAACCCACTGAGTAAGGCCAGGGATCGAACCCACAACCTCATGGTTCCTAGTCAGATTCATTAACCACTGAGCCACCATGGGAACTCCTAAAATAAATTTTTATTAGAGTATAGTTGGCTTACAATGTTGTGTTAGTTTCAGGTGTACAGCAAAGTGACTCAGTTATATATATATACATATATATCCATACTTTTTCAGATTCTTTCCCTATATAGGCTATCACAGTGTACTGAATTGATTTCACTGTGCTATACAGTAGGTCCTTGTTACTTATCAATTTTGTATATAGTAGTGTGTGTATGTTAATCCCAAACTCCTAATTTATCCTTCCCCTCCTCCGACCTTTCCCCTTTGATAACAATAAGTTTGTATTTGAAGTCTAAATACATTATCTCTTTAAAGTCCCAAACCCTTTATGGTTGGCATTTTCATTCCCACTTATAAATGAGAAAACCAGGGCTCCTTACTGGAGTATTGGTAACCTGGCCCAGATCATACAGGAACCAAAAAACTAAGCAAATTTTGAAACTTAGGTCTGTTTGATTCCAACCCACTTGGGGTTGTTTAATAAGGCACTAGTTTTATTGATGTAGATGTTGTGCAGGTTATCTGATGCTCATGTTGTAACTGTTGTGTTTCAACAATTAATAGATGGACCTTATCGAGACATCATGGGTTTATATTTTAAAAGTTGCTGTTCCCTGAAGAAACCACTGGCTGCTCAGCTGCCCCTTGGGGCATCACAGTCTTAACAGCAGAGCTTGTAACCTGCACGGCCTAGCACCACTGGTCACCCAGGAAGTGGTGAAACAGGTCACATCCAGCTTAGGGAGTCCAGACAGGCCTGGATCTAATTCCCACATGTGAGATGCATCATAATGACTGTGAGACCTGGGGCAGGCTTCTCTAAATCACAGCTTCCCCTTCTGCAAAAATGAGGATTGTAAGAGTTTCTACTTATTTTCCGTTTCATAAGGACACATGAGGAGCACACGTGATGTGTGTGTAAATGTTCAGTGAGTCTTAATAACTATCACAAAGTATTGCAGAGGGTATTTTTAAGTGACCTTATAAATACAGATATGTAGAGTGATAGGGTACTTTAGTTCAGAGAAGAACAATTTACCAAGAGTTTCTTGGTTGAGGAACTTTAATAGTTTAGCAACATTTCAGAGCCATAGTCCAATTTAGTACCTCAACACCCACCAAATTCCCCTACGCAACTAAACTCCAAAATCTGTTTTCTTATCTTCACTCATGCTTATTCTCCTCTTTTTTCCTTGGAGCCTGCCTAGTCTGACCACCTAGAGAAAATCTCAGGCAGGTTTCAGGGTAGGGATATACTACGTTTTTTGGCCCAGAGCTATGACTAGATAGCAAAAGAATCATCTTTTGCATCCTCCTGGTAGATGAATCCAAAAGTGGATTCCACAAAACGCCAGTCTGATTGGAGGAAGAAGAAACAACCCCAGGATTTGATCCAACTAGGCACACCCTCAGGATGAAGTAGACACACTCTCAGGTGGGAAATGGAAGGGAAAAAAATAGACGGTCATTTCCAACTTTTCTTGACAAGGATCTCTTTCTGCTCCCGTCCTACTGGGTTCTCTGGAAAACAGAGCTCAGAGCATAGTTGATGTGCTAACACTCCACTGGGAGTATAGTCCCAGGGAAGCAAGAGTGAGTAGAGGGTAGTGATATGGGAAAGAGGAAGGTAAATACAAGATGGTGTATTACCAAGTTAGCTACAGCTTTTGAGGTGGTATCACCATATGTTGGTCCTGCAGAACATCACCCAGGACGCCGTGTAGAAACACTGCACAGACCAGCCTATCACGGGGAATAAAGGGGAGAATTTATCTGCTGGTTCCTTCCCATCTACTGCCTCTCAGTGGTCTAGGTTCGCCCCATGGAGTTATTCCCCAGCCCTGCCACATGATGCTACCCAGCCCTTTGGGAGACCAGATACGGGACCCACAGTGCTTTGTATCCGTGGCTGAAGTGGTGAAAAGGGCCAGAGTTGCTGCGAGTTCAGTTGGGTTGGATGTAGTCACCACAGTTGTTGAGGACCTAATACAGTGACAGTGATGGAGGCCATGTCCAAGCCTGACCCTTCCTCCAACAGCGTGGGAGACCTAGGCATGGTGGACACCGAGGTTCTCCACGACAGAGGTGAGGGATGCATACAAGCAAGTCTGGGAGCCATATGAGCTAGGTCTTTACCCAACTATATTTTCTAGATCATTCTTTCTCTTTTTCCATCTAAGATACACCCTTCTTTCAAAACTCTAAAGTTTTTTTTTATCCCAGCTAATAATATCCAGCAGCCCACCCATCCCTTTAAATAAATGTTTTCTCAAGAATCTGTCTTCTATTGAAATAAAATTCATTAAGGTAGATTTAAAAAAAAAAATCTGTCTTCTACTCTCGTTAATATACCCTACCATCTTGAAGTATTTCTTTCTTTTTTCTTGCTTTTTTAAAATTTTATTGTTTCGTTGATTGACAGTGTTGTTTCTGGTATACAGCAGAGTGATTCAGTTATACACACAAACACACACATTCTTTTTTGTACTCTTTTTCATGATGATTTATTACAGGATATTGAACATGGTTCCCTGTGCTATGCTCTACAGTAGGATGTCGTTATCTATTGATATGTAGTAGTTTATATCTGCTAATCCAACTTATCCGTTCCCCACCCCCCTTTCCCCTTTGGTAACTATAAGTTTGTTTTCCATGTCTGTGAGTCTGTTTCTGTTTCATAAATAAGTTCATTTGTTTGACATTGTTTCTTAATATTAAGAATCTGCCATTGTTAACTCCAATTTTGACTTTCTTTATAACTCAGATAATTAAAATAAGCTTTGAGGTTTGGCAGGGACCTAAGAGACTACAACTGTCTAGCTCAATCCATTCTTTTCTGTTCTTTTGTATTTTTTCTTGAAACATGTGCTCTCTTTATTTTTATAAACAAGAAAATTAATGCCCAGGGAGGTTAAGAGATGTAGTTATTCACACATTTAGCAGTAAAACAGCAGTGACCTGTACATGACTGAAACTTAACTTCATGCCTTCCCAGTCAAAGATTCCCCTGCCCTCAGTCCAGGTTTCCACACTGTTGACTGTGAGGACTAGTCACGTTCTCAGAGCAGTAGTTTACTTCTTTTCATCGCCCTCCATAGCCAGTGCAGTGGGTTACCCTCTTAGTTTCCCTGGTATTCAGTGCCCCTTTTTGATCCCAACTCCTGCCACCCAACTGCAAACCTTCATTATTTCTCTCTGGAAATCCAGTTTTAGCCAACTATTTTCTCATTAGAAATGAATCAAGTTCCTGGCCATTGTTTTAAGAATTGACACCAACATTTTGGTTTCAAAGTCTTGCAAATGTCTAACTGACCAGTGTGTCTGGAAGGCAAGCATTTATCCATAAAACAAAATCTGAAAAACTGCTTATCTTAAAAACACAAATAAACCCTCTTGTTAACTTTGAAGGACTCTTGATTTGAGGGGAGATGTCTTGGTAGCATCTGCAAGGTCATTCCATGAGCACCCACTTGACTGGTACAGTCCACTCTCTCTCTCTCTCTCTCACTGCACTTAGACATAGGGCTGCCACCCTGGACTTCTTCCCCCAGTTCCATTCCTTCGATCACATTATCATGAACTCATTTGTTAATCGAATTAGTCAAATAAGCACCAGGAACTTACTTCCTAGAGTTTGTAATTTCAGTCATCTAGATGGTTAAACTACTCCATTTTTAAAGGGTATAATTCCCAGGAACCCTCAATGGCATTTTGGCATTTTTGCCAATGTTTGTTTTCTCACAAGGGACTGTTTTTCCTTGAAGGAAGTGATATGGTTACTGAACGATTTTTCAGGGATTAAAACAGTGTTCCTCTAAGAGTGGAACTTTCAATCTCAAAATAGAAAGCAAAAGATACAAATTTAAGAGGAAGTTTGGAAACAGCATATTCTGATATTTACTTCTGACTAGTTTCTTTTTCTTTATCTCACTTTCTGAATATTGAAGAGGAGATTTTCCAATAAATTAAGAATGGCAAAATAAGGAAACTACCCTTTCAGATTTTTTGATAACATATTGATTTACTTCGAATGTCATGGTGAAAATTGATTATCAAATAAGATTTCTTTTCCCTCAGCCAATTCTGTTCCCATTAGAAGTGATTCAGGCCCCTAGCCCTTGTTTTAAGAATTGAAACTTGCATTTTGGTTTCAAAGTCTTGCAAATGTCCAACTGACCAGTGTATCTGGAAGGCAGGCATTTGTCCACACAACAAAACCTGAAAAACAGCTTATCTAAACAACACAAATTAAAAATAAACCCTTCCTTCACCTTATTTTACCAAGCAAGGTGTGTGTGGGGGGGGGTGGTAAATATTCCGGAAAAGTTTGACTTTTTCTAGTCTATCTAAAAGTTCTTGAAAGAAGAGTATATAGGTCATAGAACTCTATCATTCTCATTATCTTCCTATTAAGGAGGCTCAGCTTAAAATACCAAGCCCTTCTAATTTCTCCAGTGCTTAAATGCCCCTTAGAGTTAATAAGGACAAGAGCAAAGCACCATAAATACAAAGCCTCTCTAAGTATTTCTTGAAATCCAAAATGGCAGTGGCTTTGGTTTCCTGAGTGGCTGAGCTCTGAAGGCAGCTCTTGGACATGGTTGAATGTGGGTCAGTTGGTGCCCAGCTTCTTCATTTGTAGGACTCAACTCTAATCAAGCAAGATCTCAGAGGACCCCATGGAGTTTTTCATTTTTTAAGAAGTAAAAATATTTTGGAGTTCCCGTCGTGGCGCAGTGGTTAACGAATCCGACTAGGAACCATGAGGTTGCGGGTTCGATCCCTGCCCTTGCTCAGTGGGTTAACGATCCGGCGTTGCCGTGAGCTGTGGTGTAGGTTGCAGACGCGGCTCGGATCCTGCGTTGCTGTGGCTG